>CM062830.1:20746763-20857564 GCA_031772345.1 Himalopsyche anomala
ACGACCCGGGTTTCGCCTTTCGGCATCTTCAGGCGTTCAAGCGCACGGATGAACTTGAACTGTCAGTTCAAGTTCATCCGTGCGCTTGAACGCCTGAAGATGCCGAAAGGCGAAACCCGGGTCGTTAGTGACAAAATCTGTGGGAGTGTACATAATTTGAATGATTCAAATTTACAAGTATGTTCATTTATCAAAAAAGTATTCTATCCTACATACATCCATTTAGCCCTGAAAATCAAAAGATTAAAACCAATGACCAATAGATTAATAAACTATTGATTTAGAGATAAAACTAAACTTGTCGCCCGCTTTGGTCTAGTTGGTAAGAGCTTGCTCTACCAATCAGGTGGGTACGGGTTCGATTCCCGGTAAGGTCAATGTCAATTTGAATTCTTTCAATTTTAATTTGAGATCTAAGACATGGGTGTTTGTGAAGTCAATTCTCCTTGAGTTAATCTCGTGTGACTTTCATAAATTCTTGTTGAGTATATCTCGTATGATCTCTCAACTTGAAAATATTTGACGCATTGGCGTAAGCTGTAATGTCAAATATGTTTTTGAAAAAATTAAAAAAAAAAAAAAATCTTTTATTCATTAAGAGAGATAAAAATGTACATCCCATAAGATACTCCTATATTGAGCTGACATTTTTTTTAAAACCAAGACAATAAATTGAGCTTACGATTAACCCTGCAAACCTTGAAATGTTAACAACTTGCTACAAAGTGTATTTAATTTGTATGGTCAACCAATATACAGCTTTTGGTAGATGCGGTGGGTTGTTTGCCCCAGAGACTTGACTTAACGTCCAGTAAGATGCAACATGCAATAATGTCGATACTCCAAACAGCATCATGCTGAATACACGTCTCGACTAGGGCCTCTAATCCCAGAATCCAAAGTAATTATTCAATTCCGCAATCCCGGAATCGTCTTACTACTAATATCAGGAAATCAAGACTACCTTTAACATATTAATAATACATTCATATTTTAATAAAAGATACTTACTCAATCCCGGGATCAGAAAAACGGTCCGGTATTAGATGCTCAGTTTCGATCTATAATGAAGAAGGTTTTTACTATAAAGATAGTATGTACTTATACATCAATACAATTAAATTCTTAATTTAAGATTAAAAATAAAAATTTATATAATATACCTTTATAAATATTATGTAACTTATTGATAAAAAGCTAACTCTTATACCTCAAACTATGATGAAGATATGAATATGTTAATATATATTATAGTGAGAAAATCACAATATTCCTTTATACGTATTTTCACTTTTTTTATTTTGTTATGTTTATTGTTTTTACTAAAACACTTTTATGTGTTGGTTCAATTTTATTTAGATAACAATATATTACACTTTATAAATCAATAAATCAATCTTATAATTAATACGAAAATCGTGAGAATGTGACAGGTTGCAATTGTTTTCTTATTCTACTACTGTTTCATACTTCATTTGTTTCATTCTAATGCACGAAGCACATTTTGAAAATAGAACGTCATACAGAATAAAACATAGTATGGTATGGTATTGAGTATACATAACATCTCCCCCCTAAAGAATAAACTTATTGGTAACTTAAATGAGTTTATACAATAAATATATGATTATAAGAAACATTGAGATGATGTACATAAGGTATTTTAAGTGATTGTAATGGAGGAGATGGGTTTTATTTATTTATTTGTTACTTACAACAATCATCATTTAAGATATTTACATCTGGAATAAATATATAATAATTTTATGTTTGTACATTTTCACTTATTAGGATTACATTTTAGAGTAACTTTTACATTCAGGTTTTACAAATAAAATCTTGGTTACATAGTTGATAACAATTTTATATAGTATGTAAGAATGTATATTGTGATTTTAAGGTTGAATAAACATGGTATTTTTGAGATAATGTAATGATTGTCGTAATCTGTTTTAAATCCACTTACTGTAAGGGATCTAAAATAGCAAGTTTCACTCTGTTAGTGTGAACTTTGATTAATTTATTTTTTACTTTAATAGTAATATTAAGAGGACTGTTGACTTTTATGATTTCGTACGGACCTTGGAAGTTAGGAGATAATTTTTTAGATTTATTTAGTTTAATAGCATTATTTGTTAAGTATATTTTATCACCGATTTTAAATTTTCGTAAGGTTTTATTTCTGTTATGCCTTAATTGTGTGTCTTCTTTTCTTTCAACTAGATTCTTTCTAGCTATTTCGTGTGATTTGGTTGATTTGAGCTTAAAATTGTCTAAAAACGAATCGTATGTATATTTAAATTCGGGTATTATTATAGCTGTTGGTAGTTTAGGTGAGTTTCCGTAAACTAATTCGAAAGGTGTACATTTTGTAGCAGTGTGTGGAGTAGTGTTATAGCTAAACATAGCAAAAGGTAACCATTCGTCCCAATCGGTTTGACTTGGAGATATATAATGTTTTAGATAGTCGGCTAGAGTAGCATGGCTACGCTCTAGCGCACCATTACTAGTAGGAGAATACGCACTAGTTTGGATTTGTTCGATTTTAAAAAGTTTGGCTACTTCTTTAAGTATGTTTGAAGTAAAATCTTTTCCTTGATCGGTAAGAATTTTTTCAGGGATGCCAAATTGACAAATGAAATTTTTAGTTAATTGAGATGCAATTGTCATTGCTTCATGATTAGGAACAGGGTAACATTGAGAATATTTTGTAAGATCGTCTTGAAGAGTTAAAATATATTTATTTCCATTTTCGGTTAAAGGTAATGGACCTACTATATCTAAGGCAATACGTTCAAACGGTTTCCCGCTAGTCGTAGTTATTTCTATGGGTTGTTTTAAATTTTGATATATTTTGTTTTTCTGGCAAGATTCACATTGCCTGATATATGTTTTAACGTCTTTTTGCATATTAGTCCATTTATATTTGAGTCGCAAACGATTTAAAGTTTTATGATATCCTGAATGTCCGCTTATAGGAGAGTCATGATACTCTTTAAGTATTTGTGGTATTTCGTCGTGATGAGGATTAATTATTTTGTTATGACAGATCGTTATATTTATGTTTGAGTTGTGAAAAACATATTGGATAATTTTCTTTATCTTTTCCCAATTTAAGTTGTCTAAACCACTATCAAGGCGTGGAAAAGAGATATTTGTTTCTTTATCACTATGTAGAATATTTTTTAAGTTACATAATGCTTGAAAGATAGAAAAGTAATTTGATTTTTCCCAAAAGTTTTGTTTCGTTATTAAATGGTAAACATTATTTTTATTTTCTGTTGATTTTAATACGTCTCCTACTTTAGAGTGTGTATTTAATAATTCGTCATAATTAGAGATCATTGAACTTATTTCTAAAGCTATTCCTTTAGACATCGATTTGTCGTTCGAAATACAATGTGCTATAGATTGATTTTGATTAAGAAGAGATTCATCTATTTCATAAAATTTAACGTTAAATGTTTCATTTTGTTTTTCTAGGAAGTTGTCATACGAAAAAGTTTGAGAGGTCATGGTATTTAAAATTTGATTTTCGATTCGAGACAATGCATCAGCATTAGTATTAGAGTAAGATAATTGCAATTCATTTTGCAATCGTTGTTGAGATTGATCATTATTTGTTGAATTTAAATATTCTGCCTGAATGGTTTGCACATTCCGAGTTATTTGATGATTTTCTGAATTATTAGGAGGTTGGAAGTTTTTAGAATTACTGAGAGTTTGATTAGTTTGTGAGTTATTATTTGAAGGATTTTGATAATATTGATTTTTTACGTTGTTGTTGAATTGTTCAGATTGATCATTATTTGTTGAATTTAAATATTCTGCTTGAATGATTTGCACATTTGGAGTTAGTTGATAATTTTCTGAATTATTAGGAGGTTGAAAGTTTTGAGAATTATGAGGAGTTTGATAAGTTTGTGAGTTATTATTTGAAGGATTTTGATAATATTGATTTTTTACGTTGTTGTTGAATTGCCTCTTCCGACATTCTTCTAAGATATGTCCTGATTTTTTGCAATATCTACAAAATTTTGAATTGTATTGAGATGTAAGATTACAGACAAATTGATTATTTTCTGAATTTAGAGAGTGTGGCTTTGATTGTTTGGTGAAATAATTATGATTGCTCTTATTTGGGTTAGAGTTCATTTCCCTAACTGCATTATAAAACTTTTCTTCTTCGATTGCAATATTCGTTGCCTCAATAAAATTTTTGGGTTTTGAAAGCCTGACTACTGTTGATAGTTCACTGGTCATACCTAAAATTAATGTATTAAGAGCGCTGTCTTCAATTTGTTTTATTCTCCCTTTCAATTCTTCATCGTCCTTGTTCGAAAATCGAACAGCTCCGATAAGATTATTAGTACAAGTTTCAACTCTTTGAATGAAGTTTATTACCGGTTCGTTAAAGTTTTGTTTACAATTTCTTAATTCAAGTTCTAATTGAGACGTGTGTTTGTTTTCACCGTAGGTATTTATTAGAAATGATTTGAATTCGGCATAGTTTTTAAAATTATAATTGGCAATTGTGTATTTGGCATTTCCTACGACGCAATGAATCATAAATTTTAGAAGTATGTTTTTTTGTTGCTCTGAGCATAGTTCGTATACAGTATCACAATCTTTAATAAAAGGATACAGATTTCTTTTCTCTCCGTCAAATGTCGAAACAAACTTCATCAATGTATCGATAGTGAGTGTAGGCATTTTGATGTGAAAGTGTATAGATTGAGTAAGAAAAATTGTTACAAAAGTTACTCACAGAATTTGATGAATATTATATTGCATAAGGTTTAAACAAACGTTGATGATGATAATGAATTTGAACAAAAGATGAATTTGGTTCTAGTAGTTGTTGAAATAGGTTGTTGGCAGCTTGGAGATTTTTCTTGTAGTTGGATGTAGAATCGGCAAAGAAGATGTAATTGAAGTCGGCAAAGAAAATGTAGTTGAAGTCGGCAAGAAGATGTAGTTTGAATATTCAATGATGTATTTCGCAGAATTTATTGTCACCATGTAGAAGTTGATGATTCAAAAGTAGATTTTGTAGATGTATCGACGTAGAAGATTTTCGATAATAGATTTCGTAGAATTGGAATTTGAAGATTTAGTCTTATTCTAGTTTCGTATTCATATTATATTTGATTTATTATAATTTCCGTTCGATTTAATCGATGTACTTTTATTTTATTAGATTTATTTTGTTCGTGTATTTGATTCGTGCTAATTTTTAAAGAATTTTATTCACCGTTAATTTTTTGTCACCATAAATTTCTTAACGTTATTTTAGCACATAATCTCACTTCTGACACCAATTTTTATGTTATGTTTTTTGTTTTTACTAAAACACTTTTATGTGTTGGTTCAATTTTATTTAGATAACAATATATTACACTTTATAAATCAATAAATCAATCTTATAATTAATACGAAAATCGTGAGAATGTGACAGGTTGCAATTGTTTTCTTATTCTACTACTGTTTCATACTTCATTTGTTTCATTCTAATGCACGAAGCACATTTTGAAAATAGAACGTCATACAGAATAAAACATAGTATGGTATGGTATTGAGTATACATAACAATTTAAATAATAGTTCAATAATCAAATATAGCTTTACGTATCAGGACTCGTTAGTGTAAAGGTTCTTCTAGTTTCCTTTATCACTAATGTTTTTGAAAAATTGTATTCTCTTACCATTGTTGTATACGGAAGGGTTTGATCACTACAGAGATAAGAAGTTCATGGGAACTCCATATGCACTATTTTCCAAATCAAATTCTATATGCTTCTCCTCATACTATATTCGTACATGTATACACACATGCGCATACATACGTACATACATACAGTATACAAAAAAGTCCCTTTAAGTGCAAAGGAGACTTATAAACTGGTGATTAATTGACTTAAATCAATTTTAATTTTAAACATTGTAAAAGGAAAACCTTTTTTCCTGGTTGAAATTTTCACAAATCTTTCTTTTTCCAAACTGAAAAGCCAAAATATATAGATACATTTACAGCTACATCGAAGTGTAAGTGTTTCTATTTCAGCAAAATAGAATGATTCTAATTGTTTATAATAGATAATTCTGATGACAATGTGATGCCAGAAAGAATTAAAAAATCATGTTAAAAACAAGGTTTTTGTGATAAAATTTGATTAAAGATTCGCGTAACAGACTTTCTGTAAAGTAAAAAATATTGCTTTTAAAAATGGAAAAATAACTATTTCTGTCACTTAAAATTTTCGTTTTCAAGAACAAAGCAATTTAATTGTGTTTAATAATCAGCTACTCGTAACAAGGAAAATTCAATTAAAGTATCTCTTTATAAGGGTAGCAGGCAAAGAGCAAGAAAAGAATAATATAAGACAAAAATATTTAAAAGCTACAGCAAAAGAAGTAGGTCATTCAAGGATTGAAACAACTGTGTTGATTAAATTTTTAAACAAAAAGAGGAAATTTTTCTGTTTTTAATGTTTTCATATCAAGCCAACTTCGTAAATAGATTTTAAATTTCTTAGAGATGTAATAATACAAGGATTTTTTTCTTTATAGCGATGTTTATAAAATGTTTTTTGCTATTCGGTAAGAAAAATGAAAGCTCAAACTCATTCATCCTAAAATTGGAACATTGTGGTAAATGAAGTATAAAGTTATTTATAGGGTTCTTAAATTGAGATTGTGTTATAACAAATGTATTCAAATGTTCTAATTTTTAAAAAATACTCAAAGAATAAAATGATAATTATAAATATATATATATTTTTTAATAAACTATTATAATTAAACAATTTAATGGCATTGCAACTAATCAATTAGCAAAGGTCGCGAAGAGTGAAACCAGTTCAGATAATAAATCTAAAAACGTATCATTAAAGATCGAGCACTCACAATTACCCAGATAATTAATTGGTCGTGAATTAATAAATACAATATGACAAACTAATAAGTTAGTCTGTTGTTTAAATAAATATTATTTTCCATGTTGATGAAATTGCCCTTAAAACGGATAAAATATTGTTTCCAATCCAAAAATAAATAATTGGAATCGATTACAATGATAAAGTCTCCCGGTTTGTAAGTTAATAGAAAATAAATTCATTACGTTCCATAAACGAATTTAAAGCACTTGTAAAATATTTCATTAAAAATGTATTAAATCTGAATGATTCATGAAACCTTTCCACCTGCGTTATATGATTTGAAAGACGTGGAATTTTTCATCGTGAAGAAGAAGGGAGGTGTGGGAAGAATTGGATGAGCAGAGAAGAAAGGATAATGTGGAGTGAGACGACCTGTCACTTGACGAGTATATTATCTGTTAGGCGGCTACAAGTAGGGGTGCAAAAGACACTTACCCAAATACTCGGGAATCATTGCACTCAAATTCAAAGTATTAACACTATTTTTTTAACTGACCGATTATTAATGTATAAGGATGGATGTCAATTAAAAGCTACACTGGTTATCGAAAGGATGTTGAAGAGAATATCGGTCAAGTCTTCGGATAGTGTCCTGAAATTAAAAAATACTCATGTCAGCTTTGACAACGAAAGATAGTTACATTGGTCCCCAATGTTAACCCTTTATGTTAACAGAGAATGAACAGGAGTTTGACCAAAATATCATGAGTAATGTCACATATAAAAAAATATCTGAAAGTTGGCTCCTAAAAACGTTTCATCTATCGATAAATGGCGAACAAAACTGTTCGAAGAAAGTGCATAATATTCAATTTTAGTATTCGACTTTCAAAACACAATAGTAAATTATATTTGAATATTTGTCTTTATTCAGTTCATTGTGTTTGCCTTTTTATTTAATGTTAGAATTATTCTACAAAATATATATTATGCTATCCAGGACAGTGAAGTAAATGAGGATAGCTGTCATTATTTTATCATCAAATATAAAACAAAACTGAATACAAATATTAATACCGATGTCAGTTATTCAATATAGTTACTTTCAATTTCAGACCCCGACCCTACGCGTCGGGCGGCAAGGGGCTCTAGAGACGTGGTGGAAACGGGTCGTCAGAACAATTGCCTAATTTATTTTCCGAGTGGATCGATGGAGTACCTTCTTACGTTTTGCTCCTAATCCTGTTTTTCGCTGCAGAGTGTCGAGGAAATTCTCGAAAATCTGAATATGGGCTTTTCTTTTTTTGCAAATGGTTCGTCCAAAATAGGATTTTAGTATTTTTTTCAAAACAGTCTTATACCTTTCAAAATATAGGCACGATAAAAATGATCTAATTCAGCATTTCTCATTTTTTGATATCGTTTTATAAATATTACCTAGATCAGCGATTCACAAAAAGTGTTTCAAAGAACAGTGTGGTTAGGTATTAAAGATAAACTTACGGCTTGTGTGTTAATTTTTTTTATTTATTAACATATTTACGACATATTTCGTATTATTCGTACTAAACTGATATATGTCTATGAAACTAGTATAGTTGATATATGTCGGTTTGGTGTTTAAAGTCTCGGACTTGACTAACTTCATGGCTTTTACTAAGTCTGCAAAATAATACAAGAAATACGGCTGTCATTTTCATATTAACACTTTGAACTTTTGACTCTGTAACACTTTTCTATTTTATATCAAAATCCAAAAACAGGTAGTTTGATCTGGATACAAAGTTTTCAACAATCTGTATTATTAAAATTATTAGATTTAAAAAAATAACAAGCCATGTTTTTAATGCTGTTGTTTTATTATAAATAAAAGAAACGTTTCTTTTAAAGATTAAGTCTTAGCTTGCGTGAGTCAATACAAATTGTCATCGTAGACTCACTGAGACTGACCTAATGAATTTATAAAACTATCCTGGAAACTTTGTTTTTACTCAAAGTTGTACATACAAATAAAACAAATAATTTAATGTCAAAAATGCTTACTTTCGTTTTCCTCAATGGCGTTACTACTTACGTTGTGAATTGATTTATTTCAAAGCTCTCATCCATTCATCCGGTCCAGTCCAGAGTGGTTGCACATATTACAGTTGTCAGCATACATTACCAGTTACCACGCTGTCTTTCCATCGCATCCGTGGCTTTCCTTCTAGTCTATTTCTTCATGAAGTTAATTTAAAGACTTTTTTAGTAACCATGGCTCCAGCATACGCTGAAAACAGCGATTGTAGCTTAAGAAAAGCTTCGAATTTTGACATACGTGATTCTCCATGGTCCACCTTCGTTTGCGAGTCTATATTTTAGGTGCCGTTAGGTTTTGTTATCAAAGGAGTCTACCTTTCCAGCTGCTTTCATAGTAATTATTAAAGTCAAACTAACGTACGATATACGTTGTGTATCACCAATTTAAAAAAAACCGGATCTTAGTTTTCCTGTGGACACTTAACTAAGTATGATTATTAAGCCATTTAATATAAATTAAAGATTGTTAATAGGAGATAATTAATATCAAGAATTTTGAGACAATGTTTTGATTGTGGAATTAAATCACAGTTTGAGAAGTTTTGACAAACATTTTTTCTCACAAAATTGAATTGATTGCAGTACTTGCAAAAATGAGTTGTTATCGGCGAAGCCAACCTTATTATTTGAAAAGGATCAGGTTTATTAAAAAGATTTTTTGTTTCAATATTTTCTGGCAATTGATATTCGATATGGCATCTTTATCAAAGCGTGCTTTTCAAATGATTATTTTGTTTTGGTAACGGTATTGATATTTACTAAAATACATGAGCTCTATTTATATAAATAGTGTTTATTCAACATTATATTTTTATTTCATAAATATAAAAAAAATATAACCTATACATATTAAAAATAAATATGTGTATATATATATATATGTGTTTATTGACAATTATGGCCAAGTATTTATGTACATATATACCAAAATGTTATTTTTTACAGCTCACAGATTAAATGCTAGATAAGTAAGATTATTGAGAAAAAAAAAATATGAGTCAAACTGTCTGAAATATATTTTAATTTTAGATGACTATTGAATTTCACAATATCTCAATCCGTTAGTGAATATTATAGATCAATGGTGTCTAAATTGTTGTCAATCGTTATGTCAAAAATTATATATATGTATATTTCTCAACTCGGGAGTTTGTATAATTTTTCGTGAAAATTTTAAACCTCTGCGACCCGTTAATACTTTTGAAGAATGAATAATTAAACATAATGTTAAAATAGTTGCGCATCACTGCTTAGACTATAAGAGATTCTAACAACTGTGTAGATGAGTGGATGTTTTCTATTTCAAAAATAGTTTCGTCGTTGACGAATTTAATTAAGGGTTGTACTAAAAGCATTGCATTATGTATTATATTTATTTCTTAATGAGAAAAAGACAATGGCTCATATTGATTAAATTACTCAGGCGAAGAAAATGTTTTAATTAAATATGTACAAAAGATTGTACGTACAAGATAGTTGTCTAAGTAATCAAAAACAATATTCTTGTAGTAATGTTATTTGAAATGGTATCCTCTTTACTTGAAACTTCATCAAACTATAATTATTTTCACTAGTGACAGCCGCTCAAAACGGTTTCCTAGAAATTGTCGACTTGTAAAACGAATAATTAATGCAAGATAGCAATACTATCTTTTAGGTCATTAATATACCCACAAAGAAAAACAACTTTATTGATCATTCTTACAAAATACATTTAATAAAAAGTAATTAAAATTCATACCTTGATATACAAAGTATAATTTGAAACCTGATATTGATGAGACCTCACTGTCAAATTGGTCGGCTTGAAATACAATATCAGTTCATATCTGACAGACTACAAACTTTGTTAATTTAAACGATATTTCATGAATATATTTACGTAATATTCATGTTTTCTTTCGCTACCTACTTTCGAATATTTTTTTCACTGATCTGCTTTTGTTTGTAATTTCATTTCGACCGTTTGAATTTAAAATAACATGACAGATCTTCAAATGCGAGATATTTTTTCTGGCCAAGAATATTTTTTTTATATATTTTATTAAATGTTTGTTTTCTCTCAAAGTAATAAAATATAAAATATCAGAGTAATTATTATTTTCAACAAACGGGCTATGCACATTTACGCTTTTATTCATTCGGTTTTGCTGGGGCAATACATTAAACATTGAGGCTTTTATTAGCAAGCCCGGATCGTTTCACAATCGGTGGATGACGAGCAATATA
The DNA here is from genome assembly GCA_031772345.1 of Himalopsyche anomala. NCBI lineage: Eukaryota > Metazoa > Arthropoda > Insecta > Trichoptera > Rhyacophilidae > Himalopsyche > Himalopsyche anomala. Next base: position 20,757,950 of record CM062830.1, read on the forward strand.
AATTTAGTTAATACAAACACATTTTCAAAGTATTTTTTTAAAGTAGTCTCAAATCTTGATAACATACAAAATATCATTCCAAAGTTATGTAAAACTAAATATACTTTTAAAATGTATATTTTTTTACAAAATGAAATTCAAGATTCATTTTTCAACCATTATGGAACAAACCGGTTTGCGAATAATAGCCTGAATTTTGCCTTTATTCAAAAAATATTCGAACACCATTCATCACCTTTAAAGTGTTAACATAATGTTATGTTGAAACATATTTAATACTCTTTTGTACTGATCAGCCGAAAATGATTGCGATGAGTGAAAACGGTCTTGATTATATTAAATGAATGTGGAAATAGTACAAAAGAGTGCCTAATTTATTTGAAGGACACCAATTAATTTATTATTTTGTTTATTTTGAAAGTTTAAGTCTTTTATTGTTTTATCTATTGATATCTTATTAATATATGACGTCAGATATCAAGAGGAAAATAAAGTAACCCATAAATAATAATACTACAAAGATAATTAGAAGTGAAATAAACAATAGCAGACAGAAGAACGTCATCTAATTATTTATAGTAATACGTATACTAAGACACTCTGGATGATATTTTTTTTCGGATACAATTAGTGAGATGAGAGTTATTACGATTATATATTGCCCCATATCATGTAACACGAAGCATGTCCTGTAATTATTGGTGTCACATACAAGGAATAGTTTGTTGCTTATCTCTGTCTAGATAGTATTTTTTTCTGGCTATTAACTAAGTTACCATGGCTTAATTTAGCCAAGTTTTATTGTATTGATCAGTGATGTCCAACTTAAATAAAGTTTACTTGTCTTTGGTGAGTTTTATGCATGGAGAAACAATAAGCAACCTATTTTAATTTTCAACGAAAGTTTATTCATCCTATATCAAGAGAGTTATAGGACCGCGTACTTTGATGTGTAATTCTAACGGTAGTATGGCAGCCAGAACTTGTAGAGTATACTTTATAGTTGTTTTGTCACCTTAGTGAGTGAAATCAGTGCAAAACTTTGTCGACTCAGTAAGGTCCTATGGAAAAATCAAAGTTTTGCTCTAAAATGCCATACGCTAGATGCGTATCCTGTTCTTGTCATAAAAAAATGCACTTTATGATATTTTAAGCGCACGTTTATTGTACGTGCCATTTTATAATAATAATACGAAGATTTCATTTAGATATAGTACTGTTTTAACGTCTTAATTATCTTGAACTGGATGCAGCACGTAAACCGTGTGTTGAACATAGCTGACTTACGATGCTTGCAGAGGCTTTCTACTTTTACTCACAAACTTATGTTGTAGGTGAATATACATATATATATATATATATATATAATTTGCTTGGATTAATTCTTTGGACTATGTTGTTATTTCAGCTATCACTTGTAAATATTTCCTTATTTATTGTATTAATCCTTATGAGTGCTTAAAAACCATTCAGTATTTTTTTTTGTTTTCGATGCTATTGTATAATAAGCCGTATCATTGAAATCATTGGATAAGAGAAAATTTTTAGTTGCTGTGTTATGTGCAAATTTATCTATTAATAAGTATTTTTTAAAAAACATTCTGTGAAATCGTTAACATTGAATAAACTATGCTGCTTATATTCTGACGAGTACAAATCGGTTCAATCTACTTTGTTAAATTTAGAAAGTTGTAGTCCAGATAAAAATATTTCCAAACATTATATATTGATCTGTTTATTTAAAAGGTTCCCCTAAAGAAAAGTATCTGTTGGGTAAAGTCAACCGCAATTGTATGCAGACACACGTGCGGTAACGAATGTAATATACCCTGATTTACTAAGTAAAAATACAGTTCTGTGAAAAAATGGATTCTTAACATGAACATGAGTAAATTTTCTTCAATAATTTTCATTCATGTAATTTTTTTGTAAGAATTATCAATTTAGCGACCCTAAAAAACTTGTCAATTGGTTATAAAACAAGTAAAATAAAGCTGATGAATGACTGGTCTGTTTCGACGTACTATCGGAGAAAAGCGAGGGTAACAGTGCTTAAAACGACCAAGCGAAACGATCAGGGGTGAAAGCTTTTCCATAGACTGCAAACACAAGTGGAACAATAAATTCAACGCTTCTCGTATTTTCAAAGTAATCGATATTAATTAATTAAAATCTAGAACGAATGCCGTTCACGGTTCAAAGGATTTAGACAAGGCAGAGATTTACAGAATGGAAAATCTGTTACAGACTCGGTACAAAGAAAGTGATTGAAATCATTTTTAGAATTTCGCTTCTATAGCCTTTTAAGAATTAAATTTATAATAATTATAAATAAACAGATAGGCTAGTCATTATTCTGAATTTATTTTGGAGATCGCTTAATTTTTATTATATGTTTATTGAATCAAATTTTTCATAAATCGTTTTTGAAAGGTTTATATCATTCTTTGAATTTCAGTGAAGTAATGTAATATAACAATTCTTTATTTTTATCCGTATGGTTAACATGGAAAAACTCAGTGAATAAAACTTAATTTACAACCTTTATTTTTCAGAGAGTATCATTTCAATTATTTTGGTTAGAAATCAGTTGGAAAGAAAGTGATAAAATTACACATAATATTATAAAACTAATATTTATATAACTTTTTGTTAATTAAAAAAAGCTTGTAAATCCATACCATTCTCGGTTAATCACTCCCGACACACTTCTGGCAACTGTTTAAAAACAATAGATGCTACTCTGTTATGGGATTATGCTTACTTTGTTATTGGTCTGTTTTCATTTGGTGGCAGTTTCATACAGTACCAGAAGAAAATGCAATTTTGATATTTTTAATAACTTGAATGCAGTAGCATTGGTCATTTTTATTACAATTTGTATGCCGAACTATTTTTTTGGGTAAACCAGTAAGGTAAATCCATAACAGGAGTCCATTATGATTGAATACGTAGTACCAATATCACAATTTATTGTTATATTCTTATTGCTTATACTAAACACATTATTTTTTGTATTACGATAATGCTAATAAAAAGTATGTAAACGCGAATAAAATTGATTGAGATTGCCATTAAATTTTTTTCTCTTGATTATTCTTATATAAATACGATAAAATTAATTGTTCAAATCCATCCCTTTTTTCCAGGAAATTTTAGAAATAAATAGAGCAAAATTGATTTTAAATGAACAATTACATATGCCAGGCTCTCTACTTTTATACCCAATATAAATATAATCATAAAACCTTTTCCAACAAAAAAAAAATAATCTTAAAACTACTCACCATTCAAATTTGTGGGCTTTCCCATGGGCTAATCCTTTTCGTCAGCAATGGCTTTAAACTCAATGATACATTTATTTCTTATACAAAAACGAAACATTCATTTACTAAGCGTCAGTTCAAGTTTATCCGTGCACTTGAACGCCTGAAGATGCCGAAAGGCGAAACCCGGGTCGTTAGTAACAAAATTTCTGTGAATGTACATAATTTAAACGATTAGAATTTTCAAATTCATCCGTTTACTTGAATGCCTAAAGATGCCGAAAAGAAAAACGCATGAAAACATTTGAACGGCTTAAATCAAAGATGCATTGCCATTTATTTATTATCGAAATATACTTTTCTAAATATTTTGAAATGATTAAAAATCTTTTACGGAGACCAAGAAGTACAATTTTTATGATGCTATGTTTTAAACAGATTTTTTTTTTAGAAATAGTCTTTTTGAAATTGATATTTTTATTCAACGTGTGTTTTGCAATACTGTCGTATGTCAAATGGGATTGTCTTGATGTATGGCATAGTCTCTACGACTCGGACTTGGGTAAAAAGTGAACCAACCGAGCTATATAGTACATAAGTCATGTGTCAACTTAATAAGAAACAAGAGTCATTTGTTTTCCACGGTTCATTAAGCGACGGCTAGGGTATTTGTTTCGTAATTTATCGCCGTGTTTGGTCTATCCGAAACTTTGCGCACGCTTTCTGCTTCCACCGTTTCCCTTGCATTTTATACGCAATTTAAAATATTTACTTCTCAAAAGGTAACGGGAAGAAGAACTGAAAGTGGACATAGATGAATACCCTATTGTTTAAAACTTCTTATACTTATATAGCATCAAAGTTATGGCAAAAGTTGTAAAGTAACAAATTGATAATTCTGAGTAAATGAAAATTTTGAGCGTTTAGAATTAAGCATCTAATGTCGATATTTTATGTCAAGTATAAAAATAAAATATCAAAATATAAATGAATTAATGCCGATCTTCAACAATTAACTATGAATTAAAAAAAGACTACCGCCTGCCTAATCTGTATTAATATAATAAACAATATAAAATTATGTTTATTTTTCTATACTGATACAATAAATGAAGCATCTGAGTTATTCCAGACAAATAATTGGTACTCAAGATTCTAATTGTGTACTCATCTTATTTTTTCAATTATTTTACTTATCAACTTCTCGTCTGTACGGTCCTGATATGTTTTAACAACCTCAATGGTTCGAATGTTATCTTAATTAGAAACTTACGCAGATGAATTTGGTATTTACTTTGTGGTTATAAATCGTAATTCAAAACAAAGACTATACGCATGGTTTTTTGTGAGTTATTCTTTCGTTATAATCAGCGGTAACTTTGTGGTTAAAAGTGTTTTTTATATTGTTATAAGCTCTTTTTTTAGATTTTTTTATTTTCAATTATAATTTGAAATTGTACCACCAGAAGTTATCAAGTATGATTTATTAAAAAAATAAAGGATACATGCTGAAATTTCTGTGACTGATATCTATTAATGAAATTCATTAAATCCAACTCTCCTGAGATTTCAAAACATCCCTATATTTTTTTAAAATAATTTCACTATCAAATATGAGGAGCAAACATTCAAAAAGTGATTTCTCACAAATTTTGAAAAATGCCGTTTAACCTTTAAACGCCCAGCGGTCCCGGTACCAGTGATTAAGGTATATTTCGCTATCGGATTACACTGGTTTATGATAATAGTATTCAAAATATGAATATTAGCTTACATAAATAATGACTTAGAGATACCGATCCATAATTTTATTTTCAGTTTCGATATATATTTTCAATATGTTTGTCATATTGAGTAATATTAACATCCGCGTTACAAGGCCGACTCTTGGAATATGCGTTGTGTTAGGCGGACCGTAATAAATCAGCTTTATCCACACTATACAACATATTTCAATGGGGATACAGATTTCTTTCCTTACATAGAAAATTCTCTATTTTTTGTAATTTTATGGTTTAAATTGTTTAAGTTTTGTCCTAATTTTTATCGTTTTAATTCTTTAACTTTAATGTATAACAATATAAAATGTGAAAAATTGCAAATAAAGCTTTTTTTTTAATTTTTTAATTTTTTATTTTGTTAATGCTTTTTATTTTACCCACAAAGACTGACTAGTTTTAGAGATATAATTATTTTTATAAAAGTCCACGGGCGTTTAAAGGTTAATATCAGTCCTGAAAGTCAATAAAATCTATCACAATTAATGTTCATAAAAGGTTTTTTCCTATAAAAATGAAATCATTAAGTTGGCACATTCAAGCAATCCGTGATTTCTCCAACACTCAAATCATCATTTTCCAAGCTCTGTATTTGTGTGACAGATCACTTTTTGAATGTTTGGTTCTCATATGTTGTCAGGTTAGCGCCGTCGGGTTCTAGCGGCATCCGTCAACATTGATCTAATATTTTTTCTCAATAAATAAATTACTCAAACTTAAACTCTTTTTTTATCGATAGTAAATGTATATCGTCTTCGTAGTCTTTTTCTTCAGTAAGCGAGAATATTACTTTTTCAGCAAGCAAAACTGGGTATATTAATTGCTTTACCAAAAATCCAGATTTAAACGAAATTACCATATACATACAAAGTTTGTTTATAAAGTCGATTTTATTTTCATCACTAATGAATAATGATGCTATTGTGTAATACTTTTCTCAAGCCTTACTAAAATGAATATTGTCTCAAAAAAAAACTTTTTTTTTTCAACATAAGTTCAATCCAAAATAGGTTGTGAGGAATTCGTCCCACATAACATATTTTTAAAAGAAATAAAAGTATGCGAATATGGTTGGACGCTTGTTGCTTGCTCCCCTCAGATGGTGTGAGAAAGACAAAACGGTAGGAGAATTTACAGCATTTCAAAGCTTTTGAAACTTGTCTTTATTGATAAATAGATGCATGCATATTTCCAAATGAAGAAATTGATCAGCGAGGCGCAACAATTTGAACTATAATTATTAATTAACTGGGCGTTGATACTCGTAAAAATCTTTATACATTCAACATTGAAAGTATATCATTAATATCACATATTTGTCTTTGATGACATTTTTACGATGTATCTATTATCTTAGGTATTGGGTTATAATAAAAAAAATTGAATCCAAATAATGTTAAACGAAATGCTTTAAAAAACTTTTCTCTTATAAAGAACGCAAAACAGCTGCAATCGAAAAATATCATCATCTAAATGGTATTAACTGTGTATTGTTCGTAAATAGAAATTGAGAAATAACAAAGGCCAATTTTTTATCATGTTAATTTTATTATATTATAGTCAGGGTAGGTTGCGTCTAAAACCCATCTCAATGAGTTAAAACCTTTCGGTTTATATTTCAAAATTGTGGTATATTTTTACAGTTTTGGCAAAGGCTCCAACATCGTTTGATGAATTTTGTGCATATATCAAAAACGTAAAAAAGTAGTGTGATAACTAGTAATAATCGATTTTTTATTTAACTTATATAATACAATTTGAAAAGTCTTTTATAATGTATACACCTTTAATGAGTTTTCATAAGAATTGTAGAAGTTATATACATAATATGGTTACATATATAGTGGTTATGGAGAGACGTTGGAACTGGCTAGGTCACGTGCTGCAGATGCCTCTGGAAAGCCTCAATCCTGCCTGCCTCTTTTTTTGACCGGTGGGATTCCGGCGCCCCGGACACCCGTTGAGTACTATCCACAGGACGTACTCGGTGGAACTGAGGGATGCTGGCATATCATGAGATTAAGCAAAGCAATTGGCGGGAGACAAGGAAACATGGAGGTGCCACCTGTCGGCCATATGCTTCACAAAGGGAGCAAATATGGTCAAAGAAGAAGGGAAGATAGATAATATTATGGAGATTGAAACGACATTTCTACTAAAAACAACTTAGATAGTAATGTTACAATACATTTTTTTGTAATGTAAGATATTTTGCCGAAAAAAGTTCGCTTAGATTTCCTAGTAATGGTTGGATTATGCAGTATTTTTTTATCATTTATAAAATCGGCCAAAAGTAAAAGCGTGTATCTATGTGATAAATTTGATACGTTATTTATTTTTCGTCTATAAAATAGCCATTTAAGTAAAAGCGCTTTTGAATAATTCGCGACTACCATTAAGAGTAAATTTACCTTGGAGAAAATAGCCCAATGTTCGATTCGAATAATACTTTTATTCACAAAAATAAGTGAAGGTTATGGAACGACCACCAAATATAATATCAAATTTTATCATGAGACCATTTTCACAAGGGAAATTAACCTAACGGCCCATCAATAGAACACATTAAATTTATTGGTAATATTCACAGAGTGTTTCAGCTTTTTTTGTTGATGGCAAGATTTTTTAGATTTGGTAGAAACGGTTAAAGTAAAAATATGTAAAAAAAAAATCTTTTCACTCTTTTTGATCGTGTCCACTACGTACACAGAGCATGTAGCCACCCCGCGGTCGTTCAGATTTTCTGTCCGTCACCAATCTTATTGTTTCGTTTTAACAATGTATTTTTTGGTCTCAGTATTCAATTTTTTTTTACCGATCTCGATATTTTCATGTCACGTTAGATATGTAAGCGTTGCATAGTCTAGAACAGTGAAATATAACATGCGGCCTCTTGACTAATCTAATGCAGCCTTTTGACTTCATTAAAATATTCACGGAAGAAGAGCGTAATCAACCCATTATATATTCGACAATAAAAAAAAGTGGATCGGGGTGTCAACGTTTTTTTTACCGCGGCCTTTTGTTGAATCAGATAAATAAATTTGTTCTTTAGAAATGAAAAGGTTTCCCACCCCTGGTCTAGACAATTTAATATTTGGTCACCGCCGGCATTTTAATAAGATGGAGGAGAAGAATACGTAAGCAGGATTCAGCTTAAATTTTAATTTCTTGAACATTACCAAACCTAATCTTTTATCTCTGAATTGCTGACACAAATAAACCACTGTTCTATTGGTATTCGCCTCGAGAAAAATTGACTTTAAATTATTGTTAATTTATCAATACATTTAAAAATTTTCAGTGATTTTTTGTTGAATTTATATTTAAACGAAGGCACCCTGTAGTATTGGCGATGCGACGGATGGATTAAATGTGTTCTGGTCGACTTGTTATTCCCATATGCCAAGTCGTAAACTTTCGGAAAAGTTGTCAACTTGTATTATTACTGTGCAAATGGTAGAAACTGAAAAGGGCTGAACCTTTTAATCAAATAAATACACATATAATATAGTTTCAAATAAACAGCCAACGTATTGGGAAATGAGAAGTAAAACGGTTCATTAATTTTCAATTTTCAATAAGTTTCAATACGAACATAGTTTACTAGATAAATATTTGAACTAATATTATGGATAAGGTGAAAAATAGCAAAGTATTAAGTTCTAAAAATATTTTTTATATATAATTCATTGCTACTTCAGCGTATGCCTTCACCAGAATAATGTTTTAGCCTATACTATTATAACGGGATGTATTGTGTATCTCTTCTAAACCAGTATAACTGAGTAAATGTAGACTTAAATATATTTCTGATGATAGCATACGCCGAAATAAGTTTTCAACTATATAAAATAATAATATTTAAAGAACTATTTTTTAATCCATATCCGCTTCCAATGTGGAGCATATGCCCCCCAAATGGAGGTATATCAACTTAGTTGCTCAACCTCTCGTTTTCAAAGAGAAGAGAGGTAGAAGTGTAAGGCTAGAACAGGACTATTGGTTTGCTAATCGCTCTCGCTACGCCCGTTTTAGGATAGGATGAGTGCGAGGGAATTCAAGACATCATATACATTCATGCCTTCGGACAGAAATCTATAAATCGATTGAAAAATTAATCTATAAAAACTGTCCGTACTGGGATTTGAGCCCGTGATCTTCGTGTTTTAAGTCAACGACTTTGACACTCGACCACGCAGCCGGCTAAATACTTTTTTATTTTTCACTTTATTGCAATAGAGTTCTATCAAGTAAATACCAATTCAATCAACTAATATTATGGGTAGAAATTGTAAGAACAAATCACATCTCATTCCGATTTATACACAATTACTAATGGAGACATATCGCGACCCGACTACTACAGGGTTCTATGTGAAAAATTTTGACGAAAAAAAAATAGCAATGTATAAAAATAAAGGTACTTGGAAAACTGCCGCATTGTTACTTCTGTTTCGTCAAAATTTTTTCACATAGAACCTTGTAGTACTCAGGTCGCGATGTGTTAAATATTTACAGAATCTTTTTCACTAGTCAGACTTTAGTATGTAAACATGCGTCAAAAATGTTTTCAAATTAAAATGCACTATTTAAAATAAAACAAAAAAACTTATTAATGATTGCGGAATACATATTTATTTTTATCAAAGAAATAAACAACATATAATGTCTATTAAAAATCTATTCTTATTATCTCCACTCAAAGCACGTGACTTGATATGGCAATGATAAATTAGATTTTACGAAACAAAAATTCTTGTAACCAAATGAATTATTGTACGAAAAAATGAAAAAGTCTACCTTATTTTTGTAAATTCAATAAGAGTGATAAAGGTCTATTCTCACGAGGGTAGTGATTAACAAATAAATTGTGCTATAGTCGTACAAAATCAAATTTCTATACCATTAAGAAATAAAATATTTGAGAATGAGAAAAGCAAATTATTATACTAGAATAAATGTTTTTTTTTGTAAAGCAAACAAAGAAAAAAAATCTAACTATTTAACATATAACATCAGAAGATGTCACCAAACTTATTTAAAAAATAAGATCAGATTCATTTGGCTTTTAAGATTATTTAATAACCAGGAATGCAATCGAACTACTTGAAAAATTATATTTTGGGTAGAACCGTTGACAGCGTTATTAAAATTCAGCGAATGTAACTCATCTTTCTTTTTTTATATTTATTGATACGTATTTAACGTAGCATATATTTGAAATAATTATAAAATATATGAATACATTTTTTTCAGAATTCTTTTGAGTTACTGTCAATTTGACATTTCGATGTTTGCTCCAATGATTTGCAGGAAGTAGCAACATTGTCGTTCACGCATAATATCGTACATTTCGTAATGTTATCAATCTGTCTTTAATTAATGTACAAAATAATGATCAAGCTGCTAAAGGGCACCATTTTTTTTGGGCGTAGGAATATTTAATTACTTAGCAAGCGATTTCAAAATAACAAAAATAATGCTTAGAGGAGCTATAATCAACGTTGTTTTGAACCATATACCAATTTTGGGGACGTTTCGTGAGCCGCAAAATATTTATAGTAAGCCGTAAATATACCACATGCTTTACCTACATAATAAAACGAACTCAAAATAAAACTCATTTTATATTATATTCTATTTTATAAAAATATAATATATATTAAACATATGCATAGGCATGTGCATCATTGCAAAGGTAGTCTTAAGCGTTGCTCAAAAATACAAATGTGTCGAAACTTGAAGCGATTTTTATGTTTAAATTGAATTATTTTAGTCAAACTAATTCCAGCGGTGGGCTGCCAAAACGTTAAGAAGGGGACCGCTTGATCTCAAAGCAATTCTCGGTTTTCTGGGAAAGGAATGATTTTTTATCACTCCTACGCAATTATATGCAATACTTAAATAAACAATCAATGGTTTCTTACTACACTTATAATATGTAACAATATGCAATTCACCGTAAACTTATCAATCTAAATGGCTAACTAAATTTACTACTGCGTATACTGAAGTTGTCGTAGATAATGTGCAAGTCATAAATTGCAGTTATATACTAATTTGATCTGATAATATTGTTTTCTCTTTAATTAACAAGGGGCTCGCCGGCCTTGGTAAAATTTAACAAGGGGCTCGCCCGAGCCCCTCCGAGCCCCTTCCAGCCCACCCCTGACTAATTCATCATTACTTTTAGTGCTTGATTACTAGTTGATTGCAAACAAACGCTTTGGAAACAGTAACATACTATTTGTTGACTATGATTGTTTTGGGTCTGACTTGTAAGTCTGGGTAAGAGTGAACAAATTTTATGAAGTTTATTCTCATTAAAAAAAATACCATTTAAAAATAACAATTTTGAATGAAGATACAAGAAAATACTTTTGATTTGATTTTATTGGAAAAAGTATACTTGAAGTAAACGTATGAGTTATAAAAAATAAATGATGATGCAACAAGTAGTATCAAAAAAGGTTTTTTTTTTTTTTTGTACACTCTTTACATTTTCCTGCATATTGGTTGTTGTTTCATGTATTTTCCATGCGTTAATAAAAACATTCCGTAGCGTAGAATATTTTCCACGAATACATTACTCTCGTTCTTTCAAAATTTAATAATAATCATAAGAGCAACTGTGTATTTTGTAAATGAAACCACTTCCTTTAACTATATTAAACGGTAGAACATAGCATGCTTGCGCGAATAAGAGGTCTCGTAAAAGACCACCCATAAAAGCAGGTTTTCCCAATCACGAATATAAACATAAAAATTATACGATTTAATCTATAAAACTTTTTTACAATTGGTATTTAAATGTGAGGAATTTATTTAAAAAAATGCTTTTTTTTCAATCATACTTAACACGTTCACTGCTCATCAAAAAAAATACATCAACCGTAATGCCGTGCTTGTAAATACTGATATATTATGATAACTTTTTACATTGATATTCACATATACACATTAATGCACCTGAAACGGCCATCTGTACGAATTTTGTTTTTTAGTAGTACCGAACCGATAGATATAGATAGAGAGTTCTACCATATTAAAAATTGATATGAAAATTTACAAGAACCGGAAACGGATTCCAGAGTCTTTAATAAAAAAATAGCCGAAAAAAGATTCGAGTTTGATGATGCAATTTCATTGAAAATCTCTAGTCAATATTCTAAATTGTTATTTATGAAAATTAAATATTAATGCATTTATAGATGATGGCTTTGTCAGTCGTTTTTTTCGAATGCCCATTTTTTTCTCATAAACTTGAGTAGTATTTTATTATTAACAGTATCACAAAATGACTGAGAGCCTAACTTTATTTTCACAAATCTACGCTCAAGATATTGTAGGCATTGTCAGCTTGTCTCAATTTGGGAAACGGTGTTATGCGGTGGATACATTCCAATAATGACTGATTATAACAAGCATATTAATCTCCATGTAAATCTTTGTCTCAATATTGATTCGGCCGAATGTGCATTTCTAAACCTCTTAAATGTATTGATTGACCTGAAAGACAATGTTCAATATGGTACTCTGATTTTAGTTTTTTTTTTATTGAGTTTTTATATATTTGAATGAGTTATAATTTTTTCTCACGATGTGCAAAACAAATTAAAAACTCTTTGTTTGAGTGTAAAAAAATATCGTTTGCACTTCCTCCGTAGTAAACATGTAATAAAAGATTAAAAAAATCATTCAAATTAGCGCAATTATCATACAAAAAAAGAATATTTGAAAGTGAAGAAAATATAAATCTTAAAGGTTTTGCTGCCACTATACTGTTGTTTTTAAAAGCATTTAAAAAGATCGCCATTTTAAGCTAATTTGCAAATAAGTATTTTTTGTTCCTAATAACTATTGGCGGTGGTTAACGTTGTTTGCTTCCGTAACGGATCTCACGGGTTAGAAACCCAGTATGAACATGATTTTTCAGTAAATTTATCGATTTCTGTTCGAAGGCATGGATGTTTGTGATGTCTCAAAACTCTATCCTACCCATCTTATCTTAAAATAACAGGGTGCTGCGAGAATGATTAGTTAAACCTATCATTATTCTTTTTATCGCCACAGAGATTGAGCAATTGAGTCACAAGTAGTTCTCGTCGAAAAAATTATGTTGAGATAGCTCAACTAAGAAGCCATATAATATACATTGGGAGCGGACAGATTTAAAAAATTGATATAATATTAATACGGTCGTAAACAAAATTTCATGGATCAATACAACATAAAATATTTCATTATAACTTTTTATTTACCGTCTTTGGTATCTCTAGCCTTGTGGCCAGGATGAGGGCTTAACTTTTTACATTTTCGTGCAATTATTTTTCAATCGATTTACTATTTTTTTTCTAATGAGACAGTTTGAAAAACATTCATAATTTTTTCATTCCTTTAATATTCTTTACATACGCTCTAATTTTTAATTGATAGTTAATTATAGTATACAATGTTTTAATATAATATAAAGAAAAGATATTTTAAGTTACGAAAATTTTATACAAATTTATTATTTTGTTGTTTCAATATAACCCAAGGCCGCTATTTTCACTTCCCTGAAGTAAACAGTGTTTGTATGGCAACACGCAGTATAAGTTTCTGCTACAGTTTCCCCAGTGAACCCTCCCGCAAAACTGCTTTTAATGTATCTTAAACACGGGGGTCTTCGAATGCAATTCTCAATATCACATTTTGTGGCACACGATTCTGTTTAATATTGTGACGACTCTATGAAAATATTCCCTAGATGTATTCTCCGTATTTTGAATTGGCGACTCTTGTTGAATACATCTAATCCCTTTTTACGCGACACGTTGGTTCCAGAAACTGAAGAGTACGAAAAACCTTATTTTAATATAATTTGATAAATTGTTTCTAAAAATCAAAATACCGCGTAAAAAAGCATAAAAATGTATTAAAAATTAAATTTTCGCTTTTGAAATTCGCGCAATATATAAACCATTAATTTCTTTATTTGATAATTAAATACAATGAAAAACAGATACATATGTAAACATGCATATTTGTATTAACTTTTTATATATCTCGTTCGCCTATTTTTGAACGAAATAATTGAATTTTGTTCTGACTTGTTCGAAGATATTATCATGAGTGCATCCTACTAGCCGTGCAGGATCCAGCGGTGAGGTGTTAAAGTGACTATAGCTTATAGTTTTGTTCATTAATATAAACAACTAGATTATGATAAACATTAAAAGGAAGACTTTCTATACCATATAAAGCACCTTAACAAAAGTGAACGACTTTTAGATTGTATTAGACTAAAATGATTAACCAGATTAAAAATTAAGTTATTTTGTCTTAACAATGTCATAATACGTTTGGTGAGTAAGTAAAATGTTATTAAATGTAAAATACCAACACCACATTTTGTTATATTTAAAAATTATGTTTAAAATTATTAATTCAAACACTAAAAAACGACAATCATGATAATCGAAATCTTTCGATAATAAATTTTCCCCATCTTTTACCGTATAACCTATTCCTGGCTGAATAAAGAACAAAATTAATTCGATTTTGATGAATTAAGTAAGGCGTTCATTTAAAGATTGAAAGAATATATTTTTAAATGTCGAGTCCTATGGCGCAGTGGTTGGCGTTGGTGGCTTCCGTGCCGGATCTCACGGATTCGAGTCTCAGTAAGAACAGAATTTATTCGATCTATTTATCGATTTCTGTTCGAAGGCATGGATGTTTGTGATGTTTTTATTTCCTTCCCACCCTTCCTTTCCTTCGATAACTGGGTGGAGCTAAAGCGATTAGTTTACCACTAGTCCTGTCCTAGTCTTATCATTATATCCCTACTACTCTCTTTGAAATAAGAAAAGTTGAGCGATTGAGTAACAAATAATTCTCGTAGAAGTTTTTTGTTGAGATACTTCCATTAGGAGGCCATATTCTCCACACTGAGAACGGACATTCATAAAAATGAATGAATTTTTTAATTTGATATTTGAATAAAACAAAGCATACGTTTTGTATTAATCAAGAGAATTATTTTTTTTATAAATAATTATATCCAGATATTTTTTTGTTGCATTGAAGAAATTTACTCTTCCATTTTAAAATATTTCAGTTCAAAACAGAAACATAAGAAATATGCTAAAATCCTTTTGACAAAAATGCATTTTACGTAAAATAAGTTTAACCAAGACTGTATTCAACTAACCGTTATATTTAAATGTAAAATATTCAACAGGTGCTGTTTGTCATTAAGTAATAGTGAAGCATCTTTTTAATTATAGATACAATATTATGTCGGTTCTGTTTACATACAAATTACGTAAACGGCATCGTCTGGTGATGTGGCTTATTTGACTACATTAAATCGTAATAATTGCATTTATAAATCAAATGGCGTGTATTTATTATAATATGGCGGGAGTGTTGCTAAGCCCCTCCAGCGCACCCTGGGACTTCATTTATTAACTTTATATTCCAGCTGGTGTCTCGGCGTGACTGGAAACTGGAGGCTGTAGGGGGACGATTAAACTGGATGATAAATAGCCTGGGAAACCTCGCGAATACCTTAATTTAGATCATGTCGTAAATAAGCAATGTATGTTTTATGCACAGCTACCCAAAAATAGGCAAGTACGCATTTCGCTGACTATTACTATAACTTTGCTGACTTACTATTACTACATTGTAATAATGACACAAGCGTATAAGCAAAAATTTACAGGCATGTATTCAAAATAAAATACTAATGTAACGGTTGACATATGTATATTATGAACATATATTTTAGTATCATACCATCGTCAAAATTTCAATTCAAGATTTTTTTTCAATACATAATACTAAACTTCTATTTATAAAATAATTACATAATTATTTTAAAATATTTAGGTCATTAAAAAATATATTTACTTTTATGGGGCTAACTATCAATACGTGGTGGAAAAGAATTTTATTAAAAAAAATAATATTTATCTGATCCTTTAATAGTTTGGTATAGCGAGAGCGATTAGCCAACCACTAGTTCTGCCCTAACTTTATCCTTATGTCCCTACTACTCTCTTTAGATAAGAGAGGTTGAGCGACTGAGTAACAAACAGTTCTCGTAGAAAAGTCTGTCGAGACACCTCCGTTAGGAAGACATATGCTCCACATTGGGAGCGGACATAATAAATAAACATTAAAATCAGTTTAGTTTTGCTCATTGTGAGCATTTTTAACTGATAAAATATATATTTTACAAAGATATTTTTCATTTATGACATCGTATGAATGTATATTTCATCAGTTGAAAATAGTCGCAATGAGCAAAGTCAGTCTTGATCTTATTAAATTTATATCTAATTATAATAAGAGCGTTTTATTTTTTTTAAATTAAAGATTTTGTCGAAGGTAATACACGGATGTTTTGACGAAAATTTGTTTAATTAATGCTCTCTTGTAAGCTTAAAAACGTGTTTCAATTGCATGAAATATAATTAGAAGAATTGGGGAAAAAAAGCTCTATTATTTTTTCTCAATTAATTCATGCGCCTGTTATTTTAAATTCCAAAATTGTTAGCACACATGCCTGCGATTTCAAATGTAAAACAGAAACAAAAGTTGTAATATAAACATTGGGCCAGTACTTTAATAAATTCACTGGGCTTGAGAATATTATATTTATTTTAATAGAAAGTTAATGTTCAAAGAAATTTTATTTTATAATACGTTAACTTTAGTTTTTTTATTCTTATATTAAAAAACACCTAATTTCATGTTTTCACAGAAGATAAATTTCAGAGAAAACATTCCAGAAAAAAACAGGATAAAAACATAGAGTGAACATAAGAATAAAGTGATAGGTTCTATTAACAAACTCAACTTAATTTAAGTTATGTTAGTTATTATTAAAAAAAAAGGATTTTGATTTTTTTATTTTGAATAATATATTTGTACGTTTCTAAGAAATGCTTTTCTAAATGTACACGGTTTGAATACTCAATTAAAAACTATATCAATATAAACACGATGGCCTTGAAAACAATGATAAAGGTCTCCATATTTGCCGAAAATGAATTAAATATGTCATCGCGTAGAGCTGGCCATCTCGCATAAAGTGGTAAGTTAAATTTTAAAAATAGCTAAAATCAAGTTTGTTACAAAAGCAACAGTTTTCATAGTCCTGTAAACAATCTTGGCAGTTATTAAACAGACTTTACAAAACGATGTTAGATGGATTGCAATAGCATGATACTTGTTATAAATAAAATATATAGTAACTTTTGAATCGTTCAAATTATGTACATTCACACGGAAATAATCCGTTGACATTGATCTAAAATATTGAAACTTTTATTTTATAGAGAAAACATCTGAAAAAGAAACGTTAAATATTTTAAGATTTCGACTGAAGGTGCTTGGTAAAATTTGAATCGTTCAAATTATGTACATTTTCACAGATTTTGTCACTAACGAACCGGGTTTCGCCTTTCGGTTCCAATTAAATATTGAAATTCCACCAAGCACCTTCAGTCAAAATCTTAAAATATTTAACGTTTCTTTTTTAGATGTTTTCTGTATAAAATAAAAGATTCAATATTTAAGGATAAAGTCAACGGATTGTTTTATTTCCCAAGCCTTTATATATATTAAATTTATGTTTGTAGTATTTTAAACGTGGTTTAAAAAGGTATTTATTTTCAACTTTATTTTAAAAAAGAAAATCGGTCTTGTTAAATTACTGAATAGTTAAGTGAATCGCTCCTTTTAGTTTGCGAGGAAAAAATGTAAAAATATGTACAGTTTCAAGGAGTCGCGATAAAGCATTTAGCCTCTTAGTAACAAGCTACTCAGGCAGTGGAGTTGCAGTCGGTTGGCGCTAATAGACGTGCTGAAATTACACAGAATTAGGAATCCAATTATAGCGGAGAAATGCACCTGTTAGCGGTGCAACGGCCCGAGAATGCATTGTTACCAACAAGCCCTCTTTCTTCAGAATCTAACCACTCAAAGAAGTGCCCTTAACATGGCGTAGACAGAAAAAGCGCGAGAGCCACTAGAAAATAAAATGAGAAGAGGTACATCAGAGTTTATCCACTGAATAAAAATGCCTCAATTGATAAAATAACTTAATATTATACTTGAAATGAATACATTTCCTATTTGTACCACTCTATTTATACAAATTCATCGTGTATCAAAACCAGTATTTTATTTTGAGAGTAAAGCTGTAGTAATAATGTTGCATCAAAAACTATTAGAAGATGATTTAAATGTGTTTATATTGTGAATTGATGATTTTTTTAAGAAAAAAAACGTATTGCTCAGTACAAAATATTTAATATTTTGAGTTACGCTTTATATTACATATTGATAGAATCTGTTTTTTTATATTTAACTCCAAAAAAATCGTGCTGGAAATGAATATATAATATATATAATCTTAACAAACTATTACGTCTTTTCATTAATATGAACATTAATATACGGGATGAAATTGATACGTGATTTTATTTGAATAAATTCAACCAGAATAAAGATTGCATATTCGATATTGCATAATATATTAATTTTCAACGATTATTTGGAATCCATAATAAATACTTGAGGGTATTATTTGCAAACACGGCTCATTCCAAAATAGTTAAAAAATAAAACTTAAATTTCGTTTTGAAAAACAATATACATTTTAAAAGTATTTTTAGTTTTACATTACTTTATATGTTACTAGCTGGCCCGACGAACTTCGTACCGCCTCAGAATCAATAAATGTTGTGTTGGCTAAATTAAATTCAGTTGAATGAATACTCAAAATGAATTAAGTTCAATAATTGTTCAAAATTCAAAATGAAAAGTATTTAAATTACATTGATGTTATTCACGTGGTACAGTCGATAGATTTAAAGTAATGCAGTAGATCAACGATTTGATTTTGAATTGTGAAGTTTAAATGATCCATATGTTTTTTCTTAGCCCCAAGAATTGCTCGTTCACTCGACCAATTGCGATTTTTGTGATTAGATGTTTGGGAACATTTTGTTGATGAAGCCGTCCTGCGTTGAGACGAAATTGCAAAAATTCGGTGGAATCGAAATCAATCCGTTCAATTCGTCAACAGGAACACGGCCGTTACAGATAGTCAGCAAATGCTTGGAGAAATCTGCGGCAGATGGTCGTTTAGAAATACAACTCGCATGTTTGTCGTTAGCTGAAGTTTCTTCAGATAGCCCCACAGAGTCGATGTTTTAAGGCAAGCGTTTATTTCATCGGCATCGGTCGATCTTGAAATGACTGGTAGTATTTGGCGAAAATCGCCAGATAGTAGAATCATTGCGCCTCCAAAACATTTTGAGTCATTGCGCTGATCTTTCATAGTTCGGTTGAGTGCTTCCAATGCGGAGGAAAAATAAGCCACCATTTCCCTCATCAATTGCCTTCATTAAAGTATCGTACACTTTCTGTTGGGGGTTCAACAAAGGTACATTCGTTCGAAGTGATTGGTTCAATGCATCTCGATCATATTCATGTTTACGTTCCGATTCTCGATTGTAAGCGTCGTTCATTCTTTGATCTGGCGACGCATCATGCAGCGCATGAGGTAACACATATCTTCGATCAAAAGCAACGCCTGGTTATGTATCTCCTCATTCACCTCGAGATCGGGATTCCCTGAACTGACGCGAATTTGGTGTAAAGTGTCTTCGGACATGTCATTCTTGTACTTGTTCCACAGTTCTCGTAGATTCAATGGGAAGCATATCAAAATAATGATAGCAAATAATGTGCGTATCTGACTTGGAGATGCAGAAACAATTGCTTCAGCGATTGTCATGTCCCAATGAGTATAGTTTTTAAGCAAATTGAGCTATTGACATGAAGCACAAAATGTTGGGCATACTACGCCATTGACAGTTCGAAGTGATTCAATGATGTCGACCCGAAGGGAATTATTGGTTTTTTTTTCAGATTTTTCATGTTCACAGAACTGAAAGACTCTTAGAAAACCATTCCGAGCACTCTTACGAATTGGTTTAGAAGTACTTGGCATAGCTAGTACCTCTTTATTTCACTGTATTTTAAATAATAAAATTACATCTTCACAATGTTGACAAACGACTACTTTGTTTGACAGTAACTGTCAAACAAAGGCCGTTGCTAAGGAATGTGTTGGTCTAGGATAAATTTGTTCTCAATGCATGTCACCAACATAGTGACAGGGATCTTTTCAAAATTATTCAAATAATACTTTTTTATAATTTTACGAAAGTTCATTCTAAATTTTCATATTTTTATATTACGAAATGATATAAATTCTCAATATAACAAAAAACGCAACATTTTCCAAATCTTCAATATTATATTTATGAGATTATCTTACATTAGAAAAAAAAAATATTTTTTTGTTTAATGTTCCACACATGGTATGGTTGTTTTCTAACAATAAAATTAGTGATCAGAGTTTGTTCAGATTTTCTTTTTCGATAATTAATTGGTTATGCAGTTTGTTATACCCAGGGATTTTTTTACCCTGTAACGCGGCGGAACGGCGTTCCGGCACCTTTTTTTCTCGAAATTTTAATAAATGTTTAATTTTATTTTTTCTATTTTTAAATATGTATATTTTGTTTTATTTTCTAAGCATTATATGAAAAGCCGTCATTAATTCTATCAAAATGATATTCGAATATATAATAAATAATATACCTTCTTAGAAAATGCTCGAAAAAAGTGCGTTCCGGCACCAACAAAAAAAAGCACTGGTTATACCCATATATAATTGTTTTAAAGTTATCGTTGAAACTTGAATGCGCGATCAGAATTTTAATCATTTAGAAAGAAATGATCTTCTAATTTACTGAAAAGTCGGAGACCTTCTTCAATTATTTTCGCAGCGAATGATCGCAGAATTTCTTTCAGTTCGTCATTGTTTTCTGGTTTTTTGTCAATAATTAAATTTAAATTATTGACATCTTTGTCACTTATAGCTTTATCTGTAAGTAATTCGTCGATATAATTTTCGCTTAAGGTATCAAGCCTTTCTTCACCAAGCTCATGTGCTAAAGTAATCATTTCAGCTGATATTACCGATGTTTCAATGGTTTTATCGACTGTAACACACCTAAGTAGTGGCCTTAATTCAGCGATGGCAGGTGCATCATGATTTAAACAGTCCGAAATCGTATTTTTTTTCAAATGTCGGTTGTGTTTATGATTCTCTCTATTCTATCCAAAATACAACGATATATGCTCTCAATGTAATATTTAACATTTTTATATATCGTAAAATATGGTACATTTAAAAAAATGCATTTCTAAAAAACCGCATTACTTTGAAATTGCATAAAAACAGGATTGACTGTAGATGGGGATCAAAAATAAAATAATGATTTGATAGTATTCAATAACAATATAATATACATGAAAAGTATACTGATTTTTTTTTACATACTTTCTGATTTTATGTACTTTCATTCGTCTTTTCACATTTCAGTATATATTTTAGCGACGGTGATGAACATGAAACATAAATTCCTAAAAGTCTTTTTTTTAAATGGATATTGAAGATTTAGTTTCGAAATTCTGACACGTTCGTCCAAGTTCGTCGGTACATCTCTAATTCAAAGTATGAAACAAATGAATTTTACAACCAACGCCACCTAGTGTATTAAGCATAAACTGCATACGTCATGTTCCGCGTTCGATTCGAAAAATTTAAAAAAAAGTATTGTACTGAGATATTTATTTTCTTTATAATTTCTTTTTCGTGATATTTTTCCGATGTTTTAATGCTTATTCTGCTATTCTAGGCCCATACAAATTTAATAAAGCAAAGATCATTGAAAACCGTGGTCTAATTCTCGAGATATACGTGGTGTAAATAACCCCACTTTGTTTTATATATATAGATGTATGTTGTTATCAAGCAATGTTTGAGACTGATTTCTAAAAATACTTTTTTATCTACTAAATCAAATTCATGGTACATGTTTAAAATTTTTTAGAATGAGCCGAGTTTGAAAATAATAACTTCAATTATTATAATACGAAGCAAAATAAGTATTGAAGTATAAAAATGGTTTTTCCTAAAAAATCTAAGTCTAATTTAAAGTTGAAATTATTGTACTGTTTTTTTTCGTTTTGTGTGTATAATATGTTACACGCGTAAAAATAGTTTCGGGAGTGAAATTTCGAAAGAAAAATTAAATAAAAAATGAATTAAAGAAAATATTGTGCGCCTCGTCGTGTTTACTCTCTTGGCTGCAAGCTCTGAACAAAACGATACAAAAAGGAGTGAATATTTTTTACAGTGTCCTAAGAAGTTTAACCTCCCCACTTAGGTAGTAACAGGGTTGAAGACAACACGGCAAGGGTAGGTACACGGCAAGAACTCGGGTGGTATAAAACTGTTACCGGTAAATGGTAAGTGGTGGGTCGGCTGGGGGTAAATGCCTCCCCATGTTTGAGGGTAACCTATCTTTTACCTCGAGTTATTTTCTTCACCGACTTACCGGAAAAGTCTCCATCGTAAAAAAAATGCTTTTCGAGAAGCGCTTAAAACATTCCTTTAGATTAATCGTCTAATTTGGGAGTTTTTAATTGAGTTTTGGGTTCAACTTGTTTTCGCACCGTGATTTGTGGTGATATTGTGGATAAAAAATGAAGGACGGATATTTCTAAGAGTTTTTAGAATTTTTCATTCTCCTAATGAAATATCTACTTCAATAAAATTTTCAATGTCCAACATTGACTATAATGCTCTGTTTCATGTTATGTAAAACCAAAACTACCAACAGGTTGTTTGTAGAGCAATTTGTTGTTAATCTCCAGTGAATAAAAAAACATAAAAAATCTTAGTGTGAAGAAAAGGTTGACTCTGTGAAATAATTATTTTGTTATTTTATCGAATGATAAAATTTCAAATGATTTTTTTTGAAACTGTTACCTTCTAATAAATATTAAAAAAAGGTTTTTTCTCCGTATTAAAATGATAATTTTATAATAAATCTTATTCTCAAAAAACCATAATTAATAATTGATTCTCTATCGTTTCTAGAACACTCTTAAACACTGAGTTGACTACAATTTTCAACCTATTTACAAGATGGATTCAGCAGTACTGTAGAGTAAAAAGATTTCAAATTTTTGATAAAAATAATGTCATAATTTTACTGAAAAAAGTGCCAAAGTATATAAAAGGTTCTATGAGTTATTTGTTCTTGGTTCTATGATCTTTCTGCTGTATGTAAAGTTGATAATCTTAATATTACCAATTCATACATTTGAGTTATTTTTTTTATTAAAACATAACATTTGTTATTCATAGCTAGATAAATATGTATTTGCTCTGTGAAACTGTTTCAAAAACTGATACTGTGGCAAATAATAAATGCTGCTAAGCGTTTAATCAAAGTCTGCGTAAATCATTAAAAAACGGTTTTTGTGACTTAAAATCGTAAAACTTCGCAAGAAATATTTCATTATCTTGCGAGAGTTTGCCAAGCACTGGGTGGTAATATTTTTCACGAAGCTTTTGTCAGTTCCGGGAGTCTCGTCTAATTTGAATTGAATGGACGTTCATGGATCAGATATGAAGCCATTTAGCAATACATCTTGAATCACATCTTTCTACAGCGACAGGAAATTCTCCCTGAGTGGCGCAGTAAGGAGACGGCGCCAGAAAAATTAGTCGATCGCGCTTCCACATTTTATTTATTTTTCAGTTATTTCTTCGGTATTTTCTCTATGTATGGTAATTTTTTATTCTGGAACGAAAAATTGATTTCTTTATAAATTTTTGATAGAATTTTTGCAGCGGTTGATAACTATTACTGCATTTACATTTTAATCATGCTAGTAGTACTGGGCTTGATTGGTATCACCAACCAGTGGAGGATTAATGACCAAGAAAATTTGAGGTTCAGTTTAATGAAAACATAAAATCGTTGCAAAATTCCATATAAAATAATGAACATATAATAAAATCTGAACTAAAAGCATATATGACTTTTAAGGCATCTGAGATTCGAGGTCCCAAGAGCACACCTCATTTTCTTATGGGGTAATTCACTTCTGTTACCTATTCATATGCTATATTCAACTGCAGTGTCTTCTATTTACTCAAAATTAAAAAGAAATTGTAAAATGTTAATATTGATTATTCTTAAAATGTTTGAACCTTGTTTAGTTCATATCGCATAAAAACAGTGACCCACATTTATTCACATAACATAAATATAGACTTTTTTAAACATAAAACTATTTCTTTTCGATAACTTTTCCAACAAATGTGTTTGTAATGATGCTTTTAGTTTAAATAAAATTATGTACTTTGCCAAGAGTTGATATTAAAATATTTTCCTATATATAACAAAAAACACAACATTTCTGAAATGGCAATATATAATGTATTACGCCTAAAAAAATAATACTATAAAACTGTTTGAGTCATTCATTCAAACAATTGAAATATTTTAATAAGTACGTACATAAAAATATTTCACCCAAAAATTTTATCGTTTTATTTTTAGAGAATTTCATTTAAAAAATATCGACAAATAAAATTTTGAATAGGCATTTAATTAAAGAGATAAGTTCAAAAAATAATCAAAGTTCTTTGAGTTAACACAAAAAGCTTTTGGGTAATAAAATTTTTAATTGCCTAAATTTTGATCTGCCGTCAATCAATATTAAGCGGTGTTATGACTAATCAGTACCAACCGGCTTTCAAAATTAAAATTGATTAATTTTTTTTACCGAATATTTCCTTTTAATATCCTTTTCATTACTGCTATAAAAAAGGTAAAAAAATAATATTACAGATTTAACGGCAACTATATTTTTCGTGGAAAACTTTTATTAGCTACTACATATTAATAAATGAATTGAATTATAATGAATTTGGAATTTAGTATCGCATAATCAATCGGCCAATATAAGATTACAATATACCTCTTTTTTTTCGTAATAATTAAAAAATAATTCATAGTAATTAATTTAAACATTAAATAATTCACAACTAAAAATTTAAAATCAATAACACACCACTTATGATGATTTTTTTCAATTCTCACATTCTCATGAAACGATTTTGTCAGTACATCAGAAACTTATACATTATTATCAAAAAAATATTTGAAGATGTTGTATTGAGGAGAAAAATATATATTTATGTTACTATGTTAGCTACTAAAACGCTGACAAAAACATCCTTTACTTATTTGGCAGTTTAGTGAAATCTGTATTTAAAAAATTTTCAACTCCTATCAGATATCTTAAAGTTTTTTTTTGAAAAAAACATTAACAGGTGTACTTTAAATTTGGTGTAATGTAATGTTGTTATTTTTTGGAATCATGTGTTTTTTTAAAGTATTTTGACTGAAGATGGTTGATAAAATTTCAATGTCAAATATGAATCGTTAAAATTTTGTTTATTGCCACACGTTTTGTCTCTAAAGTTAATAATTGAACCATTAGGTTGAAAAAAGCACTCTGTAAGCTTTTAAAATTGTTGAGTAAATGACACAAATCCGGTGTGCGTAAATTTCTAACATTTAATGTATTATTTTTTTGGAATTGTATGTATGTGTGTAAGAGAATGTAATATAAACAATTAATCCGTATGAAGTTAACGTGTATCGAACATATTTTTGAAACACAGTTCTCAAACTGTGGTTTTTTTACAAATCTCCCAAATTTTCAAAATGATTGCCTCTACAGATATAATGAAATTTGAAGCTCTCACCTTCTTTACTAGAAACGGTATAGAATATAGAAACATATAGGGTTTATAAGTCATTTTCATAAAAAAATCGTTCAGACTGGTTTTTGTCACTCAATGATTGAATTACTCTATCATATTATTAACTCAAGACAGTCAAGACTCATTGTCCCAGATTGCCACCAAAATTTTTAAGCTTTGTGATATTAATAAGTTCAAATATCAAAGTATTTAAGATATTTTTATTATGACTGTTTATAACTATTTCAGCTAATGCCGGTTCAAGCCGAAATAGCTATCAACAATATATAAAACATATATCTGTAGAATTAAAATGCTTCGTTATTTTTTCCACCGAAAAAAATGGAGTTCTATCAAGCAGAAGAAAATTTAATCAATGATTTGTGATATTAATTTTATTTTCATTAGACGTCAGTTCAAGTAGTAAACTTGAATGTCCTAAAACGTCAAAGGTAAAACCCTCGTTGTTAGTGACAAAACATTTAAAAATGTTATAAAATTAACTCCTTAAAACATACTTTCTTAATATTATGTATTTGTTTAATTTTTAAAAAATCTATAAGAAACATAATTTTACTTGTATTGGATTGAGATTGAAGAAGAAAAATTGCAGATGAAATATTATCACATGTATGATCCGCTGCGTACAAATAAATTTTATATTCACAGCCGAGTTCATATTAAAACATTTTAACGATGGCCTAAAGAGTAACTTAGAATTCTACTGCATTAGTCAAGTTCAAGTAGTGTTGGTAGTGGAAAAGTCGTGCGGTGGCAGACTGTAAGGCTTAACACACCTTGTTTTAATCGTGCTTCAACTCTAAGCTAACACGCTCGGCTAAATTTTGCAGGATACTTTATTACAATCTGATTCTCACCTCAAAGTTGCGAGAACTTGCCCTGCTGAGTTATAATGGACTTGCCTTGTAAGTGACAATCGTTGTATTTAGGATGATCTAGCTTAACCACAGTTAACAGCTGGAATTTGCACAAACTTACTGAGTTAACTTTGACACTCACTTACTTTAATTATAATTACCCATCGGAATCACATAAGATGTACATATATGCGTTATTTTAAAATGATGTCAATTTATTGAGTAACCTGTTTAATGCTTCAACCAGGGTTTCCTAGACTTTTCCTGCTAAATGAAACATACTTGCTTCAAACGTTTCAAACTTGTAAAAGCTATAAGGTAGTCATCTAAAAATTTCTATTGAAAAAAGCGTTGCTCTATTAAACGAAGCTGAGCTAAAACAAACTTCTTTGAAACAAATTTTAATATTGGCTAAAGATTAATATTTTTAAAACAATCAATATTTTGTTTTTCGGATAAAAGCTTTTTTACATTTCTGAGTAAACTTCAAATTTTTAAAAGTAATTATGAAAACAATATCGGTTAATATAAATAATAATAAAGCGTACGAATCAAGGTAATGCTAATTTTTTATCCAGCGTGTTGATATGGTTTAAATGTAGCAAATAGATTGTTATTGTTCGACCATACAATAATTTACCAAATTTGAATACATTAATGTTCGATGAAGTTTACCAATGCTCACATGTTTTTCCATAAACATGCTATTTTGTAAACCAATTCTGAGATTAAATTTTAATGTTTTAAAAACCATCTCACAGTGCAAATATATCCGCAATATTTATTTTGAGACAAAAATCTTTTACTATTGCAGAACTTCAAGTGAACTTTTTGTATCAAGAAATTGCAGTTTCAATATAAAATTACAGACAATAGTTATTCTTAAAAAATGTCTAATGATGGTTTATATTACATTACCTTAAACATTATTTACTTCGATTTCAACAATGTTTTGTGTTTTGGTATACCTAAAAACTATTTTTATGGATGTAATAAATTAAACTTTAATACCAAGACTTACTTTTTATACAATGAAAAAATGATAAAATTCAATTGTTTGATAAAATGGTGAAATAATTAATAAAATTAAATATTTATATAAAGCCTTTTCACCAAGAATGAAAACTTAGCACCATAAAAGTGAATAGCAAAGATATGATAAATTAAATGAACAGCTAAACATATATTTCGTTTTCCAAGACAATTTCGAGCAAAAAGAGAATACGGTGTTCTTGTGTGCTTTGTTTTGGCGTCTTATTATATGAAATCATACAATTGGATTTTAGTGTAAATTAAATTGTCTTAGAAGTAACTCCTCATGGCCAGGTTAGAATAATTTATCTTTGTAATACTTGACAAAGATTGAAGCGATATTTCAGTATTATTTGCTTTGGCCAGTTTGCCTAAAGCTTGTAATCTTTAACCTTTTCACTGATTATTGTTGTAGCCTCTGAACTTTCTAGTTATAATTAAATTTCACGGAAGATAAACTCAAAATGCTGTTCCTTAGAAACAGATTTTCTTAGAAAGGTAGTAATTGATATTAGTTTCAAGGACTAACGACAAGGAAATTCGTGTTCTTTGATAATATAGTTCTAATTGAAATGATTGCCAAGTTGCGTCAGCCTTGAACAATATTCTCTTATTATTTATCTGAAGTATAAATTACTAAATTAATTTACTAAAACAATAATTGATAATATGTCTCCGCTAAAAACAATTATCTTATTAAAGCTGCATTTTTATACACGATCCCTACCTTGATATTTGTTTTTTCATAACGATTTGTTAGAAACAGCATCGTTGTATTGATACAGCAATAAAAATGATAGATATATTTTCATTTAGGCTTAAAATTAAATTTATTAATTTCATATAGGTTGTATTTATTTTTTTATCTTCATTGTGAAGTAAAAAGATTTGTTTTATATGAAATAAATACAGTGTTTTCAAAGATACTGACTTAAATATTCGTAAAATGTAAGTTGAATTGTGACTCTCTCTTTTGTAACAAGAAAGTAAGTGTTTCGTTAACTGCGTGATGTCTGCTTCTTAGTTTGGCCACTTTAATATAAGTTGAGTGTACTGTAGATGTAAAGTCAATTTCATTACCTGCAGTGAAAACATATTAAATAAATAAATTATAATACTTTTAACACTCGTATGTCACAGTGGATCACAATGATATTTGTTTCGATCAAAGTTATGAGAATTTTGATGAAGAAAGAAAGAGGCTGATAAATAAAAAAATGCATTAATCTAATTTTTTAAATTGAACTTCTTACACAATAAAAATTTGATTTGGCTTTGGTCAATAAGAACGGTTTTAAAACCAATACAGAGGAACCTTGCTTCTACGTTTTTTCAGGGACCGAATAAATGAACGAATATTCGGATACCATAATGCGGAAATCTCAAATAATACCAAAAAATGTTTAATTTTCAAAAAAAATATATATTTATGTAACTACATGCGATGTACCACTATTGAGCGATAAAAAATATATCTACAAAAACGTCAAATCGGGATAATAATTGGGACGGGACGAAATATAATAATTATATGAAGATCGAGGAAGAAATCGGTAATCGGGTAATCTTCACTTGGACTTATCAAACATTGTTATTTACGGGGTCTTGGTCTAGTGAAAAATGAACGATCCATGCAAAAAAACAAAGATAGCGAGAACGGTAGATCGGTGTTCCACGAAAACCAACGGCTGAAACGAAATGCAGGCAAAACTATTTTATGACAAATATTCAACGAAAACGTCAATCGGATAAATATACGTGACGGGACCAAATATTATAAACGATAGATCGAAAAACGGAAAATCGAGAAACGATAATGCGGGATTCTTTCACATTGTTCTATGGGTGTTTGAGCCGGGACTATTACAAATAAACGGTCAAGCGGAAAACGAACAATGCGAGAACGGTAAGATCGGTGTTCCACTGAATTTCCAAACTCTTATTAGTAAAATTATCAAGACCAGCTTTGACTTTAAGATACAAATTTATAAAAAAAAATCATACTGCATCGATACTGTGCAGACCTGTGTGTAAAATTATCAATCGAAATAAATTATATTTCTAGTCAAAAAAATTGAAAACTTTCACCTTTGTTGAGGAAAGTCCACCGACAAAATAAGTAGTAACATTACATTCGATGTAAATGGCATTTGGGAAATCCTACAAAGATACGATTTTATTTTAAGTATAACATTATTAAGAACACAAAAGTTTTACCAGTAATTTCTGCTGAGGTTGAAATTTCCCAGCAGATATTATGCTATCATATTTTCTATGTTTATTTTGTACTACATTATCTCTCCTTGATATGATATTTCTCAGCGTTTCCCTTCATTTTATATATATATCTGCTCGAAGGTAAACTTTCTTTTGAAATCGTACTCAGTTTGAAAACGATTCGCCAGAGCACAACAATAAAATTATGATTTCAATTTGTAGAAAATATTATTAATTTTTGAAATAATACAGCTAGAAGTAATTAAAGAAATATTTTAAAACATCAAGAAAAAAAGCTTTGTTGTGTAAGGAATTCTGCGCGTTTATAACTGTCTTAAATATTATGTGAAACTAATTTTTACTGATCTATTTTATGTCAGTTTAAATCTAATAAAGAATAATAACCTCATATTCAGCTTGACTCTCATCCCATTATATTGTTATAGCACATGTCTTTTTGAAACGGGGCATGTTTTCCTCTCCCTCATAGAACAGCGACTTGGCGTTTTCAACTTTATAATTGATTTTTAATGTATTAGTTTGACCGTTAAAAATAGAATTGCCGAACATATTTTAATAAGTTATAAAATAGTTGTAGATATTGTAAGTTTTAGTGACTTCGTTTTAAATATCATTTAAAAACAGTGTATATTTGTGTATTTTTTACATTGAAATTTGACCTGTTGTCATGATCAAAGCATTAGCAGGTAAAAACAAATATTGGCAAATTCAAAAAGCTTTTAAGGGTACACCAATAGCTTCATGAAATGTTAATTTATGTATAAACTTTTGCGTTCAAAACAAAAAGTTTGTGGAAGTTGAATTATTAGAGTTGATTTATAAATAATTATTTTGAATTGTCAATTAACGAAGAGTGACAAGTTAGGTCTGTGCCAATTGTGTTATTGATACGTCCTTTTTTTAGAACAATCAATTGCGTCAGAGCTGGGAAAACTTTGTTTATATATATTTTTTTCGATAAAGCTACTCGTTTTATACTCAAGTAATTATTATAGAAACGCTTCGACAAGTTAATACACTATTTTAAAGCCATTTCAGAGTTTTCCCTTATCGACGATCAAGGGAAAATAATAATATACTTGTATCAATACCATGCATATTTGTTTCAACTTCCGTCGAAATCGGTACGTATTTTAAAGATATTTTATTTTAAAAAATTGAATACAACAGAAAACAATTCAGTAAATTGTGAAAATTGATAAAACATCCTGTTAAGCGTGTACATGTTTAAAATAAAAAATCGTCCTTCTTTGAAAATGTCCTGTGTATGTTAGCCCTTGACCAAATCTGCAGTAGATTTAACGTATGATCAGTCAAATATTATCTAAGCATCTTATAACTTTTGTACATAAGTAACTGATACTTGTATGCCTGAAATGTATATAATTTAAGCGATTCAAATTTAATATTGAAATACCACCAAGAACCTTCAGTTGAAATTTTAATTAAATCTTCTTTAAAAGATGTCACCAAAGAAAGAATTAAAGAGTACATATATTATTTAAAACATGTTATTTTAATGCAAGATGACGATTTGTCTGCGACGATGTAATTTCAGAGTCTTGTTGATACGCTGAAGTTATGCAAATTCATATAAAAAAGTTTTTATTTGGAGTCAACAGGTGAAATGGTACTGGATGCTAATTTCCACACCCTAATTGGTGTAGTACTTAATTTATGCACGACTCTGTGTTTTTGCATAAATCGTTGTATAATTGAATTTTGTAACTAGCAGTACAAGCCTATTTTAAGTATCATATTATTTGTAGCCTAAATAAATATTATTTCTTTAAAACGAGCTATTTATTGAGGCACATTAAACATTGTTTTTATAAATCTACATACTAAAGTTAAATTTTATAACATTGCAATTACAACTGTTATGTTAAAAAATGTGACACGTATTTTACCTCTTTGAGAAGCATCATCAGACTTAACGTCGCAAGGTTTAAGAATAAACTAAAAGTTGATCCGATTCTTATGTTATAAATTACAAAATACGTTTTTGACGTTGGCTATCGACTTCAAATCAACAAATTCAGTGTAACACAAAATTTTACAATTAAAAAAAAAATGAATTGGGTAAATCAGCGTTTCTCTACCTTTTTGAGAGCGTGGCTCTTTTTGAGTGACTTTATTTTTCTGTGCCCCCCATACCACTATTTTGTCTTCCCATGAAAATTATAATTTCAAAAACCCACCTTTTTTATAGCTCTTCCGAGATTTTCGAATATAGAATGCCAGTAATTTACTTTATTTACGGATTTACAAAAAATAGCTGCGCGACGTCCGCCTTTATGCTCTTCCCTGTATCGTTTTATCAATATCCGTGGTCCTCCTAAACTGTGTTGTGGCTCCTCAAAACAAAAATAATAAAAAAATCTCTGTAGCCCCCTTAGAACACGCTGTGGCCCCCTGGGGGGCCACATGGTTCACCGTTGAGAAAAACTGAAGGGAAATTACCCCTTTTCAGTACCTTTGTTAAAAATAACGCCAAAATTTTGCAATTGTGTTGTTGTACTTTTGGAGGAGCGATATGTAGACGCTCATTTAAAAGATATTATATTTTTTGTAATATGACAGAGCAATGATAATTGTCATATTTAATAGAACCATAATTTCAACGAAATAAGGGAAAGTAAGGTTACAGAATAGCATTTAAAACGTTAAAGTAGACAATAAAATCAAAACTACCAAAAAATGAAATTTATTGAAAAGAAAGAGTATTTCAAACACCTCCATGCCCATGATGCAATCGTAAATAATTGAGCCATTAAATCATTCAATATAACACTTAATATTGTCAATAAGTATTTATCATTTTAGGTATTCTAGCATATATACATTTTTAAAAATATTTTTTAGCTTCTTACATAGGTTTAAATACTGTCAATAAACAGTGAAACTGAGATGTCATCATGGTAGGGAACGTGATTTTTTAGGTTGGCATGTTTCGGGTTAAGGATACACAAAATAAATTGGTATATTTTTAAATGTAAATTTGTCAACATAAACGTGTTCAAGCCGAGTAGAGAGTTGAAAAAGATTTAAAGATTTTCTTGTGATAATGTGTTGTGTATTTGTGACAAATGTAAGAATCTAAACGACAAAAAAAGCTCGCAATTTTTTTCTACAATAAATAAACTTGCAATGTAATCCTTCTTCTTTGTAAAGCTTAATGCAAAAAGCTCCGACGTCCGATGACACACTTGAATAATGTAACGAGTCGTTAGTGAGTTGGTAATGAGAGTACCGAGATCCGACAGAACGAGAGTACCCCGCAGACGAAAAACGTCATTTGAATTATTATGTATATTTGAAAAATCTGATGGATTATTTATTACATGTTTAAAAAAAAGTGTATATTGTAAAATTGAATATATTGATTAGGTTATTAATTACATTTAAAAACTGAGAAATTTTTCACACTACTTTCTGCCTAAGTAGTCATACTCACAAAGTATACATTTGGAAAAAGATACTGTAAGATAAATTGTTCAGAAGAACTGAAGGAACCTCATTATGTTTGTACCCCGTTTCTTTCAAATTGAAATTTACGCAAATATGTCACTTTCACAAGTAATAAAGTTGGATTGATGCCATTCATACTTCATATTTTTAAGGACGTGAACGCTTGATATGTATTATATATATCGCTGAAAAAATAAGATAATTGCTTTTCTGGACAACGCTTATTTTATTTTTAAACGTTTTTGTGTGTTATTATGAAAAAAGATTACAATATATTTCATAATTCACGTACAAAATGTAAATCTTTTTTTTGTTGAAGTTATAATAAATATTGAATGTGGTTTTAAAACATTATAAATGCTGAAAAGATTTATGACCAAGCACTTGTCATAGATAACTAACGAAGGCGCCTGGTCGCGCCGCGACGCCGTCGACGCCGTGAAGACTGCGGACTAAGATGAAAGTACAATATTAACGTAAACAACATAACGAGGAAATTCCGGCGACAGTCACAAATGTTACTTTTTTCGTTTCGTATTAATTCTGGTTGAATGATGCCATTTGTGAACCGCGGCTATACCACAAATTGCGAAAGGTAAATGTCCTGTTGAAAGTTTGACGGTATTAAAAGAAATGAGCTTTCGTTCACAAATTTATTGAACATATTGCATATAAAAATAAAATAACGATTTGAGTCGAAATTGTTAAGTGTAGAAAAAAGATGGTCAGTCAATTTTTTTTTTACAATATTTTTATAAAAATAAAGTGTTTACATAACAAGCAAACAAATATTTATTTTAAAGAAAAAAAGTTTGCTTTTAACATATTATACATACCAAGTAAATAGTGTATTCAAAGTTCAGCAGGTGCATGTCACTTTATAAACTAAAATACAAAATTAATCCAAATTGACAATCAGCGTTACCTGTCCATAAATGCACGTTTTTGTGTAAACTAAAATGTATAGACTCTTATTTTACCAATTTTTAGCTAAAGCTAATATGTTAAATACCAGGTTAAATATTAAAAAAATATTTTGTATTTGTATAATGACAGTCGTGATTTCTTCTATATTTAATAATGTTTTAAGTTTTAAATATTTTAATATGATAACTAGAACGAAACATGTTTTAACATACCCCTTTGATATAATTTAAAAAGTATGTTCAAAATCGAAAAATTCTCAAATGTTTTACGAACATGTAAGAAAGTAAAACACGTTTTTTACTTATTTAATATTATTATTTATAATAGATCAAAACCATTACTCTTGGTTTTACAAATTGTAATTTAACTTTTAAAATAATGCTTTTCCATCAATACTCGACAATGAACACATTCAAAGTGGTTTTTTAAAAATCATTGTTAATTGCTACGCAATTAACAATAAAAATAATAACTGAATTGCTGAAAATAGTAAAAAAAAATACTTCACATAATAATCTATAGGTATTTGTCATTGAATGGAAATACTATATAAAATTTTATGTTGCATACTATTGAATTTCGCATAAAATATAAATCTTCAATCGTTTAAAAACTTCTGATTATAATTCAGGTTTGTGGCTGCAAAATAATGCAGTTGTAGTCGCACAAAAAAGAAAAAATAACGAGTCAATCAATAATAAAATAAATATATTTTAATTACCAAAAAGTGTCCCGTTTTTTATCGTATCTACTTCTATTCATATGAGTAAATCAGGGAGTTGCTCTTAATTAAAAAAGCACTTTATAAATTAAATATATTTTTATCAAATATACTTAATACATTAAATTATATACATGAAAATTTGACAAAAGATATTTGTCATTTTGGCGTAATATTGCATAAGCTAAATATTTTTTAATTTGAAAGGCTTAGTAAATAAGCTTGATTAGTCTTTTTATACGTCACTCAAAATTAACTGTCAAGATAATAATGCATCCATCCATATTCAAGACCTTAAAATTAAATTCTAAAAAACAATTTGTTATTGACCTTGCCTGGACTAGAACCCAGAACCATTTGATTGTAAGGGCAAAACTTAACAACAAAGGTCAACACACACAAACGTATACATATATATACAGGAAAACAAAACACGTAAGTAAGAAAGCTGTATTCAACGTGGCGTATATTAATTATTTACATTAGAAATCCTTGAATATGTATATTGAAACATCGAAGGATAAACACTTACCTAGAATTAAATAAAGTAAATTAATGAATTAAGTATCTTGGTAATGGTATCTATAAGTAATTTATTCAAATCATGCACGGATATAAAACAGGTTAAGCACCTTACTTTTACTCTATTGAAAAATATTCTTTAATACATTAAATAAAAGTGGATACTATTCACCTACCGCGAGTTGTTCTTTAAAAAGAAACGATCTTGTTTACAGACGACAGCACAACATCACGATGATTTATATTCTACCGAACAGTAAATTGTTTTTCTATGTTGATTTTTTACATGCGGGAAAACCCTGGCTGAAAAATTTCCATCTAGGACGACTTACTCTGCGAATTGTCAGAATTAACTCAAAAGTGTTTCCGCTTATATTGACGGCGTATTCTTTCACTAGTTTTATTTATTTGGTTTCACTATAAAATGTTGAATCCAAAATAAAGCTCTTTAAATAATGTCAACTTCGAATAAAGCATTTGAACATAACTTGTTTTTTTAAAAAAAGGAGATCGAAAGATAGTCACTCAACCTTTTTGGAAAGGGTTAGTCAGTGGTCTAGGTCTAGGTGCGAATCCCAATAAGGTTAATATGAAATTTGACTTTTTTCAATTTAATTCAATATAACATGTGTGCTCGTATTTTTAAGTTATCTTACTGAGTTGATCTCGAATAATTAATTTCAAAACATTTATTTTGCTGTTTCAGCTTTTTTGAACTGTATTTTTTTTCTAAATATATTTATTATTATAAAATTTAAATTAATTTAATGATAAATCATTTACTAGTCAGACCGTCGTTCTATCTTAGTGTCGCTTTCAGTATCTTATAAGGGGTAGGAAAGAAAATATGAACACATTATAAACATTCATGCAGCGGTGGGCTGCCAATACGTTGAAAAGAGGCTCGCTTATATCAAAGCAATTTTCAGTGTTCTGGGGAAGCAGTGAGTTTTTTGGCATCCTAATAGAATTTTTCTACGAGAACTGTTTGTTAGTCAGTCATTTTACCTCTCTTTTCCAAATAGAGTAGTAGGGATAGAAGAATAAGGCTAAGACAGTACTAGTGGTTAACTGATCGCTCTCGCTACGCCCAGTTATTGAAGGCTGGGAGGGAAATTAAGGCATCGAAAATAGCCATGCCTTCGAACAAAAATCGATATATGGATAAAGAAAAATGCTGTTGTACTGAGACTTCAACCCGTGAGATCCGGCGCGGAAGCTAGCAACGCTAACCGTGTGAAGTGTGTAAAATATATTCTTGTAAGCAAATCATCAAATACGATTTCAAATGGTATATAAAACGGCCATGGCATGTTGCACACACCGTTGTCGTTCTATTACCGAAGTTACAGCCATGGCAAGCCCGAAAGAAATCTGGTAAGTCTAATATTACGCAAAAATATCTTAATTTTAAGTGGAAGAAAAAAAACTTTAATACAACCAAAATATCAGACTAAAGTGTTATATTATCTTGTTTTTTTAGGATAGTAAAGAGCCTCGTTTCTCAAACTAATGAGCAAATTATATAAAATATTCCCTTCTACTGAAAAGTAACAAATATGGCATAAGCTCTATCTAACAAGCATCAAAGGCACAGACTACGCTAAAACACAACTAAAAATGATTCATGTCCAGTAATGACGTATTTGTAGTATAAGTTAATATAAAATGTATGATGCTATGGAAAGAGTTATAAGTATAGTTCAATCTCTCGGGAGAAGTGAACTTTGAAATCTCTTTGACTTACAAAGATAACACAACAGAGGCATTATATCTTCGATCTACAAAACTTAGTCTTGTTAGCGCTTTGTTTGCTATAAATCAATATACAGTAAATTTATTCAAAACCATAAATAATATATAATGATAAGAATAATGTAACTGAGAAACTTCTTTCATTGGTATTAGATTAATTTACTTATTGACTGTTTTTAAAATACTTTTTACTATCATCTTGTATGTTATGTTTTCTTTTATATATAGTTTATTAAATT
This sequence comes from Himalopsyche anomala, assembly GCA_031772345.1. Lineage (NCBI taxonomy): Eukaryota > Metazoa > Arthropoda > Insecta > Trichoptera > Rhyacophilidae > Himalopsyche > Himalopsyche anomala. Next base: position 20,795,487 of record CM062830.1, read on the forward strand.
TGAATTTTGTACTTTTTCATGAGCTTTGTCTCTAACGACCCGGATTTTGGTTTTCGGGATCTTCAGGCATTTCAAGTGCAGGAATCTACTTGAACTGACACGTAGTAAACAATTTATATCGTTTATATACAAAATGGATAGCTAAGTTTAATTTTTCACTCATGGACAAGTACAAAATTCAAACAATTCAAATTTAATGTTGAAATTCCATCAAGCACCTTTAGTTGGAATTCTAAATTATATGGTTTATTTGATTTATATTTTTGAAGCCGTTTCATAAGATTAAAGGCGTCATTGCAGATATTTAAACTTCAATGAGATATCGTTTTTAATAAAAATAAAAAAATGTATTCTGAAGTATCACCGAGCCGTTTTATATATTTTATATAAAACTTAACCACGTATATTATTTGCCAATATTTTCATGTAAAATAACAATTAACAAAGTAAAAGTGACATATTAAATTTATTTTATCTATTGATATTATTCAAAATGAATGATTCAAATAACGTTATAAATATATATGTTATGGAGCTTAGTCTATCGAGTCTAAAAATAATAAAAACGAGATAATTTAAAACTAAAGTATTTTTAAAAGTGTGAATGTCTGAACAACAATCGATGAGCGGAGAACTTCGCATAGTGGCTGATAAATATTTTAGAGTTCCAGACTCTGCTTGATGAATTAACATCAAATATGTATCCAAGACTGGGATCACTGCCCATATTGCCCTCATATTAAATGTATATGCTCTGATAGAAAAACTATCTTACATTTTACAATAAACTGATGGTTTTACATAAATTAAAACCTTAGATAATATTCTTAAGCCAAACTAAGTATTGCGATACTTAATCCGATTTTTTAAAATTCGCTTAACCAATTTGTTGAATAAATTGATTAAAATTCATCAGCACCAGAAATTTAAATTTGTTATAAATACGTTGTATTGATTAATTTAACAAGAACATAAAGTTGATGAATGATTACAGAGACAATAAGTTCTGCCAACTATGTTATAAACATATATATTTTTTAATCCATTTCCACTCCCAATGAGTAGCACACGCCCTCCTAATAGAGGTATCTCAACAGATTTTTTCTCTATGAGAAATGTTTATTAGTCAGTCACTCAACCTCTCTTTTCCAAAGAGAGTAGTAGGCATAGAAGGATAAGGCTATGACAGGCCTGGTGGTTAACTAATCACTCTCATTTCACCCAGTTATTGAATGATGGGAAAGGTGGGAGGGAAATTAAAACAAAAATCGATAAATCAATCGAAAAAATGCTGTTCGTACTGGAACTCGAACCTGTGAGGTCCAGCACGGAAGCCCATAGGACCCGACAAATATAACATATACGTGTTTATTGATTCATATATGTTTGATCGTACACAAAGTTTTTGGGAAATGCACGTCCAGGAAGAAAAGGGAGAAAGTAAAACTCATATCATACAATATATCTCAATACGAAATCTTCATAGGGTCATAAAATTTGTGACTAGTAATTTTAACGGCAAGTAATTCAATACAAAGATTTTCATCTTGGACTATATCATTGAGGTTTATTATAACATTAAATTCACTATAAATATTTCCGATGGGATAGTTTATCTTTCACGTAATACCATAACAAAATAATTTGATTTGACCGGTAACGATAACACCAACAGACATATTGTCAATCGTAAACTTCAGTATTAATTTGAATATTCTTTTTAAACATTATAATATACATCATGCATTACCCTATATCTTTGAATATCATTATAATTCTGATCATCATGTCATATTAAAAATAATATCGAAGCGGTAAAAAATGTAAATCTTCCACTTTATCGTAAAAATTTCAACGTGTTTGAATATTTTTACCTCATTAGTTTACATAAATCAAATAAAGTACACATTGCTTCAGAAAAGTATAAATTATGTAATTTAAATTCATCCCCTTATTTTCCCAGTAGTAAACTTTTTTTGAACTGTGTAGCAGAAGATTTTTATTAATATTTTATTTATTGTATTGTAACAAACGTTTAACACGTTTCTGCCGGGTTCATGGTCGAATGGTCAAAGTCATTGGTTTCGGTTGTAAAATTTACGTGCTCGAATTTCGATGTAGAATTTCAATCGATTTATGGATATATGTTCGAAGGGATACAAATAAATCTCTGATATCTTAAACTTAAATGGGGCGTAGCGATGCGATTAGTTGATTGAGCTAGGTGCCTAACAGTTCTTCTAAAAAACATTTTTGTATCCATGTCCGCTCTCAATATGAAGTATATGGCTTTCTAATAGAGGTATCATAGCAGAAGTTTTTATACGATAACTGTTTGTTACTCAGGCGCTCAACCACTCTTTTTCAAAGAGTGTTAAGGAAAGAAGGATAAAGCTAGGATAGGATTAGTGGTTAACTAATCGTTTTCGCTACACCCAGTTATTGAAAGATTGGAAAGATGGGAGGGAATTTTCAGAGCGGAAATCGATAAATCGATTAAAAATGATGCTCGTACTGGACTCGACCCCATGAGATCCGGCACGGAAGCCCACAACGTTGACCGTTGCGCCATATGACCCGAACACTTGTTAAGATAATATTAAAATAATTCATAAAACGCATAAAATAATATTCATGTATCGGCTGGAAAAAAATACAACTCGGCTTAAGACCCCCAAAATTTTGAGGCCCAAGGCCTTAACCTTTTTAGTATAAAGGTAAATACGGCTCTGATCACGCGCTCTGTTGTAAATAGTTATGCTTTACGATTTTTTAAAGAATTTGTTTATTTATCTCTTAAGTAAACATGAATAAAATTATTTATTAAATAAGTATAGATTATTTTATTTAAAGCCATTCAATAGTAACATAATACAAACGATGTTTTTTGCTGATATTTATTTCATTGGGTATTAGGTATAAAAGTGTTACACGTTTCTGAGCTTTGTATTGCATCCAATATTTTGTTGAAATATCACTGGTAGTTTAATGATATATGTTGGAAATGGTATATCATTGGCAAAATTATAACGTCGTTCAGAGTAATTACGTCAAACGAAGTCGGTGCAGTAATACGTTAGCCTCAAAGATTCCCAGATGATAATTTTCCTTCGCTAGTGACGTGATGGACGTGTTTTATGATGATTGAAGAACTTAGCATCCCGACGAGTGGAGAGTTGGCACGTGAAAATAAGGTTTAATACTACCGTCTTCAGAAACAGACCTCATTTTGAAATGAAACGAGGAAAAACTGATAAAAGGTAACGCGTTAAAATTTTAATCAAAACGACTGCCAAATGGTTTGTTTAATTCTGGCTTGAGACGAATTAATCATAATTAAAATTCAGACTGTTAATTAAATTTTATGCCTTGAAATTAATATAAGTCACTTAATTAGACAAATATTAAAAAAGAAAAAGCTTATATTTAAGATTAAAAAAAAATACTTTTGTGTTCGTTAAAACAACATTTACTTATAAATTTATTGTTGAAGACAGAAATTTGATCAATTGTATTAATTTCAACGTCGAGAATAACTTAATTGTCATTAAAAACATTATTTACAAATATCTTACCCTCAATAAAATAGTGGCGTATGAATTAATGTTTCTTTTTGTTTTGTATTAAAAAAAAATGTTCATAACTTGATTTTAAACAATGCGAGAAAAGAGCACTTTATTAATTTAAATTTATTTTTAAATTTTCGCTTTTTTAAATGAAATTAAAACAGCTCTTACTTGTTAAGCGATCAGTAAGTTTTTGAAAACTTTATTTGACTTTCATTCAAAATGACCAATAACTCCAACGACAGTATTTTGTTCCATAATCATTTCACTTTTAAACGTAAGCTATCATTGTTTTTTTTCTTCTCATATTCTGATAATACATTAGATTTTTTGCGATAACAGTGCGGAATATTTTTTGAATAAAATTAAACAACTATATGTACACAGTTTGGAATACAGATAAGATCGCAGCAGAGCTCGTAAAAATACATATTTTTTCTATTACAGAACTACTGGGTAAAGATTTGACTAAAATATTTATTTACAAAAATTATTATCATATAAAATAAAGTACTTTATAACTTATTATGAGACCAATTAAAACAGTTTAATTGTACAAACTTTTTTTTAAATAAGTAGCAAAAGAAATGAAGTGTCAAAGCTCTTTTAAGATAAGTCAAAAGATTTGGCTTCATTTGTTATCACTTGAAAACTTGGAGGCATCCCGGTGAATACTGTCGAGCTTTTTTTTTAAATTATAGATTGAAAATTGAAAAACAAGATTGGTTAAATATCTTTACGTAAAGGTTTTTAAAAATATTTACTCTCACCTAGAAAAATGCCGCGTCAAAATCTTCCTTATTAAACATTAATGTTTTTCTTAAACTGAGATGTAAGAACAATTATCTTTTGATAGAATTCCACTTCAGCAATTACGAATAAAGCAAACAGGATTTACATTAACTCTCGCGGCTCGGAGACTAGAAAAATACTTCTCTGCCGATGGGGGTCGTTTAAGGACCCCAGTGGTTTCCTCATTATTGGCCTTATTCTTATGAATTTCAAAAAAAAAATAGTTTAAGGGCTTTAAAATATCTCTTTGCATCATTTGTCATACATTTTTTTGTAAAAATCCGTGGTTTTTTAATAAATAATCATATTTTAAGTTGCGCGTAAAAAGACGTCATTTCAGTGCAAATATGTATTTGCAACTTATGCGTTCACACGTAGTTATCTTACGAACGATCGCTGATAAGCGGGCGCTTATCTCATTATCGCATCGCGTTATCGTGTATTTATATAAACTACAAAAGGTCCAAAAAACTATGATATAAGAATACCTTATGATGTATTATAAACATTGTATTACCCATATTAAAATAGATATTTAAGAATATTTGGGTATTGGGGTCGCATTTCTTGAGCTTAGAACCGGAAAAGTTAATATCTACGAACTTGCATTGATTTTAAAAAACACTGATGTCTATGGTGATTGATTTGAAATATTTTGTAATTATTTGTCATATTTTTTAACAAAAACCGCAAATTCTCTCATAAGCTGCATTAAAATAAGTTTTCTAACCAACTGAAGTAAAGTTTCATTTATTTTTACAAAAAGCGCAGTTGTTAAAATGTAAGTTTTTAGGTATTACTAAACTGATTCGATTGAAAAACTTTTAATGCTATCAATGGGCAAGCAGAATTAAAAGCACAACTCCTAGTAAAGTACACTATTAACAACAATTCTAATTGTAAAACAATGTTTCAAAGCTTTAAGCTGTAAGCAAACCCAAGCAGTAGTGAGTAGCTTCAATCATCAGTGAAAAGTTCAAAACAGTATTAGAAACTTTCCCAATGGTCTGGATCACGTCGAGCTTTTGCTGGTTCTTGTACACACAAAAAGAAGGAATTGTACGTGTGTTCCTGATCATGATTCCATTTTACCCCTAAATTATCTCGTGATTTTCCCCGAGCAACATTTAAAGAAATACAAACATCTGAGATTACACCAAAAAAAATGGTAGGTAAAAGATATTACTTCAATTATTTATATAAACAAAACAAAACATTCAACATTAGTTTCGCGTAAAATGAATATCTTTCCAAGATTTAAAAAAACACGTATCTGGTTAATATAAAAATGACTTCTTTTGGTGGTAAATAATACAATTGATAAAAGTATTGTTCTTTTTTACTTTCAATACTTGGTGAAAAAGCGTTATATTAAAAAATATATATAAATTTGTGCTAATTTATTTATTAAGATCGGTGTCGCTCATGACGAGCATTATCTGTAAACGAATATGCTTTAAGAGTTCATACATAATTAATTGCGTAGAAGAAATTTCATGTGTTAAGATTCATCTAATTTCAAAAGTATAGTGTGAAAAGTAATGTTCCTACTTAGGATTAAAGAATAATAATTATTTATTAACGTGGTGGTTGGTTATTAACAAAGCTCTTAGGCGTTTTGAATATTGTTTACTTATTGAAGAAAATAAACTTGTTAGCTTTACAACAATAATTTAATCCTCAACATAATATAATATTAAATGATTTATACATTTGTTCTCCATGAAAATAAATCTTTCAAAAGTGTTTTGAAATATTTTATGAATTATATTAAATGTGTTATTTGTTACGGGATTTTCTCGAAACTTATGCTTTATTATGACAAAAGCAGAGCAAAATATCTCCTGCACCATAAACCTTTCAAAATTGGCTGACAATAGGAAAGTAGTTCACAAAAGATTTGAGCAACACTCGGGGTTGGTTTCGAGGGATTCCGCCGCAGACGGAAGCTCCCAAGAAGAACAGGGAGACGCAGCAACTTGGTGTGAGGAAATTGTAGGCTATATACGTGGAATCTGTAGAGCGAGAGGTTGTATTTTAGGGGCAATGGCGCGGTGCGGCCACTCTGCGGTCAAACTTTTCAGTAAGATTTAGTAAAGTTGTTTTAGCGGATTGCGGATGAAACGTAGTCTCAGTTCAAAGCACAACAATGATGGGAGCCAAACTTAGACAGTTTCTATTATGAGATTGCATTTGAAATATTTTTACTTAGACAATTTATCGTAAGCTAACTTTATCTATGTATATCTTTGATACTTATAAATATCATGTTGCCCGCATCGTTTAGTTGATATAACTTGAGTATTTATATTATAATAAATTTCATTAAATCATAATGTAATCTTTAAGCAAAGATAAATGAAGTTATTCCAGTTTTTATGAAATTATCAATATGTGTTTATGATTTCATGTATTGTTTTGCTATTTTTTTTTGTTTCTTTAAGTATTACAATGCGACACCAACTGAATTGATATTTGGTCATGGCAATTAATTGGTAATCGTTACCAAGATAAAATGATCGGTTAACTTGATGTACAATAAAAATAAATGCAAATGAGTTTTCAAGAGACACACGCATATTTTTAAGCTGTATAATTATGTTTTATAGCAAAAATATAAAATATTATTGTTTTCTATATTAAAAGATGTTTTTATATTTTGATGAGTACAGTAAAAAATCTTAGTAGCTTGGCCTTTCAATTATGTATCGGAAGGTAACCTATTCAATAAATGTTGAAATTTTTACTATTGTTAGATATATTTATATTGAAATGGTTAATTTTGGCGAGTTTCTTTCTATGAGAACTGTTTGTTATTCAGTCTTTCTATCCCTACTACTCTCTTTTTCAAAGAGAGTAGTAGGGATAGAAAGATAATGCTGATAAAGGACAGGATTAGTGGTAAACTAATCGCTCTCGCTACACCAAGTTATTAAAGAGTCAGAAGGGTGGGAGGGGATCTTGAGACTTCACAAACATCCATGCTTTCGAACAGAAATTGATAAATCGATCGAATGCTGTGAGATCCGGTACGAAAGCCCACAACGCAAACCTCTGCGCCATAGGTTCCTCTCTAAAAAAATCTATTACGTATATTTTAAATAATTTGAACAAAACACATCTATATTTAATGATGAAAATATTTATATTTGATTCAATTGTGTTCACAAATGAAATTGATAAATTAATTTCATCTGGGAGTAGTACACAGAATCTTAAAGTGTGACCATCCTTGGTTTACATAAACCTAAAGTCATTTGGTGCTTATTCAAGCAGCGAGTATTCCATGCAATATGCAATTTAGTCTCTATCTCAGCTTGGACCAATCGTTGGATTATTCAAAGGAAACACTGCGAATGCAAATGTATTGCATTACACTTAATTTAAAACGCTATACCCTATTAGTATGCCTTGAGTTATCTCTCAGACGGCGTTGGTGCACAAATAACATGATCTGGTAACGCAAACAGAATCCGCATTCATCCTCGCAACTGCATCTGCAATAACATTTGGCTATAAATCATACAGCGGGAAGCCTTAACACTTTGAATTCGGTGCATATCGACGAATTCAATTATTGTCAAGATCGTGATTTATATCGCAGACGTCAGAATATCCATTTTATTAACAATGTATTTATATGCTCCGGAAACAATGTATTCCGTCAAAACAAATAAAACCTAAATAACTGAATATGACAAAATAGTTTTATTCTTAGATTATAGATTGATCACCAATATAAATTGAGGAATATAGTTAAAGGCACAGATAACTATGTCTGGTCATAAAATGATTTTAAATTCGTTGATAATAATTTTAGAAATTTGTTTATTGAATGTTTTTAGTGTCCGTAACGGGTTGTTTCTTAAGGGCTTAAGCCCTCACAAACATTGTGTTGACATCATTATTATCATGTAAGACAAATATAAAAAGATTAAATTAATTCGGTAACTTTGTAGTTTTATTTTGAAAAATTCGAAAGTGAGAAATAATGTATAATAACCAAGAGAAAAACAGGTATTAACACTTACCGCTCTTTGATGGACGGTAATAAACCAGGACGTACATTAAAAAAAAACAAGTTTTTTACTTGATTTTTTAAGGGTCATCAACATATCGGAAGTATTTTTTAGCACCGTAGAGAAAGTGTTAAGCAAACAAGACAAAATTGTTTTATTCTAAGATTAATTGTACATTTATCACCAATATTAATTGAGGTACATATTCACATATTATATTTTAACGTTTAACGGGTGCATTTTGGTAGAATATATCATTTTATAAAAATATTTACGACTTTTTTTCTGTTTGCCAAAACCATTATGAAAAAGTGTTAGTTTATAAATGATGTTAAATTAGTGCACTGAATTAAATAATTAAAAATAAAGCTGTGAGATATTAAGATAAAAGCTGTTATTTAATTTAAAAAAAACGCTGGTCACAAAATGATTTTAAATTCGTTAAAAATAATTTTAGAAATTTGTTTATTGAATGTTTTCAGTGTCCGCAACGGGTTTTTTTCTTAAGCGCTCAACCCTCTCAAGTATTGTGTTGACATAATTATTATTTTCATTGTAGTAAGCTAATGTAAGACAAATATAAAAACAATAAATTATTTCAGTATCTTTATGGTTTTATTTTGAGAAATTCGACTGTGAAAAATAGTCTAATTGTAAAAAATAGAAGACATTCATTTTCTCTGAAGGATAGCTTAAATATGTTTAAAAAAGAAGTCAGACTAAAAAATCATTCCGAGCAAACAAAACCATAATTGATTTTGAATCTAAGACAAGAATTTGATTATTTTAGGTTTGCAGGGGTTATAAACGTACCTGCGCGAGCGCAATGGGTAATGCAAGCAATAAGTGCATTCCTGATGCCAGATTGCACTGGCAACCGTCTCGCGGTGGCTATTGTTCCTCGGAGTATGCGATACTTGACTTGTGCATATTGCTTCACTTAGTAGATTATTATTATAACGAACCCTTTCAAGTCTTAAGATCCTGTAGAGTACTGCAAGCTTTTTGTTGAACCAAAATATAGATCTATTGTTTCATTTTTAAGACTTCACTTTGCAGTTTGTTGGAAAATATACTACGGGATAAATATGTAATGATAAACGCTATCATTAAAACAAAATAGCATATATGTTTTGAATTAAAGATTGATAAAAAGTATTTTTAGTGTGTACTGTTTCAGTTTTTGTTTAGTAATACAATTGTGAAAAGTGAAATCATTAAAGGTCAACAAACGTCTTTACTTGATCCTGGTGGCATAGCACTGATTTTTATTCCTCTTCAGAAATTCTTTAAGCCAATGGCTCAATCTTTATAACATACACTTTAATATCATATGAGACCATTAGAGGTGAAGTGAGCCAGCTAGTATATTGGTACCATCACTTCTTTACTTGGTGCTTTGGTGGATTGTATTTTATTTAATTATTTTATTTTAGTTTATTTTATTATTTTATTTTACGAAGATAACACTATTGCAATGAGTATTGACTGAGGTTACTTTACTTTTAAGATGTGTAGAGCGTTACAACGCATCTAAAATATCATTCGGCTCACTTTATCTCTAATAGGTCCATATGTGCTTTGCATAGTATAGAATACTTGGTTGTTATGCTCTTAATGTTAAGTGTTATTAAATTTATGTTACTTAGTTATATATGCATGGAAAATCATTTAGACTTTAATAATTGGTCTGATTAATGGAAGTAAGAGGAAAGTCACAAACTTTAAAAATACTGAAGTTGTTTTGATATATGAGTTGGCACGCTTCCACCCCAATTGCACCCAATTGTAGTACTTCATGCTGACCCACTTCATTTCATCGGTTTTTTAAGAGCTCAACCAATAGAAAAAGAGTATATTTCACACCGTAACAACCTTATACGTGTTTTAAATTTTCACCACAAATATAGAAAGTATTTATGATTTACTTTCATTTACTGTAGTATGCAAGAAGTTCACTCTTTTTGGTATAGTTAGTTAGAGGTTGCTCTACAGATCAGGTCTGGGTTTGATTGTTTGTGAAGTCAATTATCAATCAAGTTGATCTCGAGGGACTTACAAAAAATTCTCATCAAGTTTATTTTATAAGATATTTAAAAACTTTTATAATATTTGGCGCATTGTTATTAACTATAGTGTCAAATATAAAATGAAGAAGTTAATCGAGTTCTACTCACGATCCAATGGACCTGACATAATGTTTTATGATTTGCCCTAGGTAAGATAAAACCACTTGATTATGGCATTGTAAGTTGTCTTTGTTGAGACATCATCTTGAATCATTTGCTGAATTGTAAAAATAACATGACGAGACACAAATAAGTCATGTTGGATCAGCTTACTCATGATGACAAAAAAGTTGTTCAGCCAATCTGGTACAGTATTTTGAACTCGATACTTCTGATATTTTTATTCACTTATTGCAAGGTGTAGATATAACCACAAATATATATAATTACATGCTTTGTCTATGTCTTTCATTTTATTTGCAGTATTTAACAAAAATGTATTGTTTTATATAATATTCATTTGGAGATAACGATATGTTTTTTCGTTCTATTTGGTATATATATATTTTTTTTAAAATAATCGTATTACACTCTATGTAATATTCACACGGTGATATTCTTGCTAGGATAAAAAAGCATGTACAAACTCATTTTTTTTTCATTACCTCAAAATTTTGTTTATCTTTTAGATATTATGTTTTCATATTTTGTATAAATAAAGGAATAAAAATACACGGTTCGCATAAAAGGGGAACATCTTATTTAAAAAGTTTATTGTGATAAAGTAAAGAAGAGCCTCTGTTATCCTTTTGTTAACGAAAAAAATGAACACACTGAATGCCCAAAGTTTTCTACGGTTTTATATTTTTAATGACCTTTTAACAGGGGTCTAGAAAGAATATTTGCATTTCATGTTGTGTGTTTCGAGCGCTCGCGGGTTTATCTTCAAAAGATTATTATACCAAGGGTGACCAAAATGTCGGTTAATAATAAATTAAAACAAATATATAAAATCGAATGATCATCTTAAAATATTAGTTTTTTTTAAATTTTGAGTAATTTAAAAATCAAACGACTCAAACTCAAATTTTAGTATTATAATTATTTTTATGTAACAATTTTTATCTTCTTATGCACAATTTCATTTTCATGAATAAACGTATATGTTTCTCATCAGCGGCTTCACCAGCACTATTTAAAAAACGGTTCCGGTGCTGCTGAATGCGCTTGTCCCTTCACTGAGTATATGAAATGGATTAGCATCATGGCAATGCTGTCTTGGGGAACCATCTTGTCACCATTTCTCACTCAAAAAGAGATTCGTAGCTTAAAACTTTAATCAGGCACGGCCTCCGGTTTCAATTCCATTGACGTTACCATAAAATTGTATGGATCGTTGCTGGTTTGCATCACAAAAAAATCTGCATCTTTTTTTACTGTTTAATTTTCCCCAACTCCTGAAAAAAATATTACTATGACGCCAACATACTCTAAAGCTTATCCTACTAGGAGTATTAAAAGTCTTTCGATAATTCATTAGTGGCTTAACTTCAGTTTATTACATTTGGCTTTCTTGGCTTTCTTTATATTAACTTTCTTTATATTGCTATGTTTTTCACCTATCTATTACAAAAGATTATTTACTTATGTCTCTATAAGTATTTCAGATGTTCTGGGTGACTAATGTTGTTATCGAAAGTCAGTTCAATTTCTGAGCATTACATTTTTACTATAGGTGATAAAATGTGAAATCAATAAGGTTACTAAATGATATTGTGATGTATTTAAAAAATGGAAGCCGTTGACAAACTAGTTTCAACTCAGTAAAAACATAAAAACTTTATGTTAATTCTTAACTCCCACTGAGTTAATGTTAGAGACGATTCAAAATGGTAAAAAATATTGAATGGTTTCTTCTAAGAAAATATTTTATCAAAATTTTAAGTGACATATTTGAATAACTTTTCCGTTGGCATTTTAAAAGATTATTAAGTGAAATGGTCGTACTAAATAATATGAAGGAATACCGTACCGAGTGGCCCATAATGAACAACGCTGCCATAATACATCGAAATAGGGTGAAGGAGGCTCTCGCTAGAATTGCCAATTACAAAACGCGGTTCTTGAACGCAACTACTTGCGGACGACTCTGCACCGGATGCGAGAAAATCAATATCGCGTAATGGCGGGATAATTTTATTGAACGTTGAGTTCAATTTGCATAGAGTAGTGTCGCAAAATAAAGTGATTGCTTTTTTAAATATTTTCTACCGTTATTTAATTTTAAATAATGTAATTACAAAACGTTCACATACACATATTTCGGTTGATAAGTAAACTTTCTTTCAATCGATTTTAATAATGACTGTATTATTTAATATAAGTTTACATGTCGGGTTCGTAGTGTAGTGGTCAACGTTGATGGCTTCCGTGACGGATCTCACGGGTTCAAATCCCAGTAAGAACAGCATTTTTTAAATCGATTTATAGATTTCATCTTTTAGCCATGGATGTTTTTGATGTCTAAATATTCCCTCCATGTGACGGAGCGTAGCAAGAGCAATTAGCGAACTACTAGTCTTATCTTATTCATATACTTTTTTCTATATTCTGTCCGAAAAAAAGAGAGATTGAGCAACAATAGGTTATTGTAGAAAACTTCTGTATACATATTTCCATTAGGAGACCATACGCTGTACACTGGGAATCGACATGGAGACAAATACATAAAAAAGGGATACATTTATTACAATCAAAAAAATGACTTTATTATATTTGTTATGTATGGTTGAGACAATCATCGAGAAATTACTGTTTTTTTTTATCAAAAAGCAAAAACAGATTTCTTTTAAAGAGTTCTTTTTCTAATGTGCAGCATGAAAATTTCAGATAAATCAACTCAATAAATGTCGTTTTATAAGAACGTTTTTGATCGCTTAAGTTTTCTTTTAAAAAAACATTATATAATAAAATAATATAACAACATTACCAAGCATGATCGCTTAGTACATTCAAATTTTCAGTACGCTTAAATTTAGAAGGCATCTGATAAGATATTAAAATTAATATGTCTTTTCCGTAGTAAAGATATAAGTTCTCAACATGGCCTAAATGCGGAAAGTAGCGGAAACTAAACTTTGTTTAATGAATAGTAAAATATAAACCAAATTAAATTACTGAGATATTTTAATGTTATTAAGTCTTCAAAAATGTTTTAAAAATAATAAATGTTTTTTGGTTATTTTAAGATAATAAACTTATCAGTTTATGATTTTATAACCGAACAATCTTATCCTTATTTTTTTCTATTAAAAAAAATAATATTAATATATTGTAAGAATGAAAGTAAAGCATTTTAAAATTCATAACGTACTTATATCTTTCCTATTTTGTTTTATTCACTCAAATGAATCTATTCCCTGATAAAGCAAAGTAAAAGGTCTTGAATAAATTTTGAAACGTGATTCAGAAGTTCTACTTATCGTAATCGACTTCACTCACGTACTCGATTTCCTTAAAAACATACTCAGCAGAAAAAAAACCTACCCCTACCTTCAATACGCTCGTCCCGCATTTTTTACCTCAACCTCGCCTACCGCGAAAATAGTTTCTGCTACCCATACACTTAACCTTTTTGCTACTGTGAACAGCTATACTGCAATTATTTTCAATGTAAAAAAATATATATTTTCAAAACTAATATATAAAAATGAATTTTTGTTTGTTTGTATTTTATGCGTCGCCACACAACTCATCCTATTGCAATAAAACAAACCTTTTGCTTGCACTTTCGGGAGGGTTATAAGCATAGTAAAATTAACTTATTGTAGGTATTATATATAAAAATGAATGTTAGTATTTCTGTCATACAGTTCATTTTGATAACGTATGCTTGCACTTGCGCGAAGGTTATAGTACAATTAACTTACAGTAAGTGGCGCGTGTATCGTACCATAGAAAATCGACAGCAAACGTCAAACAGACAGAAAAAGAAAACTTGTACTTCAATAAACACTTTCTTTCTTTAAGGTGCATTGCAACGCTTGCCAGGAACTGGCTAGTATATTATAAAAGATATTTTAATTTTAAATATAATGAAGACTTTCAAGCATTTTTCAGTGTACATTTACAGTTCAATTTATCTCTAAGCATATAAATTTTATAAACTTTCTGTATTTCTTACCAACTCTTAACACAATTAAAATGATTAATTTACTGTTTTATCCATGATAAAAGAAACCTAAGCGACACAGTTCTGTAAATTGTGTTTTAAATCTGTAATTGTTCAATAATGCATAAGGCGCCAGTGACAATTTTTTTTATAGCGTTATCTCATTCGCCTGATCTTTTTAGGGCCTCGGCCTGTTTTGACTTGTAATCGTTTGTTCCACATAGACCCCGGTTGAGAAACGCTGATCTAAAGAACTGACAATAGTCAGAAAGTTGTATTATAATATCAGAATAGGCAATGGCCATATATTACTATTTACTAACCGCACTTAAGGAATTTCTTTTTTGAACTTAATTTTAAAAATACATTCTAATGTAAAATTTATAAATTATTGTCTTGACATTGATATACATATTTACAAACCGATGTAAGAAAAAGTCGTCTCAATCAACGACCGGAGACTTCTTCTTCTTTGACCATTTTCGATTCTTATGTGAAGCATATTCATGATTTATTTTCTCTCGTCTATTGTTTTGATTTTTCCCATCACATGCTAGCATCAGTAGTAGTCACGACGGGAGACGATGATGATATTTTTTATTTATAACGTTGAACAATTTTTTGTTTTTTTAATATATTGCATTGCCTTGGCCTGATCCAGGATATACCGATATGAATATTTTTTTTTCATTTAAAAAAAACACAATATTTCTTTTAACTTAATTTTCAATTTTATTTATCAAAATTATGACCGATTTCGCTCATGGCCGAGCATTGTAAACTGATCTTTTAACAATCAGATACAGTACAAAAGAATATGGTGTTTTTTTTTACAAAAATAAAGCCTGATTAATATTTCGATTACTGTGAATTCTTTCACGTCTTTTTTTACGAGACAATTTAAAACGTTTCCAGTTGTAAGTGCTTAATATTTATTTACGATTCTTCGTTAGTATAACTGTAAATATTATATCATTTATCTATTTGTAAATCTACTAAATAAAATAATTCATTCGCATTTTAGAATTCATTGATTAATAAAAAAAAGTCCTACTCGCATTGATATTTAAGTTAAAAAAATGAATGGGTTAATTTCGACAAAAAACAAAATGATATTCATATTCAGAATATTAATTCTCGGCCGAAAATGAAAGGGTCAACATAAAATGAAATGGATAAATAACGAGGGTGACCGGATATCCTCCAGCACTATACGGTTAAGTTTTTGTTGCGTATGAGGGGTTAACCCCATACTCGGGGCGGATATCGACCGCACACATATCGTGGCTTTCGTTCGAAGATTAATCACATGACTCCATATAAGCTAAGCTTATAGTGTGACGTCATGATCGGCTACAGAGTTTGAGATATTATTGAGTAAACGCTTTGAATTGAGAGAACTTCATTTAATACGAAAGATACTACGGATTTTGCTGACGTAATTGAAACAGATATAACCAAAATCAAATAGCTATGTAATAAAGAGTAACATAATAAATTAAACCTTTGAGATAAGAATGATAATACAAAGAAACTTTTGTATCTAAGCATTTATTTTTTTATTTCTTGGCTTGCCAACTTTTCTATTGTCTCTAGCTTCTGTTGTAATATTGTAATGATTACTAAGTTGCCCACTTTTATTTACACAAGTTGTTTAAAATAAAACCATAATTAGGATTCACCCAATATTAGACTTTGTAACATAAGGGTTGTTTACCATATATAATATATAAATATATCTTACTAAAACACTTAATAACAGTTAAAAAATACACTTATTAATATTATTGACATAGAAGAACTTGTGTTTCCAGCAATGTTTTTAAAAGCTGGAAACCTCCAAGAATAACTACACTGCCCCCCATTAACTCTCGCGGCTCGGAGACTAGAAAAATACTTTTCTGCCGATGGGGGTCGTTTAGGGACCCCAGTGGTTTCCTCATTATTGGCCTTATTCTTATGAATTTCAAAAAAAATAATAGTCTAAAGGCTTTAAAATATCTCTCTGCATCATTCCTCATACATTTTTTTTATAAAAATCCGTGGTTTTTTAATAAATAATCATATTTTAAGTTGCGCGCAAAAAAGACGTCATTCCAGTACAAATATGAATTTTCAATTGACGCGTTCAGCCCAGTTATCTTACGAACGATCGCTGATAAGCGGGCGCTTATCTCGTTATCGCATTATCGCGTATTTATATAAACTACAAAAGGTCCAAAAAAATATGATGTAAGAATACCTTAATTATAAACATTGTATCACCCATATTAAAATAGATATTTAAGAAAATGTGGGTATTGGGGTCGCATTTCTTGAGCTTAGAACCGGAAAAGTTAAAATAGTGACGCACTGCTTGGAAAAGCAGAATTGTTTTACTTATATATTTATAAAAAAAAAACTAAAGCTTAACGACTTCTCATCCATTTGTAAATGTCAATTCAACTCATAATTTACGGCGCATTGATCAAATAGCTTATACATCATATATGAAACAGTTCTGCTTTTGATACCAGACGACTTATTCAATCAATGATTAAAAGTTATTGTTAAATAGAAATACTGCATCACATAATCGACTTTAATTTTGTAATTAGGTCTTTATCGTTTGTATCCACTGTGTACCAAAAAGCTATGTGCCGTGGCTTGATGGAGATATTTTCTTTCAATAGTAAAATCAGTAAAATCATTCATTTAAAAAGCTCTATGAGAAAACTGTAAAACGGATGTGACGTACAATATTACCCACAAACATACGCCAATACATATTTTTCGAAAAAAATGGACAGATATTTTTGGCTGACTAATCACTAGTAATAAATATACATGAGCAGTTTGCTTGAGTGAATAAACAATTGTTTGTAAAATTTCTCACAAAAAATATCATATGTATATTATTTAATGAAGTATTTAAAGTTCACTGTCATTTTTTATCCATGTCCGCTTCCAATGTGGAGCATATGACCTCTTAATGGGGGTATATCAATAGATTTTTTCTACGAGAACTGTTTGTTACTCAGTCGCTCAACCCCTCTTTTACCAAAAAGAGTAGTAAGGATAGAAGGATAAGAAGGGTGGGAGGGAAATTCTTGTTGATACCTGGTGGAAAAGCAATATATCAGAAAACAAGTGTTTTTTATTTGAATTTGAATTGTTCAAATTATCTACTGAGTTCCAGTTCATCCGTGCATTTGAACACCTGAAGATGTCGAAAGGCGAAACAAAAGTGACGAAACTTGCGTGAATGTACATAATTTGAACGATTCAAATTTAATATTGAAATTCTACCAAGCACCTTCAGTCGAAATCTTAAGCCATGTTTTTCGTTTATTTCTATTTATGGAATTCTAAATGTAGGCTTAAAAAATATGTATTCTAAATCATTGTACCAAAGATATGGGATATTATATTTAATTCGTTTCGATACGATAACATGATGAGTATTTTTTAGTAAATTATATAACAGATTTTTCTACATTGCGACGAAATATCTAATCTCTCCATTCCTCTTCGGTAAGCTATTGTTTTCTTAGAAGGTGATCCGTTAAGTCGTTATGTGCTTTATTTTCCCGTTCCATTTTTCCCGAGGTCGCTTACTGAAACATACGCCCCTATTGTCACGTGATCGAAAGGTGATATTCAAACAAAGACGGGGAATTTTCCCAATACCCGCACTCTGCGAGCCGTAATAGTCGGTGCATCGATATATTTTTACGATGCCCACACACAAAGGAACTGACGAAAGGCGATGAACTCTGTGTATGGTGTTTTCATTGTAATTTATACACATTAAGTAAGTATTTCCTTGAGGAAGGTTTACTTTTAATGTGCACTTAGTCCGGGGGAGAGAGTGCAGAAGAATGTTGTCTTTACGAGTCACTCTCTCAAGTATTACTTACCATTTTCTATAGATAGTTGAACAATGGCTGCCTTCAAACTCAGTTGACTTGCTTGAAAGTATATTGAGCTGAAAATTGAATACTTGTGGTTTTCATTTGTGAAAATGACGCTTAGAACTAGGTTGACGATAAGCAGCGGATAAAATGTGTTCACCATAAACAATATTAAAAAAGGTGTACCTTTGAGTGGTGAGTTATTTTTTACTAAATTAAGTTTTTCTTATATTTTGATTATTTGTAGTATTGGCACACACAAAAATATAAAAACACTTTTTTTGGATACAAACCAATCTGGAAAGAATATTAGTTATTATTTAAAGAAGTAAATATTTTTTTTAAATTATAAAATTCATAGTTAAAAATGTAAAGTAAACTAGTTTATTATTACTTTTGAATATTTTTCTAGAAGATATTATTTCGCTTTTGCGTTAAGATCTTTTTTGCTCTCATCTGTCTACATGTGCCGCTCTACAGATGTCGATTCCAGAAAGAAATCGATCCCAAATAGAATTTTACGCTCAATATTATATGGCTACCGGTTTGTTTACAAATGTTACCTTTTTTTAAAAAAAACATTTTCTTCATTTGCTATACAAAATAAAATTAATGTGATGGCCAAAAGTCACTGGTGGATGTGTCTAGTATCCATATCTGAAGAAATAAAAAAAAATCAGTAAAAAATATAAAAATGGCAATAGATAACAGATGACAAGCTACTCCAATGTACAGGTACGTTGATACTCATCAAAGGGTTAAGAAGGTTTATTGATAAACAATCAATCGACTCCAGAGGTAAATGTCGCTGGCTACAGTGACAGTGCTCACGGTTTCAAATCCCAGTATGAAAAAGGTTTTATAAAACGATTTTTGAATTGATTCGTGGATATAAAAAAAAAGCGTAGCCAGAGCGATAGATTGCAATTTTCATAAATAACTAACGGTATATTAAAATCATAACACGTCTCTGAAAAATTCATCAATTCTGAAATCTGTCAATATTGATACAACTCTTAACAGATTTAAAATATGTACCTATCAAAGTTCACAGTTAAAAAATTTGCGATGTATTCAATACATTCGAAATTAGATTTTGGTTAATTTTCAACACCATTTTTTTTTGGTATTTTTTAATTTTTCCCAACAATCCCTACAGAGAGACACTCACGCTCTCCCGAAGTCTGCGTATTGTGCAACTCAATCGCATTGAGATAATATTGACAGATATCATTGGCATAAATTGGTTTTATGATACTAGTCATTTAATTTTATTAAAATATAACAATTTATGCTGATAATGATAAAAATATCCTATTTGAACTATTTAGAAAATTTTCTGAAAGGTTTCAGAGCAATTAAACATTTTTACAGTCAGGTATCTCGCTCAAGTATTCATATCAAAACGGCGAGAGACGAAAGTTGCTAATTGAAAATTGTTTCATGGAAAAATATATTCAAATTGAAAATTATTTCTCGCCCGTCATTTTGCCTCTCAACTAGATTAAAATAACTAAGCCGTTTATGTTCCCGTGCCAACTGAATAGTTGTCATTCCATTAATTTCCGCTTAAAACGTATTTTTGGTTATGAAATATTAACGCTAAGATAAGGCAGCCAGGACGCTATGGAGAATTTTCGTAAAACAGTTATTTGATTTACGTACAATGCTTTCCTCTGGACATTTGCTGGAGGTGAGTAACAACGTTAAGGTTTATTCGGGTGGAGTGACGTTGCGTCATGATTTTCATATTTTTCAATAAATAATGAATGCTTTTATGCCACAACTTGTGGCACCATTATGGCACGTATATATAACAGCAAAAAGGTTCATTCAGTGTAATTGTTTTCATTCATTAACATAATAAATAAAAACACAATATTCCATTATACTTAATTCCACTTTATTTAAAAGGTCAGGATATGACATCAGTACACAATGCTCGCAATGAGCGAAACCGGAATTGATTTTTTAAATAAAGTGGAAAAAGTACAATGGAATGTTGTTTAACATTAACATAATAATGCACACACATTTAAAAGTATATAATATAAAGAAGGTTTCGTAAAATGGTCTTATTAGATAACATAAAAATGGATGCAACTTTCTTATAGAAAAGTACGTTCCTGCTCTCTATATATGATTTATTAAATGTCAGATTGGTAACAAGCTATTTATTCTGGGAGGTAATTTTGCTGAATTTTAATGATTTTATTGACAAAATGTAAGGTAAGGTACAATTGTACATATTAAAAAAAATATGTATTGTTAAAAGCTGTGAATGGTGTTAACAACTAATGACACCTTTTTTAAATTCATGTCCGCTTCCAATATAGAGCATATGGCCTTTTAATAAAAGTATCTCAACAGGAGTTTTTCTACGAGAACTGTTTGTTACTCAGCCAATTTTCTTTTTTAAAGAGAGTAGTAGGGATAAAGGATAAGGCTAGGAGAGAAGCAGTGGTTAACTTATCGCTCTCGCTACGCCCAGATATTGAAAGATCGGAAGGGTGGGAGGGAATTTTTAAACATCACAAACACCCATGCCTTCGTACGGAAAAAAATGCTGTTCATATTAGAACTCGAACCTGTGAGATCCGGCACGGAAGCTGACAGCGCTAATCGCTGCGCATAGGACCCGAAGAATGACACAATATAATTTACTGAATGGAAATGTTGTCACCGTAAAAAGCGATGACCTGTTATTGAAATTAGGCTTATGTGTAAATTATTTGATATTGGTTTTGAAAAATTTCATATGAAAAAGGTTTACAAACAATGTTTGTATTTTTGGGTAACCTGGCCTTCTATAAATCCAAGCTAGGAAGTACCGCAGAATCTACGTGTTCTTTTGACTCCACCATAGATGGAGTACACCTAACAGAGGGTCATAATACATTTTATATAGTGCAGTAATTCAATATTTTGACAAGCCGCGGGGAATACTGTGGCAGTGATAAACGGCCCCTTTTAGAAGGCTTACTTTGTTTTTAGAAGTCTCTCAGGAACTTTGAAAGTTTCTCGTCTTGGCATATAACTGCCCACACACATGGTTTTTATGTTACGCGACGCAAGATAAACAATGATACAATATGTACAGTAATGTAATAGGTATTTATGATGCGATACAATCTAGTACAACGTATTTTTTCTGTTAGGGCTCACAAACTCATTGCCACACTGAATAAATGGAAGTAGTCACAGGGGTTTGTCGGTATTAAAAACCGGGTATAAAATCATGGTTTTTAAATATGTAACATTTTAAGAATGCCGGTTTTTTTTCAACTTAGTAACCAGGTTAAATTGAAACTGTCATGGCGACAAATGAAACGTGACGAATTATGTAATTTAATAGTCGGCATATATCGATGAATCCAATATAAATATTATATGAGAGATTATTCAAAAATATGTTTGCTTTGCACTTTGATACAGAGGTTTTGTTTTTTTCTAAAAAAGTATTTCCTGAAGAGGAATACCAGAATTTAAAAAAAAATTGAAACTCTATTTGTTATTTCTATTTAATCATATATGTGTATGAAATTACAAAAGCCGCGTAAAACTGACTTTTAAGAAGTATTGTATATAAAAAACTGGCATTTTCAAATGTCAGTTTTGGTGTTAACCCTAGTAATATACCGATCATCCAGAAACAATTAAGGACGCTGAGAAGCCCTAAGCTTCTTTTTAGCGACTTATTTTCTGATTTTGATATTATAATACAGTCGTGGTAAACGTATAACATTTTTTTTTGGTACCACATAAATGATTTGCAGATGATATTTTTGTTAAACCAACCTAGACTTTTTCAATATTCACTCATTAGAATTAATATTTTTTACTAACTTTTTCATCTCATCCAAACTGTCTGGCACATCTATAAATTGATAAATATTGTTTGCATTTTTTAAAGCTCATGTCAAAATCTACCTACAATATCGTACAATAAAATTCTCGTTGAATAAGGTTGTCAATCACTTTTGATAACAAAAAAATCTGATTGCATATTGGTAGCTGCTACATTATATGAATAATTTAATGGGCAAAGAATAAAACTCAATTGCGACTTAACTGCGTAATTTATTGTCGCCATTGTTCTGTTGGATATACTTCTAAGTAGATCGATGTCATTAAAATATATTTAAGCAATGTATTTCGATAAGAGATCAAAGGGTGATAAAATATTCAATAAAACTGAAAGTAGTGCTTCTTCATTATTTGAGAAAAAAAGGTCATTGAAGTTTCTATAAATGGATTCAAATAAGGTTGAGCGCAAGTCAAATTATCGGCAGTTACTTGTTACAAATATCGCAACTGTGTAATCACTAGCTTATTATACGAAGAACAGTGTCTGAAGCATGAGTACCAGTAATAGCATGCACTAACAATTTTCAAATGTGTCCGTCAAATCTAAAGTTCATTGTATCTAGGGATTGCAATACCGGAAAAATCTATCAATACCGTTTTTTCAGTATTTCATATTAAATACCTGTATTGCAAATACAGATAAAAATACCAGATAAGTGAATCAATGTCGGTATTTCGATATTTTATATACAATACCGTCAATGAAAAATATATCATAATCATAAACGAGTGATTTTTTCAAACTACTGACGGTTTCTCAAAATAATAAAACACATATGAAAGACTCATCAATTTTGGAACCTGTCAATATTGATACATCGCAAATTTAAAATATTTTTCTTCATCGTTAGGAATTTTATTAACATTTGATGGTTTTTTTATATTCAAAATTAGATTATGCATTTTCAAAAAAATATTTCGATTTAGAAAAACATTCAATACATACCGGGATTCCAGTTTTTATAATACCAGTATTGCAATCCCTGATTGTATTGAAGTTCTTCATATCAAAGTTTTAATGTAATATCCTTATATGGCGCAAACGATATCAAATGAGTAAAAACTGCAAGTATTTCACGTTATATTATATGATTCAAATGAACAACAATTGTAAATTTACAGACAAAAGGGCTTGAAAGAATCGATTTTTTTTCAAAACATAAGCGTTATGTGTTCATTTGAAACGGTAACGGGTAAGGAATCTATTTATCGATTTCTCAAGAAACCTTTTGCAAAACTTAAGGAAATGATTTTAGATTTTGACTTGATTTCCATATATATTTTTTTATTTGGCTTGGAAAATGTAAAATACAAAAAAATATTTATTCGGTGCAGTAAATAGCCACCCAGATAGATATGTAATATTACAGTAAAATAGTATGGGACTGAACAGAATTATCTTGTTAAACGTCTATCATAAAAATTGCTTAAAAAAATATTATTAAAAAGAATTTCAAGAGATCATAATATCTTCCACAGTATTTCATTTCCTTGACAATTGACAGGCAAAAGACAAACATAAAAATTCATACATAATAAAATAATGTGCTAAAACGCTAGTCTATGATGTGTGGGTGACGAAATAAATGAAATAACGATATTAATGTTTGTAAATATTTTTTCTTTGTGTTGTACTGCTGAGTGGTCGATCACAGGTGGGTGGCCAACTGCTGTATTTCTTACCCTATATACAATCTGTACCAATAAAATATCTGTTATCGAGAATTTCAAACCTATTATATTGTGTATTTTTCATCTGACGAGTTTCAATTTTTTTTTTAGCATTGATAAGTTATTCCAATAGAGATTTGTTTTGATTTATATATCTGTAACGTCTGTCACACCAGCTCAAACAGAGAGGTTGTGTATGTGTGTGAGAAAGGGGGTTAGTGTCGCGCGAATTTTGACAGGTGGAACATTCGCATAGTGTGTAATATTATTTGTTTACAAATACTTATACAAAGTAACATGTTCACTTGCATACACTTTTGATCTGAAATATATTTTTAAAAACACATACCCTTTGTTTTTTAGTGTATTATTTTGTTCAATTTATATTCCTACACTTTTAGTGTGTTCACTGTCAATACTTGGTGGAAAGGCATTATATTAGTAAAAACACAATATTCCTTTGTACTTCATTCCACTTTATTTAATATGTCAGGACCGGTTTCGCTCATTACGAGCATCGTCAACTGACGATGCTCGTAATGAGCGAAACCGGTCCTGACATCTTAAGTAAAGTGGAATGAAGTACAAAGGAATATTGTGTTTTTACTATTATATTCCTACTGTGGTTTTTTTTACTTTGATAGTTTTTCTGTATATTTTATTTGAAAATATAAAAAAAGTATATATATATATGTAGAACAGGCGTGGGGAACCTGCGACTTTTTGGTTACCCTGGTGCGGCTTTCTGGCCAATTCTGTAATTCTGTACTTTTTTGTGAATTTTTGTATTTGAAAATTCTTGGAAGACCTAAAAAAAAGGTTCATGCAGATAATTTTGGAAAATCCGCAAATTTCTGGGCTTTAGAAATTGGCATGAAAAGATTCCCTAGTCAATGTTTACTGCGGCCTTATATCGAATCAAAAAATGAATGCGGCCTTTAGAGAAGAAAAGGTTCCCACCCCTGATGTAGAATACAATATTTTTTTTATTTATGCCGCCTGTGTGGTCGAGTGGTCAACGTCGTTGGCTTCGGTTACGGAGGTCCCGGGTTCGAATCCTGGTACGGACAGTTTTATAAATTGATTTTTCAATCGATTTATGAATTTCTGTTCGAAGGCATGGATGTATGTGATTTCGTAAATTCCCCCTCCCACCCATCCTATCCTATGAACGAGGCGTATCGAGAGCGACTAGGTAACCACTAGTCCTGTCCTGGCCTTATCCTTCTATTCCTACTCCCTTTAGAAAAAGAGAGGTTGAGCAACTGAGTAACAAGCAGTTCTCGTAGAAACACATATGTTGAGATAAACTCCACTAGGAGTCCATATGCTTCACATTGGGAGCGGATATGGTTAAAAAAAAATATACAAAATATATTTAAAAAAAAATACATTTTTATTTTGTAATGTACATTTTGTGTTGGAAGAAAATAACAAAATCTAGAAAAAAGCCCGACAAAAAAAAAGTGTACCTAAAATTAAATTCATAGAAGAGAGAGACTAGAGCCGTTTATGTACCATAATACTTTCAATGCCCGCTTGTTGCTTTGCCATTGTTTAGCTTATGTTCACCACTTTTTATTTCCTATACGGCTTTTTTCTCTGTCCGTACTATCTGAAAGTTTTCTGGCGTGCATACCACGCTCCCAACCCAGTAATAAATTTTCCGGATGAATTCATGCAGATACGAAATAGAAATAATAATAAGTCCTCGGTTGGCAATAACGTTATCGCAGTAGTTTAGTTGCTGAGCGTAGTTTTAGAGATAAGCTAATATTTTTGAATAAGCACGCTTTTTTGTTAAGTTTTCAAAACACAGTCGGAGAAAACTTGCATAATGTGCACGTTACAAATGAACGTGAGAGCTCTTTATGTAATTTTAAAGCTATTATTAGATAAACCAGTGGCTTAAATTTTAACCACTACACGGACGTGTTGACGTACTGTTGATAAAAATAATTTTAAAAATTCTGATTTATTTCATAAATATTACTTGCAAACACGGCTCATTCCAAAATGGTTAAAAATAAACTAAAATTTCATTTTGAAAAACAATGTACATTTGAAAAGTATTTTTAGTCTTACATTACATACTTTGGAATGATATTTTGTATGCTATCAAGCCATGTTCGAGACTGATTTCTAAAAATACTTTCAGTATTTTTGTTTCTTCCAAATTACATTCACGGTTCATATTTCAGCAATTTCGCAAAGAACAGGGCTTGCAAATAATAGCCTCAAATTTAAGTTAGAAAAAAACGAGTTTTAAAATCTTTATTTTATTTTTGGTATTAACAGAACACTAGTTTTTTTTTTCTTTTTAATTAAATTAATGACTTTTGATGACATATTCTTTGATTCATAATTAGCATAAATATATAAATAAATAAAAATAAATGGTAGATAAGAACTAGGATTCGAACTTATATTGAATTAAAAAATACGTTAAATTATAAATTCTCATTCGAAACAATAGATAGATGTCTGTGATGTAAAAAATACCCTTCTGGCCTTTAAAGTGGGGTGCAGTTAAAGCAACCAGCTATTCCTGTTATAGTCTCATCCTTATTTCTCTACTTAACTCTTTAAACAAGAGAGGTTAAGCAACTGAGTAAGATGTTTTAGTAAAAAAGTCCTATAGCGCAGCGGTTAACGTTTTGGGCTTCCGTGCCGGATCAGTTCAAGTTCAGTAAAAACAGCATTTTTTCAATCAATTTATCGATTTCTGTTTGAAGGCATGGGTGTTTGTGATTCTCAAAAAAATCATTCCCACCCTTTCCGATACTTTAATAACTGGGCGTAGCGAGAGTGATTAGTTAACCACTAGTCCAGTCCTGGCCTTATTCTTCTATCTCTTATTCTATCTTTGAAAAAAAAGAAAGGTTGACTGACTAACAAAAAATTCACATAGAAAAACGTCTGTTGAGATACCTCCATTAGTAGGCCATATGCTTTACATTGGAAGCGGACATGGATTAAATAAAATGATGTATACTGATGATGTGATATAAAACTATGAGGAATTATGCCTATTCTGAATGAAAAGTTATTTTTAAAATATTTAAAAAATTACCTAATTTTTATAAGGTCTATAATCTTATACATTATACTGTAATTCTTCACATCCATTATAATAAAACACAATACTTAAGACGGCCATAATGAATGGCGTTACCTTATAGTTTCCAAAACAATGCATTAATTTGCAGCTAAAGTTATAAATCAGTAGAGGTGCTTAGAAGCATTGCAAACTTGGAAATACCGCCAATATTCACAATGTCGCCTTGCAATGAATTACTTACACGACTTAACAAAAGATATTTGCAGTATAATAGGAATTAGTTATAAATTTATGAGAAAATGAATTTGCAAACCAAGATACATACTACGACATGGAATATGCTTCGATGCTTTTAAGAATACGACGAACTTAATTTTATAGTTAACTTAAAAAAAAAGTGCCACCTGTCAGATTACACATAAATCGTTTGATGCAAGCGATGCACAGACAGACAAAAAAATCATTCACTACTTACATTTGCATACACTCTCTCTCTGGGCATACGATAAATTGTGGACATGAATTTTTTGTTCTCCAGATGCTTAGAACCAAACTGCCAATGAGGGTGTCACCGGGGAGAACCTTAACAGTTCTTAACAATATTGCTTCAGATGTTGTGGTATTCAACGAGGACATGAGTAAGTTCCGAGTTCCGATTAATACTATTTTTCATGTATTGAAATAAATTAATTGCTAATAATATTTTTTTTTCTATTACTTCTAAATATTCTTTTATATTCGGTTTTTTTACGTTGAAAAAGTTATGTTCACTGTCAATACTTGGTGGAAAGGCATTAAGAAAAACACAATATTCTTTTGTACTCATTTCCATTTTTATTTACCAAGATCAGGAACGGTTTCGCTCATGGTGAGCATTGTTAATTGATTAGAGATATAATTTAACAGTGCTACTTATACAAAAATAAATTGAAATAAAAAGGTGTACTAAACCATTGGCATTGAAAAGAATTAACAAAATACAGTAGAAATTATGAATAAGTAACTCTTAACTAAAGCAAATTAAGATGTTTGTAATTTCATGTTGTCGCCTGCTGTGGCTCAGTTGGTTAAAGCTTGTTCTACCAATCACGCAGGTCTGGGTTCGATGCCCGGTGAGATCACAGTGAATTTGAGAATTATTCAATTCAAAATTGAGATCGAATACTGGGTGTTTGTGATGTCAATTCACATTATTTCCAATTCCTCCCATCCTTCTGATCCTTTAATAACTGGGTGTAGCAATAGAAATTAGTCAACCACTAGTCCTGTTCTAGCCTTATCCTTCTTTCCCTACTACTCACATTGCAAAAAAAGTGAGGTTGAGCGACTGAGTAACAAGCAGTTCTCGTAGAAAAACTTCTGTTGAGATACCTCCATTAGAAGGCCACATGCTCCACATTGGGAGCGGACATGGATAAAAAAAAACATGAACTTGAACCTGTGAGAAGCCAACGATATGGAACACAGCACCCGACAGAAATTATTATGATATTGACTCAAGATATGTAAAAATATTTTAAATTTAATTATTTTGTGTTTGTTAATGTAAGTTTAATTATACCCGAATGTGGGCAAATCCACATAATGTAATCATGCTTTCCTTAACCCGTAACATGCCATCCTAAAAAATCACGTTCCCTGCCAGTTTCACTGTTTATTGACAGTATTTAAATCTTAGTTAGAAGCTAAAAAAAGAATACCTGAAATGATAAATACTAATTGGCAATATTTAGAGAAATATTGAATGATTTAATGGCTCAACTATTTACGATTGTATCATGGGCATAGAGGTGTTAAAAAAGGCGAAATAATTTTATTCAAGACTTTTTCACACTGTAAACTTTTACTCCATACTTTCACATATCTAAATCATATATTGAATCACAGCTCAAGGCAATATATCAGGGATTGCTAATATTGCCATTTACCAAAACTAGCGAATGTTTGTTTCCAAGTAAGTAGTCGAGGTTACATATAAGTTTCATTATCTGAACTTTGTTGAAAGTTGTAAATTGTTAGTATCACGGTCTCAAAACTACAACTACATACATACGTTATAAACTTCACGAGAAGTTATGCAGAAAGATTTGTAAAACAATCTGTTATAATGAGAGATAAAACCAATAAATTGTCAAAGCTATGTAGTATGTAGCGAATACAAAATGAAATTAACATGATATTTACAAAACTGTGTTATTACATTGAATGTGTTTTAAATTGTGATCCAGGTTTCATCTCTTTGAGAGGCATCTTCAGACTTAAGGTTAATTATTAATAACTTAAGCATTTCCTATAATTCTTAACTTATAAATTACAAAATATGGAAGTAGGGTTTTTTATTGTTAAGAAAATGCAGCTTAAAGTGACTAAACACGTTTTACAATATATAGCTTAATAAGTGAGATAAAAAATATGTTTTTGTGTAAAAAGATATTTATATTAATTAAGAAATAAAACAAAACGGGCTACAAGAGAGCTTGCAATAAAGAGTAGTAACTGATAAGTTAACATTGATGTAACAAACCTATGATTTATTTTGTGTGTCATTTAATTTTATATTCTTTACCTAATACAATTATATTTTTTAAATTGAAAATCTTTAGAGTTTTTATCCGGTGATAAAACGATTAAGGTTATCAAAATAAAATAGTTTGATTTACTTACAACGGTATTCTTTATTTTGATCGAAAATTACAATAATTACAGATACTTAATTAACAAGTGTAAATTCATGAATGCTTATAATACTTGTGTTTTATTTGCTACATACCTCAATTACTTTTTAGCAACTCCATGCCCATGATGCAATCGTACATAGTTGAGCCATTAAATCATTCAATATTCCTCTGAATATTGTCAATAAGTATTTATCATTTTAAGTATTCTAACATACATAGATTTTTAAAATTATTTTTTAGCTTCTAACTAAGGTTTAAATACTGTCAATAAACAGTGAAACTGAGATACCATCATGGCAGGGAACGTGAATTTTTAGGATGGTATGTTATGGGTTAATAATCAATTTATTGATTTTACAGTAGTTTTTAAACGTCAGATATTACCTTATTTTGAAATTTTTCGTTTCTATAATAATATATTTCTTAAAATATTTCCTAAAGTTGTAGTGGGATAAAATACTTAGCAATAAATTTCAATTGCAAAAAAATATTTTGAATGTAACGAAAAATGTATCTTATTTTATTTTGGCTCGGAATAAAGATAAACTATGCAATAGAATGAATTTATCGTTTCCGCAGATTTGATTTAATATCATTTTCCATTTTACAACCGCAGAATAGTGTTTTTGACCATAAATCTTATCATAAATATGAGTGCGTCAGAACTTAATGTTATCTAAGAGATGTTTTATTAATGACATGGAAGGTTCGGTGGGTCTTACTTACTTCCTGCTGGTATATCGACCAAACGTGCAAAACAATGAAGTTCAAACATTATATGGACTGAGATTTTAGCATAATAATCGTATGTATTAAAATAAAACGCATTTTTTTGCACATACAAATTCTCACGATCAAGTTTGTTGATAAATATTAAAATTTTTTGGCATTTATAAATGTCACTTTTAAGATCACTTTTTACTGCCGATGCTTGGTAGAAAGACATATAAAAATATATTTTGTACTGATTCCCACATTTATTGAATATGATCAGATCGGTTTTACTAATGACGATCATCAGTTGAAAATACTCGTAATTAGTGAAACTTGAATAAGCACAAAAGTGAGGTTTATTTAAAAAAAAAAAACTGAGCACTAATACAGTTAAAAAATGAATGAAAAAATATAGAACAATTAGTTTATTCGCAAGACACATATTTAAAATAAATAATTAAAATTAAACAATAAATTGGCTGATAGTTATTTCGTCTTCGCTGCATTGTTGAAATTAAGTTTAATCTGATTTTAGTTTATCTATGTATGTATATGTAGTACACCCACTGACTTAAGATAAATTATAACTGATGTCTTTCTCTAAGTCAGTCTAAAAAAAAAAATTTGACTACCTGGCGGGCATGGATTGAAAGATAAAACTTCACATTTTCATAACTAAATTATAAATTGTTTTAATATGTGTGTTTGTGATAGTTTAATGCAAAAACACCGAGGCGGAAAATTTTGTTTTGAAGAATATTTGGTTTACAATTAATAAAGGGAACAAATTAAATGGTCAGAATTTAAATCAATTTTTGATCAGAATTAAAATATGAACGATCAGAATAAAAATAAAATACGGTCAGATTATTTTATAACCATTTTGGTTTGGTTAGTTTAGTTTTAAATTATGACTATTTACACTGACTATTTACATTTTTACATTTATGACTATTTACATTTTTAGCCGCCTGTATGGTCGAGTGGTCAACGTCGTTGGTTTCAGTTACGGAGGTCGCTGGTTCGAATCCCAGTACGGACAGTTTTATAAATTGATTTTCTTTTCTTTTTATGTGATGTCTTGAATTCCCCCCTCCCATATTAAGAAGGTTATTTATCAAAATACTTAATACAAATAACTGAACATTCTTTTTTTTTTAATAATTTAATTCGCTCAAAATCAGCATATCGAAATTTGCTCGACAAGTGGCAGCGCTAGTTATGTAAATATCTTATTTCGACGATGATACGTATAAACTTTAAAAGTAATAATTCCATTTACGGGAAGAGGTTCAAAACTTTGACGAATCTTGACGAGGGTGCTTCTCGAGACAGCCGAGATAAAATTTATACTGCAAACTATCATGCAGTGTCGTATACAAACAACAAAACCGTGATATACCCCACATACTGAAAACTGAACTTTGCAATGGGTATATCTTACAGTTTTATTTTTAAGGTCTGATATTTCCCGACAAATATTAATGTATTATATAATATATAAGATTAGGTAAAGGGATTTGATACCTGCATTATCTCGTTGAATTTATTATGAAGACCCCGGAACTGAAACGTCACTCAGCGGGTAATAAAAATAATTTATTGTTGTAAACAACAGTTACAGTAAATTTAGAAAACCGTACTTATTGGGTAACAAAATAAATAATAAAGAATTGAGTATACCATTTGAAAGGGTAAGGTTAGCGTCACCGAGTGGTATCGTGTGGTAATTATTTTATTCTATCACGTGCGTCTTCAATTGATATGTTTATACTTTATTAAAAATAAAACATTTCTAGAAATAATTCCATACCATTTAGTATATAGATCAGAACAACAATAGAATCTATAAGCTGATGGGATATAAAACAAGACAGAGCGTTTAAAACAACATTGAGTAAGTCTTTTGTTTTTTTAATATCAATAATAATTAGTGTGACATTTATTGTATGTTGATTTTTTAAATAGATTTGAATAAAAAAACGAATAAAACTACTCTTCTTACCTCACTATTCAATCTTATATAAACGGTTTGAGAAGAAAATTAGTTTTTAATCTACATCTCTTCTCATTGTGTAGCATATGGCCTTCTTATAGAGGTATCTTAACATACGTTTTTTTTCTATGAGAACTTTTTGGTATTCGGCTTTGCTCAATCTCTATTTTTCGAAGAGAGTAGGGAGAGAAAGATAAGTCTAAGACAGAATAAGTGGTTTACTTATCGCTCTAGCTTCACCCAGTTTTTTCAGACTTTAGGTGGGGAAGAAAATTTTTAGACATTAAAAGTACCGATGCCTTCGAACAAAAATCGATAAATCAAATGAAAAAATGCTGGCCGTACTGGGAATTGAACCCGTAAGATCCATGTCTGAAGATTTTTGCCACGAAGCCGACTAAATTGAGTGAGTAGAATTCTTTACATGTTTAATATTTAATTATGAGTATACGCGTTCAACTAAAGGATTGGAAATATTTGCCATCTACTAAATGAGAAATAATAGAATTTGACATCGATGTTAATTGGAATTGAATTTTTCTGTAGATTGTAGATAATGTTTGATGTTACAAGATTTGTAAATATTATGAATAAAAATTGTGAATAATGTATAATTATAAAAATGTTTTGTTGAATAAGATGTATCAAGAATTAAAAACTATGAAAATAGTTTTTTACACGATAGTTTTAAATTTCTAATTGGTTCGTTTAAAATTCTAAATGTGAGTGGCTCAAAAACATTCCCCATGCAAAGTTAAAATGCAATTTTCTTAGTGTAATAACATACATAAATAAAATCGTTGTTATCTGTAAGATAGTAAATCTAGATCTAAAGAACCCTGCATGTTTATATCATAAATTAAAGTGCCTGAATTACCACAAAGACTATGCGATGGATATTAATAGAATCAAATATTCAAATGAAAAAAATACAATTCGTGAAAAGGAGTTTTATTCGCCGGGTTTAAATGTGCCATGTTTTTTTTTTCATAATGAATGATACCGAGAGATGGCAAAAAGCGCTCAATTCTATCAAGTTAAATAAATTAAAGCGAATTTAAAATGGGAAACCGAAAACAAGCAAGGAATTTTAATATCATTGTTTCCCAACCGAAACGAATGATTCTACATAAAAATGACGAAAGAAGAAATTGCTCATTTTTCACTTGACGCCAAAAGGTAATCTCTCAAAATTTGTGAGGCTTACGTAAATTCATGTAAAGATATAGATATAATTTTATTATTCTTCCTCAAAAGGTTGAACAAGACGTTAAATTTTTAATCAAAAACTGATCTCTGACAGTATAAGAGTTTCACGCTTGATAAATTCATTTCAGTACTTTGGAAGCATATTGTACATATTTATTTTAAATAAATTGAAAATGAAATCATCTAGGCCAGGGATGCCCAACTGAAATCACTTGGTGGGTCAAATAAAATAATGCAGGTCTCTGATGGGCCATACATACATATTTTAAACCTTAATAACAATACAGTATTTTTATATTAATAATAAACATTTCACAATTTAAAAGAAATATATATTTTTTTAAATCCTTTAGGATTATTTACTAGCTGTAAGCCGTTGACTCACGGGGATTTTTGCATTTTAAGTATCAGAAAATTACAAACCTATTTATTGAATAAGCCAGAGATTCTAAAAATAAAATAAATATATCGGGGCATATATCGACAGCCCTGCCCTGTAGTATTTAAATTGTAAATTATTAAATCTTTGGAATAATGTTCAAGTTTGCTAACAATCATTTTTCATAGTAGCATAAATCGATCTCGGCGCATATATCGACAGCCCTGCAGTTTTTAAATTGTAAATTATAAAATTTTTGGAATAATGTTCAAGGTTGCTAACAATCATTTTTCGTAGTATATATTTTATTTAACTAATTTTCAAGTACGCTAACAAAAATATTTCGTAGAAAAAGAAAAAGACCCGAGGACATCAGTACGCACACATTTGTGAATTGTTAAATGTGATTTGTGAAAAGTGATTATTTTATCGACTATTAATATATAGATTTTGGAATTTTTAGAATAATCTAATATATTCTAATTTTTAGAATAATTTAATATCTACTTTTTTTCACTTCAATGGAATGTGAGAAAAAAGTCGGAAAATAAATGGGCAAAGAATTAAATTATATTTATATAAAAAATGCAATTTTCACATGCAAAATATTATAAATTAATTGGACATTTTATCAAAACAAAATAACAATCATTTTTCATAGTAGCATAAATCGATCTCGGCGCATATATCGACAGCCCTGCAGTTTTTAAATTGTAAATTATAAAATTTTTGGAATAATGTTCAAGGTTGCTAACAATCATTTTTCGTAGTATATATTTTATTTAACTAATTTTCAAGTACGCTAACAAAAATATTTCGTAGAAAAAGAAAAAGACCCGAGGACATCAGTACGCACACATTTGTGAATTGTTAAATGTGATTTGTGAAAAGTGATTATTTTATCGACTATTAATATATAGATTTTGGAATTTTTAGAATAATCTAATATTCTAATTTTTAGAATAATTTAATATCTACTTTTTTTCACTTCAATGGAATGTGAGAAAAAAGTCGGAAAATAAATGGGCAAAGAATTAAATTATATTTATATAAAAAATGCAATTTTCACATGCAAAATATTATAAATTAATTGGACATTTTATCAAAACAAAATAACAATCATTTTTCATAGTAGCATAAATCGATCTCGGCGCATATATCGACAGCCCTGCAGTTTTTAAATTGTAAATTATAAAATTTTTGGAATAATGTTCAAGGTTGCTAACAATCATTTTTCGTAGTATATATTTTATTTAACTAATTTTCAAGTACGCTAACAAAAATATTTCGTAGAAAAAGAAAAAGACCCGAGGACATCAGTACGCACACATTTGTGAATTGTTAAATGTGATTTGTGAAAAGTGATTATTTTATCGACTATTAATATATAGATTTTGGAATTTTTAGAATAATCTAATATTCTAATTTTTAGAATAATTTAATATCTACTTTTTTTCACTTCAATGGAATGTGAGAAAAAAGTCGGAAAATAAATGGGCAAAGAATAAAATTATATTTATATAAAAAATGCAATTTTCACATGCAAAATATTATAAATTAATTGGACATTTTATCAAAACAAAATTATCAAAATTTTGACTTATTCTCCAAATAGAACTTGTTTTTTAGAATATATATATATAATGATTTTTACTGACGTTATTTTATAACTCATACTGAAACTATGCTTTCGCCAACAACTAACTATACCACGTATGTACCTAGATTAAAAACAAATCTTGAAATAATTGCGTCTTATATTTATTTTTTGAAAAACATATTTCGCTAGTCAATCGGATTTTGTTATTTTGGTAGCATTTATTTTCATACGATCAAGATGTACTGTGATTTAAAAAGAAAATTTTCAAAAAAAAAAAATGTTATAAACCCAAAAAGAAGCGCTCTAGGCTAGATTCGAACCAAGTTCCTACAGATTATCAGCCGAGCGGCTTACCGCTAGGGTACAGAGGAATAAAGAAATGTTCGTAAAATAAAATATATATAATATGCAAGGTTCCAATTTCAAACGAAATTTAATATATAGTTTCTATTTTTATCGCTGCCGATAATTGTGACGTTAGCTCTCATTGTTTGACATATCGTTCCATTTTCAAATTTTTATTTTAAATACACTATTTTTATCGCCTTGATATTTATGACGTTAGCTCAGTTGATAGAGAGCTCGACTGGTAATCCAGAGTTCTGTGTTCGATCCACGGTCGCGGCGTTTTTTTGTATGAAATTTGTTTCGTCAAATAATAAAGTGTATTGGGAAAATATGTCTTTAGTATGAACAAAAAAAATAATTAATGGCGACAGCGGGGCAGGATTTGGGGGGGGGGAGGAGGACCGTCTTTCTTGACGTCATCGAAAAGGCGAAATCGCGACCATATACAAACGAAAAAAGAGTATGTCTTTAGTATGAAAATAAAAAAATGGTGACAGCAGCGGGGCTGGGGCGGCGGAGGGGGAGGGGAAATCGGGGACAATTTACAGACGGACGGACGGACGGACGGACGGACGGACGGACATTATCGACTATTAATATATAGATTATGCAATACTTTTTACTGGTAACTTTTATTTATTTACTGTCAATTTTTTTGAAACTTATGTCACCAATAACAAAATACAAAATGTACAGAAATTTTAAAAACATCGAAAGAGCCACACAGAGCCTTCAATAGGGTCACATGTGGCCCGCAGTTCAAGGCTTAGGCATGCTTGATTTAGGCTTTAGTAAACGTCTTGTTTTTGTAGACACTTGTTATTTTTTAAGCTGTTTGAATTGTCAATTTGTTGTTAAAAAGTAATATTACCACTTCTGTTTATAGTTTTTAATTATGTATTTATCTTCGAAAGTAAGAAACATAATTTTCATTAATAACAACATAATATTCCTTTCTGCTTTATTCTATTTTATTTCAAAGGTCAGTTTAAACCAGTTTCGCTCATTGCGAACATTGTCAACTGATAAGAAATATATGTAAACAGTGCAATACTAACTTTTTACATATAGTGGAATAAAGTACACAAGTATAATGTGTTTTTATTAATATAATGCCTTTCCACAAAGTATTGATAGTAAAGATCCTAAAAGTAAACAATTTTCAATTTAAAAAAAGCTACCACAAAAGAGTGCTCCTACCATACTTTAACTTCTGGCTGACATTTATTTTTAAATAAAAATCATTGGAAAGAATAATGCAAACTTTACTCTCTTTGTGCTCGATGGATATTTATTTTTGTCATTTTTAAGTTAAGCACTTCTCGACTTTTTTAAAAAAATATATATAATAAAATGAAAAAATACGGCACCTTTCTTTCACAAAACTGATAACATTAAGAAAATGTCACATTGAAAGGAATACAGGTAATTGAGTAGAAGTTTTACCGCGGTTTACCGTGAAACGTCAAAGTGTCGCGCGTTTTATAGAAAAAAATATACTTCTTATAAAAGTTTTTTTTTTATTTAAAATGTTTTGATTTATTAAATTCTATCGAATTTTTGATGTTTGAATCATTTAAAAAAACGGATAAACCTATAAATTGCGTAATGGGAAAAAAAAACTTACATTCAAAGAATTTTTATTTGATTATTTATATAAATTCATATTATTATTTTGGTTAAGATTAAAAAAATGTTAGAAATAGAAAGCTTTTCTTTTCATAGTTGTATTTAATTAATCTGAGAAAACTATTATTGGTACTTTAATACTTCATAAAGTTTATTTTATATAATTTGTTGATTTTTTAAGACAGAAAGAAATAGTAAAATGCACTTTATATTACCTTATCCATCAAAACTAAATAATAATATTTGAATTCATTATTTATTTGCAAAGTTTAAAAAAAGAAACATATTATTTGATTGTGTTGATTTTTACAGATATATACTATTGATTAATTTATTTTATTAACAAAGCATAGAAAGAATCTACATTTTTTCAGTTTTTACACAATATCTTATCAAATCTCATTCGATACAATATTAAAGTACGTATACATCTGCCAAAAATGAATGCCTTTATAAATCTGTTTCTTAAGATTTTTTGGAAGTAAATTTGTAAATTTTTCAAGTAGCATTCGTTTAAAATATTGTTTGACCATATTGGCTAATTATTTGGAGCACATGTTCATCATAAGACGGCTCTATAATAACATATTTCTCATCAATTACTTTCGTTTCTCCTATGGCATACCAGTATCCCTCAGTTCTGCCGAGTACATCCTGTTGATAGTAACCAACGGTCGTCGAGCTGAGGCAAGAGGTATACAGAATTGAGTTGAGGTTCTCCAAAAGCGTCTGCGACAAGTGACCCAGCCGGTTTCAACATCTCTCCATGACCACTGACGTAACAAGGCGCTGTCTTGTACGTTCCCTTATCTCCGAGTTTCTAATCGTGTAAAGCTGTGTGTCCCAGACAGTATGCATTGAATACAATTTGGTTCCAGCTTTTCCCAAGCAAATAGCGAACTGTTTTGTGCTTTCGTTTCAAATGTAAAAAAATAGTATATAAAGCTACAATAAAATTAAACATAAATATTGTATATTGTTAATATTAAAAAACCGATATACTGTACTTTTGTAAGCTAGAAATGTAAGCTAGCACTGAGAATGTATGGTTAACTAAAATTCCAAATATATTTTCAATCGATAAAACAAATATTTTAAAGATTTTATTATTGTTCCTGGTAGTCATTGACGTGCCAAATATTATTTATAAAACCACCTTATTATATGTATATTATTTTTCTTTTTGTGATTATTTCAAGTTTTTGCAAACTTGTACGAAAATTTTAGTACTTAAATTAGCAATATTTTTAAAAAATGATCGTCATGGCGTGAATCGGCGAATTAAGCTTACAATGTTTTTAAAATTTTGCTAAAATGTTTTTATTTTAACTGTCCTTAGCCTTGTTGCATGATTTAAGTGAGGTTTTATTCAATAAAATAACATGCTCAAATGTGAAAAAATTCGTAACATTTTTTTGTTTTGAGAATGTCTCAAGCGACTAATCTTATAAATAAATAAGTTGCACTATGTACAAGAGAGTGTACGCAACCCACAAAGTGCTTACAAAAACACATTTTTTCTTCAGAAGCCCACCCTTACACAGCCACCCAGGACGTGTTATTATTCCCTTTTTTCAAGTGAATTGTCAAGACGTCCAAGTGTATTGCCAGTAAACCAATATTTATTTCGTCCATTGCAAATACGTTTGTCAATATATAACACAATTGACGTATGTTTATTTACATAGGTAATATTTGCATGACTTCTATGTGAACAACAATAACCTATCTTGGTCATTGTTTTGAGTAAGAAAAAACACATTGTTCCTTTTTACTTAATTTGTACATTTATTTATCAAGATCAGGACTGGGTTCGCTCATGGCGAGTATTTTCAAGCGATAAAAAATTAAATTAAATTAAAAATTAAATTTAGTGCTATTTATACAAAAACAAATTGAAATGAAGAAGTGTAATAAACAATTGGAATTGAAAAGAATTAACAAATTACAGTAGTAATTAACAATAAATGATTTGACACCTTTAACATATAACTAAAAAAATCATCAAAGTCAAAGTGGTGACTAATGGTAATTACAAACATAATTATAATTTCGGAAATTTTAACAAAGTGATCTAAAATGATACATAATTTTAGTAATGTATCATTTAAGTATTGTGTTTTTTTAAATATGATGCTTATCTACCAAGTATTGACAGTGAACACCCTCAAATTGTTTTGATGTAAAGGTTTTTTTCAAACGCTTTTAAAGTACACAGAAAAAACACTGTTACTTTAAGTGTGAGTATAAAATACATCAGGCATAAAAACATGATTCTCTTAGGCGTGAATAGAACTGTTTGAGTCCATTGCTCGTTCCGATTCGTTCAGAATTATTTGTACATTTCGTAGTATCACTACGTAACAAAAATAAACGTCTCACGGCTTAATAATTATTGACGGTGTTTGAGAGGTAAACCATTTGATACTCGATGTTAAAAATCATACAAACCAACTGACTTAGTGATGCTCCACATCAAGAGTGGACATGGATTATGAAAAAAAGATTAATTATCCCATAAAACAAACAATTGTTTGTGCACTCAGATTTTTTTCGTATTTTTTTATCTAGTGTGGTGTATGTTGAACTAGTTATTTGTAAGTTGTAGTTAGTGTAATAAAGCAAAATTAATTAAAACTACAAAAGGAAGTTAAATAAAAAAAGGTTTCTTTTTAATCTTTTCGGTCCTCGCAAACAAGGGTAATATTCATCACGTGGCCAGTTCACACGAGCTTTAAACTAAAAAGATTGTTAAACAAAAAGCGTGAAAAAGCCTCTCCACTTATTATTACCCTTAAAGTAAATCCTTTTACGCATCAACCTTACACTTGCGGATGGCGACTACAAAAGATATTCGACTGAAAAATGTACAAAGGGAAGTCCTCGGGCGACGATAAATTATGGGGAGGCTCTCTAAGATTGGCGGGAGATGTGTCACCCGCCGCTTGTGGACAGCGATATAAGATTTCTCTTGTATATTTTTTTAACGGGGAAAAACCGACACCGCGGCGAAATAGCGAGCCATGAAATGATACTAATGCGAGATATAACTCCTTTCTTATGTGCGGGAAAAGATCCACCGATCCCCGAGAGGGCTGAATTTAGCTTATTTTTCGATGTTTTCTATAAAAGCGATTTGCCGGAAGATGGCTGAAAGAAAAGTCTTTCAATAAATTTATCTATTTAAGATAAAAAAAATATTATTTTTGAAACACCTGTTTTATTAGAAAAATGGAAATTTTATATTGTCGTATACACGAAAAATCTTTATGTATAATTTAGATGGTTTCATATAAAATATTGACTGGATTAGACTAAAAAAAAGTGTAATACACCCAATCCTTTTTGAACGCATTACGTTAGTTCCAGTAAGTAGCGCGTTTAAAAAACCTCATTTTCATATTAGTTGATAAATTGGTTCCAAAAATCAAAATATCACGCAAAAAAATATTTTTTTTACATATAATATTTCATTCGGCCTTGGCAAAATAATGATGACGGCCTTCAAGTATTACACTTGGAGGCCGTCATCGTCATCATTGTAGTACTTAAAATAAAAAAGTGATTGTATGGAACAATATTGTTTTAATTTCTTAAATTCATCAAATTATTAATTACAGTTAATAATTGTACAATGCGCCAGATTTTAAAATAACGGATAAAAAACTTGTTTTGTGCAAGATGTCAAATTTAAAGATATGAACGTTTCCATGATTCCGACTCCAACTCATCATTGAGTTTCAGAAGCTTTTGACACTAGACCGCTGAGTCTGATAATACTATCATTGGTATTCGTTGAATTAGGTAAAAATAATTTTAAAAAATTACATTGATTGATGTGTTTGAAATATAAATGAACGTGATAAGTGAATGAAAAAAAGTAATTACTTAACAATATTGCTAGAACAAAAGATATATCTGAATAGGTCCACGACACTTTATTGAAATCAAGTGTCAGCGACAGTCGGAAATTTTGCATTTCACGCGTAATTTGAAAGCCTTTCTCTACAGTAGCGGTTTTCATTTCCCTGGCAGCTATTCCATGTATATGAGCCGAAAAATATACTCGTGGACCATTGTTTGATTCAAAGTGAGTTTTAGGGCTTATCGTTGCGTTTTTTTTTGCTTCCCAAAATAGGCGAAACGAAGTTTTATCTCATCTTCTTTTAAGTGTCATAAAATATGTAATTCGAGGAAAAAAATGAAAATACTAAGACGTTTGTAAAAGCAAAT
Source organism: Himalopsyche anomala (assembly GCA_031772345.1). NCBI lineage: Eukaryota > Metazoa > Arthropoda > Insecta > Trichoptera > Rhyacophilidae > Himalopsyche > Himalopsyche anomala. Next base: position 20,837,322 of record CM062830.1, read on the forward strand.
TCCCATAAAATATCACAATGCGTATTTTCTGTGTGGGAAATTTTTAGTTAAAGTGAATGAGAATCATTTGCATTACATCGCTATAAACAATTTTCATCATCCAGTAATCGCAGTAGTTCATTTAACAGATTTCGTCATCAGTTTTCATTTTTCATCTTATAAAAAGTGATAGTATAATATATTATTTACATATTTGCAAGAAATACTGTTTTATTATAAAGCACAGGCTAAATGCATAAACCATTTTAGTCATTTCGGTTAAAAAATATTACCAGGAAAAAAAAACTATAAATAACTTAACGCTATTAATATTTTTCTCCATACAAATTGTTAATCATTCACTTAACCTCTTGAATGCTCATATGATGTTTTGTATTGTTTTCTAGTAATCCATGTCAAATGAAATTCATAACAGAATGAAATATAAGCTCATGTAACATAATGTATAGCAAAAATTAAAATATTTTTACCTGGTGAGGTAACACATGTAACCGATGGAAAGAATCTTAAAATTTTATTGAAATACATGTAATGGTTAATTGACAATTGAGGGTATTACTTACACACATGGCTAATTCCAAAATGGTTAAAAAATGAAATTCGAATTTCATTTTGAAAACATTGTACATTTTAAAAGTATTTTTAGTCTGACATTACTTTGGATGTTGTCAAGCCATGTTTGAGAATGATTTCTAAAAATACTTTCAAAAATTATTTTTATCTACTAAATTACATTCATGATACATGTTTCAACAACTTTGGAATGAGCCGGGTTTGCAAGTAATACCCTCAATTATAAAAATAGTGGCTGATTAATGTTTGTGTGGTACGTTAGTAAATCATCATTATTTTATATCTAAGCATAGTTTTTTTATTGTATTACATAAAAGATTGTCTACCAGTGATAACTGTAAACAAAAAATCTTGTTGTGCTCTAAGGTCTTCATTCTACTTATTTTTGAATTCAAATTGAATTCAACAAGAAACACTTTCACATACTATTCAAACACTTCTAGTCACTTGTGTAGACAGTATCAGTAAGTAGTTACTGATTCATTCATTCGATTCATACCACTGTGTAACGAGACTTACGGCTTAACTCTCATTAAATTCTCTACTCAAGTCATTTCTTTCGTCAATCTGTCTGGTATTAAAAAACATTGTTCAAGTAGCAGAACAAATGGCTAACATTTTAAGACTATTAAAAAAATTATCTGATGAAACACTTCAGAAGTAGAGACGTATTTATGTAAAATTATATTTTTTAAACACAAAATGCACGTCTCTGGACCCTTTTCACCTGTTTCTTATATTTTTTCACAAGACACGGTGAACAGGGAATGCGTCTTGCTAGGCATTTGAAATTCGTATGAACGTGATTGATAGCAAGGGGCAAGTGTACAAATTAGAATAATAAAATTCAGTTGACAAAGGGATTTAAGTGTATCACATATATCTCTTTACCCTCTATGTTTTATGCATTTGGGGCACGAAACTGATAAAGTATACGTGTAAAAGGAGAGATTTATTAGAGAGACAGTATTACTTAAAGAATCACTTACATTAACTTTAATCAGATTAAAGTAACACAAAACATGATATTAAAATAAATTATGGGATATTTCCATGAACGTTATATATATAAACAGTACTATCAAAGAGGCAATTATGCAATGTAATTAATATGGTAAAAATAACAATGTGAAATTTATAAGAAATATCAATAAAAGTTATTTCGGCGCCAAGACATTGGCTAAAAATATAATTTTTAATTTAATTTAGCTAAAATGATGACTAAAGTTTTGAAAAATATAAATAATAATATTTTTTAGCTGAACAAAACGCATAAATTCAAAAATTATTTTTATGCCTGTATTTCATTGCGAAAAAACATAATATTACAGTTTGAAAAAAGGTGATTAGAGCATCCAATTCCGGACCCTTTTTGCGATCCCGGTATTGAAAATTTTCTGGAATAAATAATCTTTAAAAAAGAAAGATTTTTGAACACAAAAAAAAATATAAATGAAATGTTTACTGTGAATCATTTCATAAAATTAACGTTTTGTATTAAGCTGTCGTTCAACGAAATGAATGTAATATTTAACTTGTCTGGTAAAAACTCTCATCTGCGATGCTCGTGCTGGTCCTCTCGCATGCGTGCATGAAATTTATTATACTTAACCCATTAGCAATAAAAAAATGTGTCTCATAATTGGAAAAAATCAGAAAACGATTTACGAAAATGGTTACTGATAAGCTTAAAGATACTTTGTTTTATTAAATTCACTTTTAAGAAGACATTTTACATAAAGCTTTTGTATTATATTGATTTCAGATTTGAATTAAGCTATTCAAGTGAATTTAAATATAAAATGAATTTTAGTGTCAAACAAAAAATTTCAGAGGGACTTATAGAGTAGAATTATTTTTAGTGTGCTTACTGTCAATACTTGGTGGAAAGTCATTATATCAAAAACACCGTTGACAATTCTCGCCATGAGCGAAATTGGTCCTGATCTTGCAAAATAAAAGTGGAAATAGTACAAAGGAATATTGTGTCTTTTTTTAAACATCGAGTTTTTCTCGCATGCTATTTCAACTTTGATATATTTGGCGCATTGGAATTACAAATTTAAAAAATATATAATTTCTCGGCAAGGTAAAGATATGAAATAATACTATAAAAAATATTAACTAAGAGTATGTACTTACAAAGAGTTAATAATTTGTTAAAACTGTATTATTAATATAGTTTGTATCTAAGCCCCCTCACTGTGTCCAGTGGAATGGAAAAAATCCCAATATTACTTTCGTAATATACAGGTTGAGGATTATAATCAATATTTATTTTATTTATTTAATGTTATTAAAGTTTGTCTAAAGATGCTTTTTATGATGCGAAACACGTTTGACAATTCAAAGCAGTCAGTGGAATTTTATATTAAAAATAAATTCCACAAAGCTACCGCCGAATTATTAAAATAAATAAAAATGAAAAATAATAAAAATAGATTTACAAAAATATTGCGATAATAATATAAAAAATGGCGTTTCTTTAAAGTGGAGAAATTCAAAGCAGGTAAATATAAAAATTCTTCGTTCAATATCACAATCTGCACAAAGAAGGGTCGTTAGAATCTGAAAATTTCCTTGCATCATAATCTTTGGCTTTCAGTTCTGGTGGCGGATTTTTACGAAATTGCCCAGTTGCACGAGGGTTATGCTTTCAAGTCAAACAGGTCGTTTAAATGCTGCTCGCGACCGTCCCATATGGAGCACCAATACGCCAAATTGCACCCGGCCCGCCCCGACGTCCGCGAGCGCTACCCCAATAGACGCCGGTTCGCGTATGACGCCGTCGTCCAAAATATCGACGCACCACTAAAAGCTTTTTCAGCTTAATTCCGTTGAATGAAAGATTTTGTGTTTTACATCGCGCTCGGGTGAAACTCAACGTAGTTCATAAACGCATCATTGAAGAGATAAATAAATGTTTACTCAAATTTTCATATATTTTATAACAACAAAAAATATGTGTTTATTATTAAACCGAGTGATTTTTAAATGAAAAGCTTTTAAATGATAAATTCTTTCAAAATATTAAAAAACAATTATTATAAAATCAAATCGAAGCCAATAAATTTATTAAAAAACTGAATGTAAATTTTAAAAAAATGATTATTAAGCAATCGTATTTAAAAAAGCAAGAACAGTGTAAACTGAAAAATCACAACAAAATTTTCGGTAGAAAATAGTTTATGTGTATTGAAAACGTGTAAATAATAATTGATGGAATTGAGTTGTACATATTAGAATCGCAATTAAAAAAACTTTGTTTTAACACTATACGTAAAATATTTTTATATCAGTTATGAAATTGAGTGTGATTCGTATTTTACCTTCAGACTTTTTACTTATCTTGAAGATGCACACAAAATATTGATACACAAATATATTATCTATCGTATGTTATTTAATGTATCAATGATGCAAAATGCATTTAACTGAATACGTAATCAGGTCTTAGGTCTTAACTGTCATTTTGTGATGTGAAAGTTATATAATATAAAGAATAATAATACATTTTTTTTGTACTAGTTTCACAATATAATGAAATGACCATAGCTGGTTTTGCTTATCGCTTGTACATATTACAAATATCTGATGAAAGTGGTCGGCATTATTTAATATTTATGTTTAAAAGCGGAAAATATCTTGTATTAAAAACAGCGTTATTTAGTGTCTAGAAAATAAATATGATAAAGCTAATTTCCTCAATGGCCAAAGTAAAAATAATCTATTTATCCTAAGAACACACATTGAAAACATTCATTCCTTTTTTGCATTTATTTACGGTCATTAGGTTGAAAAATGCTGGAGACAATATTTTTTTGCATTGTTCATTCACACACACACCGGACATTAATATTCATTTTTAAATATTATTTATTTAAAACCATTAATATTTTGACTTGTATCCGTCCTGATAGTTTTTTTTTTATCTAATTATAATTATACAACTAAATACACGATACGTTCTCTCAAAAGGATGTATGCTAAAAATGCCGAATTAGTATCTAAATTCAACTTTTGAGTTTGAAAAAATAAGGGCTTGTGAAAATTGCAACTAGGACTTTTTTAGACAATTTATTAAATTTATATTACATCGAGTTGGCGTTGAAAATCCCGGCTCATAAGTTTCTGTACACTTCAAAGTTGATTTTTTTTAATACTTTGACATTTTCCCAAAATCGTTTTAAAACGTTTTTCATTCATTTTGTTTGTCCATATAAAACGAGATGAAATATGTAGTTTAATAGTAAGTATACATACATCAATAAAAGCGTTAAAAATCTTAAAATTATGTTTATTTTTGTTGTAGTTTCACCGCAAAATAGAAATACCGAATAAAAAAAACTGCTTTAGAAAAAAAAGTACGTATATAGTGTTTATAGTAAATAAATGTATATAGTAAAAAATTTAAACTGTTTTTCGCTATTTATTTGAATTTATTTTTGTTGTTAAATTTCGAAAACTGGGTAAAAGAGAGTTTTAGGATATATTGAAATTTGAAATCCGGTTCTTTTTTAAATCATTTTTGTATATATCATTGTGTGGGAAAGAATGTGAAAGTCACATAATCAATTAATGATTCTGATAACATCAGCTTTTGAATAAAAATTATTACTTAATAAATCGAAAATGTTCAAATTTAAGTGAAATAAGTACGTACTCATCTTAAAAGCTTAGCTAAAATGCAGCGTGTGTAATATTTCTAAAAATATATACGAAAATACCTTTTATGCCAGACAACGCACCCAAGAATATTAGATACGTACATTGTTGGAATATTTCATACCGTATATTATATACGTACTGCAAGGTACGTCTTTAAAGCTATGGAGAACGTGCTGTCATATCATCTGCCGAGTTTTATCCTTTCCCATGGCGTCTCAATGTTTGCCACTTTATAAAAATGCGCTAAGGGCATATGAAAGAAAAACACTCGATACTAATATGATATCGCAGTTTTTCCGCTGGGAGCCTATATCCAAATACAGCCTTCCCGAACCATTTCAGTGGAACACGTGGGTAGGCTCTTTTCACGTGATACTTCGGCATACGTTCACCCAACAGTGGGACGGGTAATGTATCGATATGGGAGTGATGTGCATACGAAAATAACGATTCTTGCTTATTCGAAGCGAAATAGAGTCAACAAATACACGCATATGCGAAAGAGTTTGACGCATTTTCGTTAAAAAATACTGTGATTAAAAACCATTTTTTGAATTTTGCATGGCTTATAACATGTTCACAGTACACACTGTTAAAAAACAGACAGCTTTTTAAAAGAAAAATATTACATATTTTAATCCACAAACAAATTTTTGTTATGTAATAATAGTGTTTGATTTTCATAAAGGTTATTTTAAACATCTATTTTAAATAAATGCTAAATTATTTCTTGACAACAGCAGTTCTCACTGCAATGATATCATTTACCAATGGTCGTTTGTAGCCTAGCATTACGAGCACTACATGATTACATTCTTTCAGGTTCAAGTTTTGGCAACGTTAATATTAAACGAAAACCTTTTCAGATAGAACCTAAAGTTTCTACTCCAGTTGAACTCAAATGAGCTTATATTTGAATTACTCAAGTTTGTACATTAGCACATGTCTTGTCATTAACAACCTTGGTTTTGTCTTTCAGCATCTTCAGGTGTTCAAGTGCACAGATGAACTTGAACTGACATTTAAAGTTCAACGCCTGAAAATATCATACTATTAATTTATTTTGAGTGGTATGCTATATATCAGCGGTCGGGGAACTTTTTTAACCATTACCCCAAAATATTTTTGCGTAAGTTGATATTATCCCCTCATTTAGAAAAGGAGACAATCAATGTAAATTAAAATTAAAATACTAACACGTTTATAAAATTATTACCCCCAAAACTTTCATTTTTACCCCATTTGGGGTAATTTACTTCGGTTCCCTGACCGCTGCTATATATACTTAAGAAGCTTATAATATGTTTATTCTAGTTATTTTTAGATTTATACTTTCCTTCTTAAATGTTTGAAGGCAACCAGCTGCATCGCAGGTATCTTGTAAGTTAATTTAATTTAAATAATAAGAGCGCTTAAAATCTGGACGGATTCAGTCCAGTAAGTTAGCTTACTGGACGAAATCCGTCTTATTTCCCAAAACGAAGTTGTTGAATAATAAACGAGAAATATTTTCATATGCAGCTTTTTTATTGAAAGTTTTTTATTTGAACTGCAAGACTTGTTCTAAAAGAAAGTTCTAGCAGCAGGTGACAGTTTTATAAAATCGTTTTGTAAGTATAGCGTAGTATATTCGAAAAAAAACTATTTATCACTTATACTTTAACTTTTACGACACCACATATTTACCTGGAAACATTCCCGAGAAGATGAATTATTATACCTCGTAGAGTAAACCACAATATGTCATAAAAAAGGGATAAAACATGCTCTTATTGAAGTAATGGTGAAGTTTGTGAGAGCTTCAGGTAGCAAACATATGACCGTCACTGACGTAAACTTTGATATCATAACGCGGTCAAAAGAGTTTGAGCTTTTATTATTTCTTTCTAAAGCTACTTTGCTTTATCTCAAATTTCTTGAAAAAAAAAATCAAATATAAATTTGATGTTGGTAGACGTCACATTTAAAATTAAAATTTCTTAGTACTTCAATCAAGCAATTTTTAATCAAATATATATATTTATACTATCAATCATATTTCAGAAATATTTGGTGAATACTTTAAGAGATATTATTTAATATTATAGATGTTCAATTTAAGCTATTTAACTTGTTTAGCACTGGTTTTAAAATTAGCTATGATACGTTTTTTCGGAATAAAAAGCTATTGGTCTGAATACAAAATGTATGCAGTTAGTAGTTATGAAAATTAAATAACAAAATTATTATGAACTATGGTGAACTGATTATATATTTTTTAAAATTTTTTGTCACCTATAATTTTGATAAGTAGCGTATTTTTTATTCATATTACATATAACTTAAAATATTTGAATTCAAAATTACTCAAGGTTTGAGTAAGTAAAGCATCTATTGAATGTTGTTAATAACGCTAAATTAACATTTAACCTAACGGGTTTTAAGAATATTGAATAACAGTAATAATGTATTTCAATATAAAAAGAATGCAACGTCATACAAAACTGTAAATTATCTTTCTTCCTTTAGCTGGTAACATTATTTAGACAACATGTAATATGTGAAGTATTAAAGTAGACTAGCTGCAAGCCCGTTGCCCTCAACGGGAAGGGGGGGGGGGGAAATTTTTTTTACATTTTTAAGTAGTCAGAAAATTTCGTAGAAGAAGAAAAAGTCCCCAGGAGATAATGAAAACGAACATATTTGTGGATTGTGATTTGTGATTATTTTATCGACTTATGTATAGAATTTTATTTTTTTGAAGCAAAAATATTTGGACGATTATCATTTTTAACAGTGCTTCTTCTTTACGGAGTAATTTTATATAATTTTATGCTTTAGAGCTTTTTTGATCGTTGTTGAAATAAATCCATTGCATGGAATAAATATGTTATTAATATTATATATGTAGTGGTCATTTATAAATTTTCATTTTATTTGAGCGTTGAATAAATTTAATATAGAAATAAAGACAAATATATCAATAAAGTTAAGAAATTCTAGCTTAACGTAATGATACATTTGAATTTAAAGTTGTTTTATTTATTTTATCAAAAAACATCATTTTTTATATTAAATTTTATTTCGGTTTTATTTTACAGAAAAACATGTTATACACTTAAACAAACACCAAAAAAGCAAACGTAGGCTTTTCTAGAAGAACTCTATGCAAATATTTGATTAACATACACAAGGAGAGCGTTTGTATGTCCAAAAGACAAGTAGACGACTTTTTCTCATAGGTATTCTTTGATATCGCTTCAAACATCGCAGCAAAATTTATTCCAGTTTACGTGGGCAAAAAAACCTCTTTGGATCTACTTCATTTTTGTAATATGACAAGAAAAGCTCTTTGAAGAAAAAATGTAAACCATATGCAAACATCATCTCATGTGGTCAGCTTGGATGCTTATCTACATGTTTCAGTGGCGTTTCATAAAAGACTACTTCGTGAAATACGCATGAAGAAATAATATTCCTTTTTAAAACGTTAATCAAAGATTACTCAATTTTCATTACGATTAAAAATAAACACATGTACATATTCATAGTTATATTAAATATATGTTGTTGATGTTTCTGATGAACTCCTTGTAACTTGTAACTAATAGTCAAGACCTTGATGCTACCGTATTAACAAACATATTTTATTATCTGGTGTTTATTGTAGTGTAAATAATAAAAAAGATATTTCCTTTCAATTATTTTCGATATCTCAAAAATTAACATTTGGATCTAAAGGTATAACCTTTAAAATAATTATTACTTTTTTTCTTTCAACTTTGACGTACATGAGTAATTTTGTAAAATAAAGAGAGTGTTAAAATGTGTTTCTTTACAGTAAATTAACGTATTTAATAATACATTGCCACCTGTGTGGTCGAGTGGTCAACGTCGTTAGCTTTGGTTACGGAGATCACCGGTTCGAATCCCAGTACGGACAGTTTCTAAATTGATTTTTCAATCGATTTATGAATTTCTGTTCGATGGCATGGATGTATTGTGATGTTTTGAATTTCCCCCCTACCATCCTATCCTATGAACGGTATGGAGAGCGATTAGCTAACTACTAGTCCTGTCCTAGTCGTATCCTTCTATTCCTACTCTCTTTGGAAAAAGAGAGGTTGAGCAACTGAGTAACAAGCAGTTCTCGTAGAAACACTTCTGTTGAGATAAACTCCATTAAGAGTCCATATGCTTCACATTGGGAGCAGACATGGTTAAAAAAAATAATAATTTAAAAGTGAGTCGTTCAATCTCAAAGCCATAGAGCGATAGTGTAATGAAAAGACCGATTGAAAAAATGTTATATACTCCCTAATTTTTCAGGACCGTATTTATGAAACATAAGTTGTGAATAAGTCAAACAGATACAGACGAATTTTGATAAAATAAATTATAGTAACGAATGCAAAAAAAAAATGTTTTTTCAATATTTAAACTGTGACGGTACTAAAACTACTGAATGTGATATTTTAACTAAGTCAACAAGTAAAATATATTTTTTGAACACTTTCATGCTTGGCTATTTTTTGAAAGATGAGATGATAATTTTACACGCCATGGTTATCTTTATTGTGACTATCGTAATAAAATCTAAAATTAACAAACAGTTATCTTCAAATTCTTTCAATGTAAGCTAAATCCATTTTGTAGTAAACACAAAAAGCGTTAAACGCGTGACTTTAAAATTACGATCATTTAAGTTCATAATTATTTTTTCGATATTTTATAAACACGTCAAGACCGGTTTCATATACCACGTAAGCATTTAAATCTAATTGATTAAAGCTATTTTTCAATGTTTTAATCCTGCCTCCATTGGCTAAAAAATATTTACGAATAATATAAATATTGCTTTTTAATTAGATAAGTAATGAATACTTTGCGACATTGGTTCATTTGGTCAACGAAACGTATGGTAATGATTTTGAAAAGTAATAAGACATTGATTTAACGATTATTAAATTTGAATCATTCAAATTTTGTAGACGAGCCGGGTTTCGCTTTCCGGTATCTTCAGGCGTTAAATTGCACGGACGAACTTGAACTGACACTTGGTAAATAAGTGTATCGTGTACACATAAGACAAAAAACTATTTATCATTAAGTTAAGCGCAAGTGATGCCGATATGAATATATTTTACTAATAGTTTGATTTTAATGACATTCAAGTAGTTGGGAAAATAATCACTTAAGCAAATAAAATCTCGGTTCCTCTTTGAAATTACATGTGATCGTTAAAATGTTATAACATGTGAATGATGACTGATTAAAACGGTGGGTATTTTCAAGAATTATATTATTTTAATCTCTGAAAAAGCGATCAAGTTAACGATGAAAATGTACCTTTTATTTTTTTAAGGTAAGTTTCATTGCACAAAAAATGCTATTTGCATTCAGGTTTATTTTTACGTATGGCAACTTTTTGCATGTGTCATTTAAATACGTAATATTAAAAAAAAATGTACGATGAATTGTTTAAAGTGAAAAAAACGCTACTGATAAATAAATACATGCATATAGTATTCTTCAAACTCGTATCTCAATTATGTGTGGATTTACAAGAAAGAGTATTTGCGAAACCTTTCACAAAGACGATCGGTCATATCAAAACTACTTTCATATTAAACGTCCAACGGCCAGTGCAATAAGCAAATGTTTGGAAATATTCCATATGAAGAAATATTTACATAATGCCAATATGAAAGAGGTTACTTTCGATTTTTATAAACATTTTTTTACCATTTGAAACTGAGTTTACAAACGTATCCATAAATGTAGAAAAAAGTACAGGGTGAGTTACGAATAATCGAATAATGTGTTAAACAAAAAATATATTTTGATAAAAGCAAGTTCAATCATAACAGATTATATTTTTTTTTTCTTAATCCATATCCGCTTCCAATGTGGAGCGTATGGCCTTCAATTTAGGTATCTCAACAGATATTTTTATATACGAGAACTGTTTGTTACTTAGTCACTCAACTTTTCTTTTAAACCAAGGGCAGTAGTATGAATAGATGGATAAGGCAAAGAAAAGACTGGCAATTAGCTAATCGCTCTCTCTACACCCAGTTATTGAATAATTAGAAGGGTAGGAGGAAATTTTTAGACGTTATTCAAAAAATTTTGTAATATATAAAAAATAAATGTTTTTAGCCGTCAAGTGTGTTTTTTGATAGTATCTCTATGAGGCATCGAGCATTTTTTCGTTTTAAAATTAAGGTAATATCATTTTCCGCGGAAGATTTTAAGTTGTATAACAATGCAATTTTATACACAAATTTACAAATGTCGCATAGATTTTCTAAAGGAATATTTATGACATTTACATTTAAATTTTTGGGTTGCTTTGACAAAACGTTATTATAAAAGATCATGTGTATCACAATTATTATCCGCAGATAACATGTACTTGAGTAATGCTACAGGTCATAAAAATGAACTCCCCGTGGTTTTTTTACACAAATAAGCCTGAAGTCATCTAATAGTGCGAAGACTTTCATAAAATTAAATTCATGGATCATCTGCAAAAATTTCAAATACCAATTTTTTTCCTTATATCCTTATATTTTTCCAAATACCATTTTTTTCCTTAGTCATGAGAAAACAACTTGAAGAAACACAGGTTGTAATGTTATAAATATATCATAAAAAAGATTTCATTAAGCTCAAATTATTTGCTCAGTAATGAGAACTGAGTTAGTTCATAAATTAATCTAAATTTTATTATTATTAACTTTTAACTCTAACTTAAAACAGTATTTTTTCCATTTAATCATTTTTATCCTTAAATTTAAATTATTCGCCAGACAAATTGAATTTAAGTCGTAAATTTAAATCATTTTCTACAGAAAAGCTTTGTAGAACAACGCTTTTTTTAGACTGAATTTTCTTGCGAACAAAGAAGATATAATAATGCTTTCAATTTTTAATTACACTTCAACGAGACATCAAATACTGATGTAGACTGGCCAGAAACGAGATAAAACCTTTTCTAAAAACCCTTCTCAACCAATGTGATCGACAATGTGAATACTATCAAAAGAACTTTTGACATTGGATATTATTTGAGCCCTCCAAGATAAGTTTCCGCATATCAAACAAAATAATACAATACACTAAACATAGCTTACGGTTGATAGCAAAAAAAGAAATGTAGCAACAGCAAACACATAACAAAATCTATGTTGTAAGAAGTAAACGGGAATAGAAATGATAAAAATATTTTCTAAATAAAAAAATACGTCTTCTCGGTTTAACAGTATCAGTAAGATTGAATTATTTTTGGATAATTTTATTTTCTTTAATAATAAATCTTGTTTTACATTTTATGTCAGTTAAAGATAAAATAGGTCTCTTATATTATGCCATTAATCAGTGTTTGTTCACTTCTTTATATTGAATAACGTTAACCGGTCGATGCTTGGTAAATGATTGTCACTTTTATTTATCTCTGTTTTGGTACGGTTACATCCACGTCTTGTCAGCTATATATAAGAACTCTTTTGTTTTCTTTATTGCATAAAAGTATCAAAAGTGAAATTAAATACTATCATTAATTTTCATGTCTTCTTTACAGATTCAATAAACTATTGTATACTTAATTATTAATTTATTTATAAGTACAACTGTGCATCGCAATTGCCACGGTGAAGCAATACTTTTATTATATGTAGTCAAATAATACAATCACTTTTAGGGTGTTCACTGTCAATACTTGGTGGAAAGGCATTATATTAGTAAAAACACAATAATCCTTTGTACTTCATTCCACTTTATTTAATATGTCAGGACCGGTTTCGCTCATTACAAGCATCGTCAACTGATAAGAAATATAATTTAAAAATGCTATTTATACAAAAATGAACAGCTATAAACAACAATTGGCATTGAAAAGAAAAAACCAATTACATTAAAAGTGATTCTAAATTTGTGCTATTTTAGAATCACTTTTAATGTAATTGGTTTTTTCTTTTCAATGCCAATTGTTGTTTATAGCTGTTCATTTTTGTATAAATAGCATTGTTAAATTATATTTCTTATCAGTTGACGATGCTCGTAATGAGCGAAACCGGTCCTGACATATTAAATAAAGTGGAATGAAGTACAAAGGATTATTGTGTTTTTACTAAATAATACAATCTACACTTTGAATTTTAAGATAAGAAAATAGTTAAACAACAATTGTACGTAACAAAACCAGGCACACTTTTTGAGATGATAATGCAAGTGTACGTCAAAGCATTTATCATCGATGATTGCATCTCTTAATATGCAAAGAATTTGCACACCGATACCAAATGCTAATGTGTATAAAAGTCTCTTCGTAACATAAACCAAAATGTATTATAAAATGTCCCTTCTGTCAACCTTGAATTATCACATAAGTCTGCTGTAATACACAGATTTTTTGTTGAATAAACATTTTAAGTAGATCTTTGACATTCTGCTCACATTTAACCTGTTCCCCGCATTTCTTTCCATAAAAAATTCTCACATTATTATGTAAATGTGCGTACGAATGAAACGTGTTGCATTAGTTTCCATTTTCTACCCTTATGAAAGTATTCCGTTATCCAGCACAAAAAAAAAAAATTTAAGCACACAATTGATTTACAAAACTTATGCGTAAAATATTACTTTATGCTAACTTGTTAAGAAGAAAAATCTATCCAAATCACAATATGACAAGTATAATATCTTTTAAAAACAAAGGAACCGTAGCTTCTTTTCACCTGACTAAATTTACAATTCTTTAAAAGTTAAATTGTTTATAACATAAGATAAATGATATTCATATCGACCGTGGAAAGAAAAAAGGACGCTTCTTTTCGATAATCACAATGTATCCATCTTGATACACTTTCTATCAAAAGAATGTAAGCTGTAAATGCCGAATTAGTGTATAAATTTAGCTTTTAAGTTTGAAAAAAGAAGAGTTTGTGAAAATTTAAATAAAAAAAAAGACTAACAAAAGGTTTTCCTTGAAAATTTCTTAAATTAATATAAGATTATGTCAATTTAACATCATTATAGAAGTCTCCGTACACTTCAAGGTTGTTTTTATTTCATAATTTTCATAAGGCCGAAAATCATCAAAACACGTTTTTTGTGACTCCTTTGTTGGTTACGTCCTTTTTCCTTTACACAGTTGATATTTAACTAATCATAGTGACAATATTATTATTATTATAGTTTAGTCATTAATCATTAAATCCGTTAAATTAGTAATACTGAGTAATGTTGCAAACGTCATTAAAAATCATTATATTTCTTTTATTTTATAATACAATTATTACACTTACCCAAATAAGGTATGTTAATAAACATCCATAAATTAAATTGATTGTAAATGTATGGTGAGATTGTGAAAAAAATATATAGTGCATACCGTACATAAAATATTCACTTGACTTGTAAAACAACGATTTTCTAACTTTAAAAATAATTTATGTAAAATAAGATCAAATAAATCATTTTGTAATTAATGTTTATTTCAATTTTATAAGTTGCATTTGTACTATTGATTGCCACTTATTTAAAAAAATATATTTCAAACCGAAAAAAGGTTGCAAAACGTTGCAACATTTTGAATAAAATATCTGAAAATTAACTGTTCTGACCATTTTGTATTAAAAAAGTAAAAACATGTTGAAACTTTATTTACTGGCGTGTAATGTAAAAGTAAATTTATGTTATTTCCAGCTGCAGTTCCGCCTATAAAGTTGATTGAAAGTTCACCTGAATACTAAATGTGACTACCAAATACATACTACACATTATAAGGTATAACTTTGTTTACTGTATCAGGGCATTCAATGCAAAATTCGCCATTTATCATTTTTATGTTGTAGGAATAGCATCATAAAATAGTAAAATATTGAGATGAATCACGGAAAATTCATCGGGTTTTGCCAGTTCTTCTACATTCTCTCATTGTATACGCCTACGACTCTTTGCAATTTTAAAATTCAGGTAACATACGTTAATGGTGCCATACAAGTAATTTTTATAAAGGAGCCTTCATACGAAATGAAAACATAGCCAGGCCGCACCGCAAAACACGGCTTGCAAAACACTTTTATTTCCGGTATAACAGACTGAATACGAAATCAGATATTATTTAAATGAAAAAAAAGACGACTGGTTTACACATTTTTTTTTATTTTTTCGCAAAAGGAAACATCAGTTTGACATGACGGCGTGACGCATGATTTAATTAGAAATTTAAAATTCAAATCAACGCACTGAAAAGTTACATTACTTTCAACGTAAAGTATTATAATAATCACATTAAAAAACTACCATATTTAAATAAAGACCGGCGTGATACGACTACCAAAGAAAATAACATCAATAAAATTGACAATACAATGAATTTTGTATTTATTATAGTTACTATAATAAATCAAGAGAGTCGATGGATTCAGGTACCTGGAAGCACATATCACGAGAGATGGATCAGCCTAAAGAGCTTGCGATCTGATTAAGGATAGCTGGAGCAACCTTCAACTGACTGCGGAAAGTTTGAAGTTCACGGTTGTACTCGGTCAGCACCAAGTGCCTCCTGTTCAATGCATGCATTTTGAAAGTGATGTTTTACGGTTGTGAGTCATTGCAACTTACGAAAATACAGGGTAACTTAATCTTGCAGTTGTGAAAGGCCGCTGATGACCATACACAGGTTGTACTTGGTAGAACTATGGGACGCTCGGATGACATGAGAGAAAGCAAGAAGACTGGTGGGGGACAGAAAATCCTAGAAGAACCTTGTGGTAGCCATATGCTTCGAATAAGGAGTGGCAATAGTTCATTGAATAGTTATTACAATATGTTGTTAGTGCTGGTTTTTATAGCAAGTTTTATGTTTACTGATTAAAATACAACATAACAAGTCTTAAATATTATTAGCTCAGAAGTCAAAAAAATAATAATTAAACACACTCAGTCGAGTTTATTGACTTCTAATGACCAAAATATTTTATTTGATTATTAAAGATAAATTATTTGATAATTTATTGCTTTAACTGCCTTTAGAAAATATATTGCATTAGTTTGTCAGGAAAAATTATGGCAAGCCTATTTATTTACCAAAACCTTGTATTTTGAAGCTTACCTATGCTTAGCGGAATAAAAAGAGTCAAAAAATAAATCAAAACATGTACAAAAAAATATATGAAAACAAACGTTTCAATTGGGTTTGATCTATTTTAAATGGTATTATTTTTTTCCTGCTTGTTACTCAGTTGCCCAACTTCTCTATTTTCGAAGAGAGTAAAAGTTACAAAGTATAAAGCTAGGACAGGATTAGTTGCAGTTGCAAGCTAATAGGTCTCGCTACGCCCTATTTTTTTAGAGTTAAAAAAGTGGGAGAATTTTTAAATATCACAAACTCTCGATTGAAAAGAGAATTTTGATTTTGACAAAGATTTAACAAAGACAAACGAGTTTGTAAATATTTTTTACTTAACCAATGGTATACAAGAGATTTAAAAATGTTTTATTTTAGACTAAATTAAATATTTCTTAAACCATTCTCAGTACTTGTGTAATATTGTTTGAATTGTGTAGATAATGTATATCTATATATATAAAACAAAGTCGGGTTATTTACACCACGTATATCTCGAGAATTACTCCAAGGATTTCAATGATATTTGATTTATAAAATTCTTATTTACCTAGAATAGCAGAATAAGCATTAAAACATCGTAAAAATATCACGGAAAAGAAATTATAAAGAAAATTAATATCTTCATACAGAATAAGATTTTTGAATGACGAACAGCAACAAATGCTAAAATGTCGTAAGCTGGTTTCAGAAAAATCCACCAGATCGCACTGTTTTCTATATTTGTTTGTTTTTGCTTCTTTTGCATACGATTGGCTTATAAATAATTTTAAATTTAGAAT
Source organism: Himalopsyche anomala (assembly GCA_031772345.1). Classification (NCBI taxonomy): domain Eukaryota; kingdom Metazoa; phylum Arthropoda; class Insecta; order Trichoptera; family Rhyacophilidae; genus Himalopsyche; species Himalopsyche anomala. Next base: position 20,854,461 of record CM062830.1, read on the forward strand.
ATGGATTAGAATAAAAGAAATCGATGATATGAAATGAAAACGAAAGAAAATCGGATAATATTGAAATAAGGTTATGTTTATAATTAGGTATGATAAATTTTTGACAACAATATTTTGCACAAACTTTGCTTTGCTCTGAGATGACACTTTATTACACTTGGAACGCTATATCGAAGAAATTTTAACGTCAAAAGCAAAGCGATGCGGTTTCTGATCACCCGAATGCTCTTGGTCGCATTTACACAGTTCATCCGAAAAATGACGAATGTTTCTACTTGCATGTCAAGAGCTCAATTTGCTTGAAAATTATACTTATTGGGACATGCCAATCACTGAAGAAATTGTTTCTGAATCTCCATGTCAGATACGCACATTATTTTCTATCATTATTTTGACATGCTTCACATCTAACCCATGTGAGCTGTGGAACAAGTTCAAGGATGACATGTCGGAAGTCATTTTACATCGAATTCGTGTCAGTTCAAGGAATCCCGATCTCGAGGTGAATGAAGAGATAAATAACCAGGCTTTGATTTAGATCGAAGACATGTGTTACCTCATGTGAGGCATTTTGTTAATCAAGTTAGGAATGCCAACTTTAAACTAAATCGAAACTAAATCTTCAATATCCATTTAAAAAAAAAACTTTTAGGAATTTATGTCTCATGTTCATCACCGTCGCTAAAATATATACTGAAATGTGAAAAGACGAATGAAAGTACATAAAATCAGAAGGTATGTAAAAAAAATCAGTATACTTTTCATGTATATTATATTGTTATAGAATACTATCAAATCATTATTTTATTTTTGATCCCCATATACAGTCAATCCTGTTTTTATGTGGTTTTTTTATGCGATTTCGAAGTAATGCGGTTTTTTAGAAATGCATTTTTTTAGATGTACCATATTTTACGATATAACTTGGCGAAGAAAGGTTTGATACCTTTAGCGAAAATTATATCGACGAATTACTTACAGATAAAGCTATAAGTGACGAAGATGTTCATAATTTAAATTTAATTATTGACAAAAAACCAGAAAACAATGACAAACTGAAAGAAATTCCAGTTTCTTCACTGCAAAAATAATTGAAGAAGGTATCCAACTTTTCAGTAAATTAGAAGATCATTTCTTTCTAAATGATTCAAATTCTGATCGCGCATTCAAGTTTCAACGATAACTTTAAAATATATATATATGGGTGTAACAAACTGCATAACCAATTAATTATCGAAAAATAAAATCTGAACAAACTCTGATCACTAATTTCATTGTTAGAAAACAGCCATAGTTTTATGAAATCGATGCGCATACTAACTATTTCTTCCGAAAAAGAGTGATTTAGAACCACATGCTTTAAAACACACATAGAATTTTCATACAGTGATTATTTTTTAATATTTTTACGCCGTGGTTTTCCCCTTATTTTCATATACTTTGCGATTTAGTGTATATTTTAACTCGCTGTTTCAAAGTTATGCGGATTTTACAATTTAAGTAACGCACCCCAATTTTTGTATGGAAGTCAAGTTTTTTTATGCGATTTTTTTTGTTGCGATATTTCGTGGAACGCATCTACCGCATAAAAACAGGATTGAATGTATAACTGTTGGTATGTGTGGAACATTAAACAAAAAAAAAATATTTTTTTTTCTAATGAAAGATAATCTCATAAATATAATATTGAAGATTTAGAAAATGTTGCGTTCTTTGTTATAATGAGAATTTATATCATTTGGTAATATAAAAAATATGAAAATTTAGAATGAACTTTCGTAAAATTATAAAAAAGTATTATTTGAATAATTTTGAAAAGATCCCTGTCATTATGTTGGTGACATGCATAGAGAACAAATTTATCCTACCTAAATTTAATAGTCTTTGTTTGACAGTTACTGTCAAACAAAAGTAGTCGTTTGTCAACATTGTGAAGATGTAATTTTATTATTTAAAATACAGTGAAATAAAGAGGTATTAGCTATGCCAAGTATTTCTAAACCAATCAGTAAGAGTGCTCGGAATGGTTTTCTAAGAGTCTTTCAGTTCTGTGAACATGAAAAATCTGAAAAAAAAACAATAATTCCCTTCGGGTCGACATTTCGAATCATTTCGAACTGTCAATGGCGTCGTATTCCAAACATTTTGTGCCGCATGTCAATAGCTCAATTTGCTTGAAAACTAAACTCATTGGGACATGACAATCGCTGAAGCAATTGTTTCTGCGTCTCCAAGTCAGATACGCACATTATTTGCTATCATTTTTTTGACACGCTTCCCATCGAATCCACGTGAATTGTTGAAAAAATACAAGGATGACATGTCCGAAGACACTTTACACCGAATTTGCGTCAGTTCAGGGAATCCCGATCTCGAGGTGAATGAGGAGATACATAACCAGGCGTTGCTTTTGATCGAAGATATGTGTTACCTCATGCGCTGCATGATGCGTCGCCAGATCGAGGAATGAACGACGCTTTCAATCGAGAATCGGAACGTAAACGTGAATATGATCGAGATGCATTGAACCAATCACTTCGAACGAATGTACCACTGTTGAACCCCCAACAGAAAGTGTACGATACTTTAATGAAGGCAATTGATGAGGGAAATGGTGGCTTATTTTTCCTCCGCATTGGAAGCACTCAACCGAACTATGAAAGATCAGCGCAATGACTCAAATGTTTTGGAGGCGCAATGATTCTACTATCTGGCGATTTTCGCCAAACACTACCAGTTATTCCAAGATCGACCGCTGCCGATGAAATAAACGCTTGACTTAAAACATCGACTCTGTGGCGCTATGTTAAGAAACTTCAGCTAACGACAAACATGCGAGTCGCATTTCTAAACGACCATCTGCCGCAGATTTCTCCAAGCATTTGCTGACTATCTGTAACGGCCGTGTTCCTGTCGACGAATCGAAAGGATTGATTTCGTTTTTGCCGAATTTTTGAAATTTCGTCTCATCATTGCTAATCACAAACATCATAATTGGTTGAGTGAACGAGCAATTCTTGCAGCATATAACAAAGATGTGGATCATTTCAACTTCACAATTCAAAATCAAATCGTTGGTCCACTGCATTCCTTTAAATCTATCG
>CM062830.1:20857664-21064179 GCA_031772345.1 Himalopsyche anomala
CAGCATATAACAAAGATGTGGATCATTTCAACTTCACAATTCAAAATCAAATCGTTGGTCCACTGCATTCCTTTAAATCTATCGACTGTGCCACGTGAATAACATCATTTCAATGTAATTAAAATACTTTTCATTTTTAATTTTGCACATTTATTGAACTTAATTCATTTTGAGTATTCATTCAAACTGAATTTAACTCATCCAATAAATTAACACATTATTTATTGATTCTGAGGCGGTACGAAGTTCGTCGGGCCAGCTAGTTGTTTATGAAAAGAAAATCCAAAAAGTATAAGTTTTATAAGAAACACAATATCAGTTTAAATTCTTGTATCATAAATTAGAACTGCTATGTCAAATGTAATAAATATTAAAATATTCACATAGTTAATTTAAAAAAAATGATTTATGATTTAGCAAGGTATAATTTAAGATAATACTTGTATCAAAAGAATTTGTGTTAAACTATATTTTTGCAACTGTAAATTTCTTCGGCTTGTCTTAAAATAACAAAGGCAGTTACTTTGAATGGCGAAACTGATATGTGGTTGTTATTTAGTATAAAGGCATCGGGAATCTTGCCAATACTAAACGAACCATTCTTTTGTTGGGAAAAATCCATGTCTCTGGTAATATTTTAAGCTGTCAAATTGTTTTACAAACGTATTCAATACCAACGGCCATTTTAGTGATTTCCAGGTCAAAACTATTCGTGTTGAATTTTCGCAACGCTGCGCCAAACTGTTTTATATATTTTATCGGAAAAGCAAATTGGCGTAACAAGCAGTTTTTTCAAAACGGTAATCACAATGTTATCTACTATTACAATGATGTAATCTACAAATGTCAAATAAGTATCTAAATTTAACTAAAGTGCATGTGAAAATTGGGACAAGGAAAAAGGACGTACAAAAAGAATTTACTTAAACAATGTATTAGTTTCATACAAGATTATTTTTTTCCATATCCTCCTCCAAGATTCTCTGTCCCTCGCCATTCTTCTTGCTTCCTCTCATGTCATTCCAGCGTCCCGTAACTCCGCCGAGTATATCTTATAGATGGTCATCAGTGGCTTTTCACGACGACAGAATCCATCCGGTTGGTAGAAGAGACAAGCAGAATTCAGGTTTTCTTGAAGAATATAAGATTAGGTCAATAAAACAACAGTTTATAATTATTTGTACACTTCAAGTTTGTGTATATTTAATACTTTGGATCATCAAAAAACATTTTATGTGCCTTCTGTAAATTTTTCATGTGTAAGTTACGTTATTTTTATCTTTCCACAGTCGAATGAAAATTTTAATTAAGATTTCCATAGTGCCAATGTATGAACAGTTAAATAAAATTGAAGCTTTATTTTCCAACGATTTAAATGATTCACTAATGAATGAGCTTAAACTGATTGTTTTTATCAGTTTTTGTTCGTGTATTACGTTTTTGTTTTTAAAAATGAAAAGTTAACAGTTTTGTGACACAGGTTTTGTCAATGTTCAATGTACCCGCCAAACAATAATTTCTGCTTGATTGACAATGTCGATGATCGACAAACTTGCACTGTTTGAAATTTACAATGGAAGTAAGATGGGCTGGTAAAAGCGAAAATAAACGAAAAAACGTGATGTTGCTGAACATAAAATAGAAGATGAAAACGTCGTGTAAATTTTTTAGTGTGCAATCAAACGTTGAATTTAAACCGTATACAATGTTTCAGGGGCTATTAACGGTAGAAACAATCAAACCGCGAATGACTTTGTGTCGGCCATTATCCGACGTCTAAAGGGTATTTAAATTCAACGCTTGCAAACCCAAGAACCAATAATTTGTAACCCCTACCTTACACTGTAAATGTATATCTAAATGCATACAATATGTTACGTTTTTTGTGGCAAATTGTATTTCTTATGTCAAAAGAAGATAATACAAATACTACCTAAACAATCTTAGATGGTGTTATTTTATTTATAACTAACCATATTGTTTATTTTGATTTAAATTGGTACTTGGTGGAAGTAAAACTAACATAAAATATTGTCATTTATTGACTTTCTAATCTGGTTTTGGCATGAGTGACTATATTTTATATATACATATGTATATATTACTATATATGTACTAAAAAAAGAGCTTGTATCTGATAAGAAGAAGAAAACAGCGAAAAGCAGTTTGAGGATTTCTCCGTCTGTGTGTGTGAAATTAGAGCTAGATGAGTGAATAGTTATAAAATCTAAGTGCGGCGCCTGTGCGCCTGTGTGCACCGCACACTTAACACAAGCCACGAGCCAGCCCTGACCACAGCCATGTAAAATAATACTTTATGAATGGCATACATAAATTAGAAGACGTCCAGGCAAAAACCTGATAACTGCTATATTAATATGTTGGCAGTTTGTTAACATATCAGCAGGGGTGGGGAACCTTTTAATTTCTAAAAGTCACATTCCTTTATCTGATTCAACATAAGGCCGCAGTTAAGAAAACGTTGTCACCGATTTTTTTTCGACTGTCAAGCATATTATATAATGGGTTGATTACGCTCTTTTTCCAAACGCTTGCGTATAATTTTTCTTCAAAACAAAAGGCCGCATCAAAGTAGCCAAGACACTGCAGATTCCCCTTCACTGCATTATAGTTATATCATAATTATTGGGAAATGTAAACTACTTTGGACATGTTCATGTCGTTATTTATAGATTTTGTCTTCATAGAAAATTGCAGTTAATATATTCAAAACTTAAAAGTTTATGTTATGGCCGCTTTAGAGCAATACAAGTTAGTTCACTGCAGATAGTATAGGAAAGTCAGCTCAGTACTCATTTTTTTTTACAGCGGTAGTCATTAAGTTTTCTACTTTATTTCTTCTATTACTAGCGTCGTATAAATAAGCGAATTAAACATATTATTATAAATATTTCGATAACCTTTTTTTTGTATTCCCAAAGTCTTATAGAACTGAGAAAATATTATCAGATATTTTTGCTTTTAAAAATCACAACGTTAAAGTAAATTTTCAATAGGTGACTTTTGGCAATATTGCAGCTATTTATTTGAGCCTTAGCAGGAGCGCAATGGTGATAAAAACAAAATGCTAGCGGTGACAAGATACTGGATTTCTTGCTACACAGATCTATGTATCAAGAATACAAATGCCACAGGATAGTAACAATGAACGACTTGCTTTACAATATTAAATTTAAAACTTTTTTTCCATAAAAAGAATACACGTATTCATGTTATTAGAGACTGTTCTGTAATTTTAGGCAGCCCGACATTTGCGCGCTTACACTAGTGCGCAATATAAGATCATTATGTATGTGGACTGTTCATTTAAAGAAATTTACTTACGTTAGATTTTTTTTTCTGCTAAAATCAAATCTTATTCAACATTAATTGATGCTGTTATATTAGAGAAAATTTTATCGATTTGAAAAAAACTAATAAAATAAAAACACTTCACTGTTGTTTATTTTTTTAATTGTTTTTTTTATGGTTTGCTTTTCGTGTAAATACACGTTTAAAATAAATGTTTTTTTAATAAAATATAAGACTTCTTAGTTAGTATTGCGAACTAACTTTACCGCACCGTATTTTTCAATTACCAATACATATGACAACGAATACATTTATAATTTTAATTAATCGGTGTGCTAACACATTTTTAAAGTAAGAGCATGTTTACTTTTTTTGGTAGTAATTGAAAAATGAAATGATGTTTTCAGTAAATCATGTCTGTCAATTTTTGTGTAAATATATCTTAGTTAATCCGCAGTTATAATCATTTTAATATAAGTTTACCGATTCCAATGAAATGAAAAGTGTGTCAAAAACCTATAAATAATATAAAAGCATTGAATAGTTTTCAATTGAATGTGATATAAAAAATTTCACCATGTGGTTTGAGTCTATATTATCCTTGATGCTTTCAGCCTCTTTTTGTCTAAAAAAAGAAAACCAAATTAATGGTAAAGATACGTATTTTAAAATAAGCACAAACGTATAACGTGAATAAGTATAATATTTTTTCGATTATATGAAATAAACTGTGAAGGTTTTAATGTATCAAGATTCAAATTGGGGACATGTAACAATCATAGGAATACGCAATAAGGAAACAAATTACTCGGTAGAAGGTTGAAAACCCGTTCTCGATTTCACGTTGAAAGGCGACTTACCAGCCATATACGTTATTTGTAAAGAATGTCACCAGAGAAACCATTGCGACACCTTTACCTTAACTCTCGATAGCTCTCTCAAGGAACATTTATGGTGCAATTACCAACGTATGCAAAACATCCTTCCTTGCAATCCGAAGAGAATTTGTAAAGTCTACAGACGAAATGGCGCACTAAGAAAACAAGCGACACAAAGCTATCTTGTATAGTTGTTTATAACGTATATCGAAGAAAATAATGCAAAAATGTTAGTATAAACCCAGCTATATGTGTGAATTGTGATAGATATATATGTATAAAAATATATTAGACTTTTAATTTGATTTAAAATCAAAATGTGCTTTTATTAAAGTATGATAAATATCAATACGAGGATCTTCCGAAATTCATTTTGAACAATTACTGTAATATTAGTAATGGGTTCAAATTATGTATTAATGATTGAAAATTACTTTGCGAGTACTGGAGGTCAACGACTGGCGTAGAAGTAGAAGAAGTTGATTGAGGTTGCCAAGGTTCACTCCGGACTATAAAAGAAGAATTTGAAAATAAGTACATTATTATTATATTTACAAATATAATTTTTTGATTAACAAGAGAGAATGGTTTTAAAATAATTGGTATTTATAAGTCAAATATATTTCGTTTTCTTCATAATATAATTAATAATTTTTGGTTGCTTTAATTTACTTGATGACGACGGCCGTTCTATAAATATTGCTATGTTTACAATGATAAACGCTGAAATAAAACTCCACAAACATACGACAAGCAGTCTCTTAAAATTAGCTAACAATTGAAAAACATTTTTGTGCTACGAATTTGTACAAGTACACATTAGTTGAGTTGCTGATTGCTCGTTTTCCGTATAATAAAATAATAATAATGATTTGAGCCGCGTAAGCCTGTGCTCGAACATAAAAGCCTGTTCAAAATGGACTTACCACAAAAATATATATGAAAATTTATCTAACTGTCATTTGCCATTGTTATTACGTTGTTAATGGCTTCATCAAAATGTGAGATGAAATAATCTTCAATTATTCCTCTTACTGAGTAAGGGTGCTCAACCTCGGAAAAAGAAAATGATTTTTCCAGATCAGGGCTATTAAAGATCAAATCATTTGTTCAACAATTATTTTTCTAATTAGTAAATACTAATTCTTATAACAAACACACATAATCCAACGCTTTAGGGCTGTTTTTCCAAATATCCAAATATGTAGTTTTTCTATTTGGAGAATTTTTATTTGGATATCAAGTTTATGGAGCTTCAAGTAGCAGGGCGCGTTAGCGTCAAAGTTCTTCAAGTCTCCTTCATCGCTAATGTTTTGGAAGTTTGTATTCTAATAATATCTAAGAAAAAAAATCAAGATAAGATTCGTCATATCAAAGAAAATAAAAGAAAATGATTCAGTGAAACCGTGATACCACGATGTTCAATAAAAAAATAGTATAGCGCGTATTATTTTCAGATTTTGTTTTAAAGTTTTGTTATGTTTTTTCAGTGTAGTTTTCAAGCTGTGGTGTTTTATTGTTTTTTTTTTTAAATATTAAAATGTAAAAAATATTAGTATTGCCTCTAACGTCGGTGCGCTGAAGTCGCCGACCCGTTTTTTTTTTACAAAAAAACATAAATTATTATTATCATTTGAAGTGGAAATGGAAACGTCTTCAATTTTGTTTCTGTAAACTGAATATACTTTATTTAACACTTATTTGATGTTTTTTAAGAAACTTTAAATAAAGTCTAGAATATCAAACCATGATCGGATTTGATTTATAACCGATTGATTATTGATATCGTATTGGTATTATCTGGGTGTCAGCTGCCTTTGTCTTTTTTTGATGAGCAAAAAAATTTCTCGGCCTTGTGCCTCAGTAATTATACCTACAAACAAGAATGATAGACACTTCAGTTTCCAAAGTACAAAGGAGAAGAGGGATTACCTACTTTGACGAGTTTTACGTTTTCTTTTGTATGGATTTTTTTTTGTTTTGTGTAATAAGATCTTCAGTTAATATGCTCCCACTTGTAATGATAAGCGGTTCATGATTTAAGTTGTAAATTGCTACGGGAAGATAAAATGATATCAAAAATAGAAATATTATTTGTGAGATGTTAAAAAAATAATGTTTATATTCTAATTGACTCAAGAATTTAAATTTATATGAAATGACATGCTTTTTTTATATAATATATGATATCAATTTTATCACTGAAAATGAAGATATTAAACCAGTAAGAATAATCTATTGTAGTATTAAATTCCTTAATATTAACATATGAAATGCTCTCCAATTGCAAACAAAAGAACCTATTTTAAAAATTGTGACCGGATTTAAGCATAAAATAATTATATCATTTCATTTACAAACATTTGATATATTATACAATTTTATTTCCTGTATAAGACAGTTGAATGCAGGTATTTATGATTATTAATTTAGCTTATTGCAATCAACCGTTTTATTTTGGTTCTGATTTGACAAAAAAAAAACATTTAACATTTAAAAATTTGTCTACCATTAGTAAGTATAGTTTTGTATATAAACATTTTCGTAAATAACTTATTTGTCAAAGACATTTTTTAGGATTCCCCAAGATATAAACAACACTGCCAATGTAAAATTAGATTAGATAAATTTTCTATTCCACCGATTTTGTTTTTGGCAAATAGTGTTGAATAAATAAAAGTTTAATTTCAAAACGAATCTATAGAAAATAGCACATACGTTTTTTTAATTTTAAATTTTCGTGTTTTTTTTCAACATAACTAAGTCTCAAGATTTAAATCGCGAAGCTTCATTTGAGAAACGATGTCTTAAAAGTGAGTAAAAACGTCATACTTAAATAAATACAATATTTCATTTCATGAGATAACCATTATTGCAAGATAAAAATAGCAGAGATACGAATCAAGTCGCTGGGTTTTATTTAGTTAGATTAAAATTATTTCTTTTTGTGGACACGGGGGCGATAACACCATCCGTAAAAGGCGACCCCCTTTAATCTCATAAAGTGCTTCAATCCTCTATGGACCGATAAGCGCAGTAAAATAAGGGGGTAGTTGTGACAAAAACGACTACGGGTCTATTCAAAGCAATTATTTTTTCTAGCCTTATGGGATCTCGCGGCGACACTTTGCAAATAGTAGTTGATTCCTTGTAATGAAATAAAAAATAACGCATTATGGGGCGTAGTTATTTTGATAATTATTTTCATCATACGTTACTTTATTCCTGATTCTGGAAAAGTGCACGGGTCGGAAAACCGCGGTTCGTGTGCCACGTGTGGGTGTTTAGGTACGTTAGATTTGAGTATAACCAGGCATACTCATGCGCCAGTGAGTGGAAACGAAGAGGAATAATTGTGTTCACGTCTATACGTCAATTTCTTTATATATTGAGTATGCTATTTTTTTAAAAAAAATATTGTATCTGTACAGTTTTCACAACGTTATTTTTCAAACAATTTCAAATGCTTTGTGTGCTTAATTAAGACATCCGTTTCTGTTGAAAAATAAAACAAATATGTAAAGTTTTAGCTCACAGTCAAAAAACTTGACATTTCCATATAAGAATTATTAAGTCAAACAAGTTCATTCGAAGAGACATCACAAACATTCATGTCCAAAATCTCAAATTTTAATCGAAAAAAGCATATTGACCTTCACGGAATACAAACTATGGACCCTCGTGACCGCTAAGATATAGCTCTAAGGATCCATATGTTTATATACAATATAGTAGAATACATAATTTTTTAAATATTTAATCGTTGATTTCATAATAACTGCTTCGTATTCAGAATGAAATGTTAAATTTTAAGTACATATTAAGAAAATAATCCAAATGCTTTATTAAAATAACGTCAGTTTATAATTGTATTTATTAATTTTATCTTGTTCACAACAGTCTAATTCCTGACGGTGTATTATTTATGCTTCTCACTGATGACCTGCTATCAATAATTGAGGTATTTTCTACAAAGAAGTTCTTTGAATGAATACGTCTAATTCTTTCTACATGGAACGATTGACCCAAATTATGTTTACTCGTTTAATTTATTGCTTGTTTCTATAGGCAATGCCCACAAATTTTATCGCATTGTACAAACGAAAGTGAGGTTTTTTTTACGAGGCTAATTTTTCCAACAAAGAATCTGACGTCGGTCTTACAGGGACGAATGTCATTGTTTAAAATATAAATGATGCCATGAATTATTTATAAATTACACGGGGTTCTTTGATAAAAATTTTATTCCTTGTCTTAATGGAGCAGCAAGAATATACGAATAGGACGTTTGTCACTGTGCGTATTTTTGTGTGACACTATTATAACCATTATTCACACCATTTTTTTTTGTACTAGGCGAAGAATATTTTTTGTTATTATAATGCACGCTTCGGAAAGTTTTCTAAACGAAACGATTATCTGTTGGTTGCGCTGGAACAAGCAGGAAATCTTTTCTTTCTACGTTTTTTTTATACATTAAGCATTCAAATTCATTTCAAATCATAAATACTGTGATAAACCACCGTGAACTCTAGTTTTTTTTGACAACTTTTTGTGTTATATGATAAAAAAATAGCTTATCATTGAAAACAAGAGTTTTCTCTTGCTCTCACTTGCTTCAGTTTTCTTAGTATACAAAAAATACTATTAGTAAGATTAAGATTTAGTCATGAGAATTGCATTATAACAAAGTGAAAACAATTAAAGTATTTTATAATTTAAGATTTCGACTGAAGGTGCTTGGTGGAATTTCTATAGTTTAAGTTCATTCAGTTCAAGTTTATCCGTGCACTTGAACGCCTGAAGATGCCGAAAGGCGAAACCCGGGTCGTTAGTGACAAAGCTTGTGTGAATGTACATAATTTGAATGATTCAAATTTAAAGTATTTTAGTTATAAAATATCATTTTCTATATAGTTGATAGCTTTTCTGGCTTACAACCTCATCAGAACTATGCTTAAGCTTACATTAACTTAGCTATATATACTAGTTTATAAAATATACGCAATATATCATATTATATTCTAACATCCTAAATTTTAAGTAAAAATATAGAATTAAATGTAATTAATAGACTTCATTTGTTTTGTAAGTGATAACCGATATGAGATAGACTACTAAATCTTTTCATCTCACAAAAATACTATAAACGATGTTGGTTTTAGTTTTTTACTCATGAATTTACTCTTGAGTCTACATAAATTCGAAAATGAACAGCGCTTAAAACATATCTCATATTTACAAACCACATTTATTTTTATTTAAAAAAATATGTTCATAAATCAATCAAAAATCGTCGTGTTTCCATGACCTGGATCGGCATTGTCCAGCAAATGAGATGTGCCTGTATCAGAAGGAAATGTCCAATCTCTGAGTGAAATCGGAAATGATCATGTTTTTATTATGCTTTAATTACTTCAAATTTTATTTCATAAAATTCTACAGAATTTATTATGATAATTTATAATGAAATGGCCAACTAATAAAGTAGGGGAGAACATTTTATTTTTTTAATAAACAAAACCAGTCCAAATTATGCTTTAAAACTAGTTTAAGATGGTATTTTAAGCAGTGTAAAAAAATGTATACTAATATGAATCGTATGAAAGTGATTGGTCCAAACTACTGTTTATAGAGATAAGTTTTTAGTGACTTTTTGCTTTATAGAAGAATTAATCTGATAAATTGTGGCTCTTTACGTTTCAGTATACGATGAAAATATATTTTAGGTTAACATATAGGCCATAATGTTTTCAAAAAAGCTTTGATTGTTTTATAAGTAAAATGATAATTTAATATAAGATTGCCATTGTTTGATTCAGTAAACAAATAATTTGATATAACCTATAATCACGATTCTACAAATTTACAAAATTGGTCACATGACAAGAGAAGCCACCGTTTCAAATGACTTTGTTTACAATAATGATGGTGGTACAGGATGAAAAAGAAAATAATCACAAAGTTGAATATTTTAAAGACACTGTGAGGCGCGAAGAATACATTAAAAAAGAAGTATCACGTTACCAAAAGGAAAGCCTTTGTTAAAGAAAATGTTTATTTTTTTAACTGGCCGAGAAGGGTTCTTTGGGCATTAAAAATCCTGTCACAATAAAAAAAACACATCTTAAGGGGCATTTATTTAAATCAAATTACGTTTACATTTCTATTCGAGAGCACGAGATTTTCTAACGATTACATTTATATTTAAATATTCGTGATACTTGAATCATTATTTAAATTGTTCTGTCAATGTTGGATTTTTAATGAATAAATGATATAATATATTTTAGTCGTAATAAATGATATTTTAAATTTATGGCAATTTTTTTAAGACACGTTTGATGGAGTGACTTGCATTTTTAAAGTCAATTTAATTTCTTACGTTAAGCATAAACAAAATATAAATTAATCAGTAATTCTTTTAAATAATTTACCACCTAACCTTTTTAAAAATTCGATTCCATGACGAATTTCACGGGATCGATTATTAGTAAGAACAAAAAAAAATCAATCGATTACTGTTCGAAGGTATGGGTTTTTTGTGATGTTTCAAATCCCCCCACACTCCGAATACCAAAATTGTGGAAATAGGCGAGAGCGATTAGTTAAACACTAGTCCTGTCCGAGACGTATCCATGTATCTTTATTCTATTTGAAAAAATCTCTTGAGATACATCTATTAGGAGGTCATACGTTTGTCAATGGAGACGTGGGTTAAAAAAAATGTTTTTTGGTGCCTAATGATTATTTCTACGCCACGTTTATCAAAAATGAAAATCGAGTATCTTAACAAAAACTTTATAACAAGGACGACTAAGTTCAGTCGCTCAACCTATCTTTATTAAAAAAAGTTAGAACAAATGGTTGGAGCTGAACAAGACTAGTCGTATGCTAATCGCTCTCGTTAAGCTAATGTTTATTATTGGATAAGTGCAAAGGATTGTACATTTCAGAGAAATCAATATTTTTTATTATAAAATCTTTTGAAAAATCGTTTTATGAAATTATCTGTACTGAGACTTACGCCTTATAAAATCGTTAATAAAAATACAAACGCTTACAAGCAGCAACCATTCGTCTTTTGTACATATTTTTTAAATTTAATTTTGCCAACATGGGAGATAAACATTACTTAATCTAGTTGAATAAACTCATATGCATTCAAAAAATGTAGCCATCGTTTTTACAAAAACAAACAAACACAACAGAATCTATTTAAAATTACACGAATAAAGGAGCAAGGATGCACGATAATGTGACGTCGTTTAGCTGCAAGTCACGCTGTGCATATGCATCCTCTTAGCACTATTCGTGCTGTTTATTTTCCTTAGGAACATGTTTCATGGTACACTTACTGAACGTATATCGTTAAAATATTCTGTAAGGTTAATGGTTTCTTCTTCTTCTACGACTACCAAAAGTAATTAAATTATTTTTAATTCTAATATAAATGAATTCCCATCGTTGTACTCTTTTCGCATTAGTGTATGTCCTCTAAAGTTTTGCGTCACGAGATTCGAAGACATGAATACAATTCATTTATAATATTCTTTCTATACAAGTATTTACATCGGTAACTATGTGTAAATAATATTTTTGGCTTTCTCACTTCTCAAACCTCTTAAAAACCAAACACGAGTTGAGTGATAAGTAAATATTCAGTTCTCTCTATCTGACATTAATATCATAACAGTTTAGACGTAAAGAGGTTGAATAATAACCTTTCTACTCAATTTTATTTGGTGTTGATAAAAAAATCTATATGTTGAAGTTGTTTCACATATATGTGTAACGTGTTTTCATGTTTTCAAAAGATTTTATTTATTTCAATCAAATATTAATCGACGTAATTATCTTCACCTACCGCACACTTTTTTATATTTTTTTGTGATAAAATTTCTTAGTCGCCCACCATCGTCACAGTAATTTAATCCAGTGAAAGGGTAAATTAAGTTTTAGCAAAACGCTGTAAGAATGTTCTAAAACCTAACCCAATCTAAATGTTGAGAAAAATCTGAAATTATTTTTAAACATTGTCAGGAAATCAAAAATAAAATAAAATACCAAAGTGTTACATTAATTATTTTTGGGAAAAAATCTAGCATAATTTGACCTTAATTTTGACAAAACCTCAATAATAGATTTCTAAATTGTGTCGAAAAACTCTTGAATAAATTTTGGAAATTTCCGTGTATTTATTTATAGCAAATAATACCGGAAAATAGTTCCCCAAAATCAGCAAAATTCTACTTTTCATCAAAATCGCGCATAAAACTAGCAATAACTAACCGTAAACAACAAATCATCTGTATATGAATACTGCTGCATAATAATAGGTGTTATTCTTTGGATGATTTTCAGACAGTTTCTCTAGTTGATTCGTTATATACAGATAGTTAAAAAAATAAAACAACTCACGTGCGGGCGGTACGAAGCAGGTTGACGAACACTGCTGAAGTAAAATGTTATAAAAACAAAGAGTATCTCAAGCTTAAAATTATAGCGTAAAAAACTCATTGTTTTTATAAGAGTATTTGTCTTTGCGATTAATATATTCAAGTAGGAGTTTGAGGAAAAGATTCAAGTAATAATTCGTGACAAACAAATAATAAATATAATTCAATTATTTATGTTCAAATTGATTTCATATTAAAGTTTGTCTTTATTCATATTGAAAAAAAAACTGTGCTTAAATAAAGATAAAGCATTGCAAAAAATATGTTTGTTTTATTGGAATTCTAGTTATTAATTTATGAAAATTAAATACTAATTTAATTAACAAAAAAAGATCATTTTTATTCTTAAGAGCACGTCGATATAAAATCCTTTTTTTTATAATCATGTTAATTTGTGTAAATACAAATAAATGTAATATAAGAAGTCTACAGATTATTTAAAAGTTAAATACAATATTCTTGATTTCTATATTGAATTTTAAATAATATTAAAAGTATTATAAACTTAAAGGGATTGTCACAGTTTTTGTAATGAATAAAAATGTTTTTTTCGTATTTTCTTTTGATTAAAGCATAATAATGCATACAGATATTTAAGTATCAGGTGTGTACTCAAAAGATAGACAAATATTAATTATCAGGAATCTTTTTGAATATAAGGTTCATATTGAACAATCAAATAAATCCGTTTCAAGTAAACCTTTTTCTTTGTAACTAACACCTGGGCAAACATATCAAAGCTCCACTAGTTTCTCATAATAAGTACGTAAAATAAAAACTAACGAAAGCCATTGTAAAAATAATTTCTCTATTTAATAACATTTTATCGCTTTCTCGCTAAATCCAACATTTTGACAAGAAAAATACTTTTTAAGAGCCTTTTCAGCGCACACTTGAATTCAATGTAACTTTTTTGAAAGCTTTCAAGCTCGACAAATATTAAAAAAAAGTTTTAGAAAACAAATTTACCATAGCATATTCCAAAACCTTATAAGTACTAAGTACTTTCAAATAAACACAGTTTTAAAAGCCCGTTTTATGCGAGAAACATAAAGACATGACATTTTGTATTCTCCGTGGACAATGCCATACATTTCGTAGTTTTTAATATGCCTGATATTCTTTTCGTGGTAAGCAGTTTCAGAGTAGAGTCTTCGCATTCTTATTTAAATTCTGACAATACAAAACATTTGGTAGTATTCGAAGTGTCTTTGCTATTTGAAAATATTATTTTAGACTGATACGTGCCTGTTGAATAACTTTTAATGTAATAAAAGTGGGCTGAAATAATATTTTATTTCGACAACATATTCAAAAATATATTAATATAAGGATGAGACTTCTTCTTTTTGGCGATACAGTTCAAGATGATCCATGGCTATCTCAATTGATCCTCTCCACTGGACTTGGTCATTCACCCTCCTACGCCAGTCAGACCTCCAGCATTTGAAGCTCCTATGATCTGTTCAGCGAAGTTGAGGTCTTCAAACGCTCCGTATTACTTCGGGAGAAGCAAATGGGAGACATTTTGTTAGTTTACGGCTTGGCCACATATACATCATGCATGTGTGATAAATATCCAGCTCTGCGTAGGCCTTGAGTTTTAGAAAATATGTCAATGTCTGGTTCACCGTAGAGGTTAATCAGCTCACTTTTGAGCCGACATCGTCAGATGGCATCCTCGTAGACAGGACCGAAAATCTTTATGCAGTTCTTAAAGCTAAGCGTATAAGTTTTTTACTCATATGCCAGTGATAGTCTTATGCTGATTATTTTGTTGAGGCGTACTTTTGTGTTTCGTGAAAAACGGGAAGATTTAAATTGTTTATCCGTCCCAACAAGCATTTATTGCTTCTAACATTTTTATTCTACTTTTATAATATTACAGTAATAAAAGAAATAATCATGTATACTTCCATTAAATAACAGATACTAGTCTTATTATTTTTGTTTGATCTAACAACAAAGCACCGATGATAAAGATTCAAAAGAATTATTGATTCCGTAATCTTTATAATATATTGTCGTTCACAATTATCACGATCTTCTTCCCACTCAAGTAAAGTTCAATTGATAGTATTATTTGTAAATACGCCTCGTTCCAAAATGGCACAAAAAATGAAACTTGAATTTTATTTAGTAAAATAATATACATTTTAATTTAACATTACTTTGGGATGATATTTTGCATGTTATACTGATTTCTAAAAATACTTTCAAAATTTATATTTATTTGCTAAATTACATTCATGGTTCATGTTTCAACAATTTTGGAATGAGCCAGGTTTGTAAATAATAGCAGCAATTTATATATTATACTTTTTCTTATGTTCATACAACGACATCTGTTGGATTGTGATTTCTCGTGAGGGTACAATTAGTACGCTACGAAAATTATGCACCATTGTTTTTCATTTTTTATGTGTTCACTGTCAATTCTTAGTAACTACCTACACAGATTTACAAATTATATTCAAAAGTGATTGAAATGTTAAAAGTATTTGCTTGTTATTATTATAAATGAGAAATAGTTGTTTTTCATATTGTTATTTTTCAATTCATATTGTTATCGTTTATCTTAAACAATTTTCTCAAATTAAAAAAAAATGAACGGAATTTTCTTTTCTAAAAATATTAAAAGTAAAACGTTTTATAAACCAAATTCGTTTTACCCGGTAATCATTATTTTTCTTAATTTTAAAAAGTAATAACATTTGGTTTACTTATTTCTTGGAATCTTCTAAACATAAAAATATAACTATACATATTGTTTCGGCGCTTTGGTAACGTTATCTTCCTAACCGAATAAGTATAAAATAAAGTCGTTGGTACTTATTTTTATTGTAACAAAAGTACACGAATAAAAATACGTTTTCTTGTTTCTAAGTTATTATAAAATTTATATGTATTCTAAATACATGCCAGCGTTGTAAAACCAAAGAAAATGAGAGAGCTTTTTACGTATAAAATTAAATTGAGATTTTTTAAAATTTGAATTGTATTTAGACTAACTATTTACTTAATATTTAGCACTTAATTTAAAAGCAAGAAAAATATTGAAACTATTTAAGACTTCTGATAGAATTAAGTCCGTTGAGCGTAATAAATTAAAATTTCACTAATTGCAAAGTAAGATTGGAATTATTATATTTTTTTAATCAATGTCCACTCACAATGTGGAGGTATCTTAATATATTTTTTTTCTACGAGAACTATTTGTTACTCAGTCGCTCAATCTCTCTTTTTTCGAAGAGAGTAGTAAGATAGAAGGATAAGGCTAGACTAGTAGTTAACTAATAGTTCTCGCTACGCCTAATTATAAAACGATCGGAAAAGGTGAGAGAAAATATTTAGGCATCTAAAAATGCTGTTCGTACTGTTAGTCGAACCCGTGAGATACAGCACAGAAGCCCACAGCTCTAACCGCTGCGGCGTTGGACCCGACGTAATTAATGTGGTGTGAATTAATTAATTCAAAATAATGTTACTAACATAAAAGATATTTTTGTCACAGTGAAATTGGTTGGAATCACAGCAATAGTGAAATAAATGTACTACGGTTGCTCGACGGTATGCAATCTTCAGCGAGTAATAATTTCATGCACCGTTAGCATCAACGAGCGTAATTGTAAAATAAGAACGCAGTATTTCCAGAAAACGTTATTTCAATACAGTTTAGAGAAGTCTTTAGCTGTTTAAATGGTTAGTTTTTGCCTCAATTACTTGCTATACTTAAAAAATATTTTAGTGGTTGAAGATTTTGTTTGACGTAAATAAAAAGTCATGCATAGAGTAAACAAGAGTGTAGTACAATGTGAGAGAATTGTTTCGATCATTTTTGTAGATTTATTTTACTTTGTTATAGTACAAGAAACATAATTATTATTTAAGATTACGACTGAAGGTGCATGGTATAATTTCAATATTAAATTTGAATCGTTTTAATATGTACATTTAGACAAATTTTGTCACTACCGACCCGGGTTTCGGGAAGTATTTTTTTCCATGAAAGAAAAATAACTATAATTCTGAAAATTATTCACCATTCAAATCTGTAAACATTCCCATGGGCTAATCCTTTTCGCTAGCAATGGCTTTAAGCTTAGTGATACATTTATTTCTTATATAAACACGATACATTCATTTACTAAATGTCAGTTCAAGTTCATCCGTACACTTGAACGCCTGATGATGCCAAAAGGTATATCCCGGGTCATTAGTGACAAAATTTGTGTGAATGAACATAATGAACATAATTTGAACGATTCAAATTTAATATATAAATACTTAAATTTTATTGAGTAGCCTTCTGAAAGTCTTTTTAATCAGTTTCAGGTTCTGTGTTTTTATGGTTATTAAAGTACTTCATATCGTAAAAAAAAACAATACGTACTTCTAATTTCGGAAATAAATATATAGTATTTTTCACTTTTTTGTAATTGATTTTATGATCGACCGTAAATGGCTTTGTGGATGACTAAATACAGATGCTAAATGTATGACAAAATGCTATGGCTTTAGTAATGTGATTGGAGATTTTCGTAGGACGGTGCTTCCAATGATTATTGCAGCAGTTCACCAAGTGCAATGAGGATGGAAACATAAGTCCCACTAAAGTCGACCAGCCGTATTTCCGTTTTACATTAATAGTGTTTCAATACGAAATTTGGGTAACTATCCAGCAGGGAAACAAGTTAATGTTTGGTGAATTTATTGGTCAAGTCCTAACCGCCAAAACTTTGTCATCCCGAAACCAAATTTATAGAGTATTGTTAGGTGGGAGGTCATAAACATAAAACGTGCTTACGTATCGGGCCGTAAACTTCCGCACACCGTCCATTAAAAGATAAATCTGTTTTTTTTTTACTACTTCAAGTGAAAATATAAAAATATATGACTCGAATATGGCAGCGGATGCCAGCCAATGGTCTCACTGTAATAGGAAATAACTAAATTTTATTTGTCGTATATTTTAATTTTCAACAAAGTTTGACATACTTTTTTACGCATTGTTTTATGTAAAACTTTTTTCGGGAAGAAAATAACACTCAACCTACAGTGTAAAGTTTGCGAAAAATTTAAGTCGTGCACTGTTTTGAAGTTCCGTTCTGAAAGTCTAGAAATCGGTAAAACATAAATTCATTTATATTTATTTGTGACTAACATTAAACATTTATTGTTTATTACTTACTCTCTTGGTTTAAGTTTTTATACAATGAAAACTTAGCGACATGGTGTGTGATATTATTATAAGATAAGTAATAGGTGAAATAATGAAATATATATTTTTTTAACACAGCACGTTTTCTGTTGTCAATTTATCAATTTAAAAAACATTAATAGCAAAACAAAGTCAATATGGAGAAGGGATACTTTTTTTCAACATAAGATCTTTTACTTTGTAATCAAGTAATTGAATTTACAATTTTAAAACGTGTAAAAGTAGTAGGAATAGGTTACGATATCTTCAATGGGGACGTTTTACGTTTTTCAGGGTTATAAAAGGTGGACAAAAGTCGAATTGATTGAAAAAAATAAATCCATCGATTGGGATAAAATTGAATGAATAAATTGTTTAAATATGATTACTAAAGGTTTTGCACTGTTATTGTTAAACAAAATTAGACAGTCCACGAGCGTTACTACTGGACTATGGCTTTCGCAATATGTTGAAGTAAGAGTATACAAAATAACATTAAATTAATGAAAAATAAGATAATTTTATTTCAATTGCACGAAGTTCAATTGAGAATTCTACAATTCTTGAGAACAAACTAACCGGGGATGTAAATTGTTTCGTCTACAAAATTGTATAATCTACTTATCAGAAGTAATTTTTATTATACATCTAAGTAGTTTAGTTTGATAAAGTCTTATATAATATAATAAAATAACGTTAAGCCGATGGTTTAGTTCCATTGAGCTACAACTAAAAATTGGTAGTTTTGAGATGTGGTTGACATAAATGCATTGTAAAATAATGACAATCATTAATTAAATTCAAATTTATTTCAACGCTGACGAAACCATACAACGATATTTCAAGTTGTATCTATATGGTATGGAGAGATTGCTTATTTTTTTAATTTCCATTATGCAAACATCTGCTTACCGCGAGAAAACTACTTATTATTTTTAGTGGTACTTTTCTGAGGAAAAAAGGTATTCAAACTTGGTAATATAGTTTTAAAAAATTGATTAACCTCTATGAAACATGACCATAAGATGTGTATTTTAGTGGGTGTTAACATAAACAAAAACATTTAATTTAATCCAACTGTGAGAGTAAATAGACATTGTGTGACCCTGCAAGAATATACATTACAGTCGTTTCTGCAATTACGTCAAATCTATGGAACTGCAGATTATGTATATAAGCTTAATCAGAATTGCAAATCAAGGAGCAAGTGTATACAATATGTCTACAGTTGTATTGGGTGGCTTGTATTCAATCTTCTAGTACGGCTCGACGTCGGGAATCCATCTACTTAGGAAGCAAAATGGGAGCTAGATATTACCCATGTAACGTTAAAATAGCATGTATCACTAATAAAAGTTGTATGGTTCCCTTGAGATGCATACTAAAAGCGAAAGAGTCATGAACCAATTTTACGGCACAATAGATAAATGCAAGCAGAGTTATATAAAAAAATTGATCGAGTAATAGAAAGCCCATGAAATAATGATAAATTTTTATACTGAAGACTCTTAACTCAGTAAGAGTGCAACCATAAATATTTTTTTACCTAAAATTAGTTTTTGTTAAAAAGCTATTATTCCATTCAATTATTGTAATCTTGCGTTTTTAGATTATCGTTAACGCAATAATACGGTCACGGATTTGAGAACCAGAATGAATACTTTCAGACAATTGGTTAGAAGTAAAAAAAAATATAATTCAAAATAATCGTACATGATAAAAAATAGTGTTTTTTTTTTTTTTAATTCCCTAGGGTACTCAACGTTGTAGCCACCACCACCCGCTACGGCTTCACACTCTTTATATAGGGTGTATTCCGTAGAGTAACAACGTTAGTCGTGTTCAAAATTTTGCCAGAAATGTCTCGAGAAGAAATTCCTCAAGACTTGGTTGCATGCACTACTGATGATTTATTAATTAAGAAAAACAAGAAAACCTATCAAAGAAATTAACTTAAACCTAAGCCATCAATTAGACATACATAATGTTTTATATGAAGGGTAGCTGAATTGATCAATGTTGCTGTAAACCTTTTCATTTAAAAGTAGTAAATCCACTTCAAATCGGTATTTTGGTCAAAACATTTACACAGTGAAAATACTATTTAATTATTGGGCAATAATTTCGTATTATAGGTGGATTTTAGTCGACCGGCCAACGTCGCTGGCTTCGGTCACGGTGCTCATGGGCTCAAACCCCAGACTTAATAAGTTCATAAAACTATTTTTTATTGATTTGATTTGTATTCGAAATCATGAATATATGGAGTATCTGAAAATCCTTCCTACCCATTTGATCCTAAAAAAATGCGAGATTGATTTACTAGCCACCAGTTTTGTTAAAGTATTTTCCTTGGATCCTTGAAAAACTATCTAACAAATTGTTTTTGTATAAAAAAATCTGTTGAGATAGGCGCCAACAAGGGTCTATATGCTTCACTGTGGAAGAAAACATATCGATCTGTAATTGACAGAACAGCGTTAGCGGCAATTCATATTTTTCACAGGAATGTTAAGGTTTTAATCATAACAGAAAGTTTTATTAACTTTCTCTCGTAATAAGTTTGCAAAAATAAATCGTTAAATGCGGTTAGTAATATTTGGTCAATTAAAGTGTTTTTTTGCGAGCTTATTGCGAAAAGAAGTAAAAAAAAACAACTGTCATTTTAGTTTTTCTGTCCAATTATGGGTCGATATGTATTTGAAGAAGATTGAAGTGTTATAATTTTTTTGTAATATATTAATTAAATTCAGTAAGTTTCCTGTGACTAATGTTAGTAGTTACGATTTTTTTTAAGATAGTGATTCAACTTGTGTATGGTATAAATGTATGTATCTTTCTAATGACTCAATATTTAAATTACTATTGATCTGACGATACTAATAAACTCATTAATCAACTGTTGGTAGAAAAATAAAAAATAAATAAATTCACAATTGTCACAAAACAAAGTCAATAATGAAGTCAAGGTAATGAAATATTTTATTACATACAAATGATGCTATATATCAATCAAGCACAAGTGTTCAATTTACACGATTGTTGTATTGTAACATGCCAAACAAATATAAAATAGAATCCATACATAATAAACAAAATAACAATTGTGGAACAAGCAAATTACATTATACATTCAGAATAATGTTATTCTAAAACCAATCAAATTATATTTGCTATAACAAGGTCTCCTGGGTACTTTATCTGTTACCCTATTTGTTATTTTGAAATGTATTGAAGTGAATTATTCAAATACAAAATTGTACTGACACGATGTAATATTGGCACGATATATTGAATGTGGCAAAGCACAGTCGTCCTCCAATCCTTAATGATACAAGTGCACATGATTTCTGTTTAGATTTGATTCTCAGTACAGTATAACTTTCATATTTCGATATTAACATCTAAGATCTAGGTTTTGAACAGTTATTTTACTTGCACTATTTGAGTTGAAAAATACCTATAATATTTATTATTTTTTGTCTACAATTAATTTTTAACTAACTTGATGTAAACAATCGAATAAAGAACATATTCCAGCAGTTTATAAATGGTATGTTATTTTGTTCAATAAACTTGTCTTTTTTCCGTTTTTTTGCGCCAAATTTTCAGATAATTATGTCTGATATCAGACTTGTTATAAAGTAAAGCGATACATACAAAAACATAATTTGAGATTTAAAAACAAAGCTTATCTGTAAATGACGAACATCAAATCAATCTAGCATCTGTGTCTATACCTGTCAATTAATGTATTCATTGATTAACCAATCATTGTTATAAGCTAGACAAAAACCGTTTCAAATATAACTTTATTTATTGCTAAATGATTGACAAAAATATATTACAGATAACAAAATAGTGTGTAAAATTATTCATTATATAATTTAAACATTTTCCCACGCAATGAAGTAAAACGAATACAACAATAAACTGTGAGGTCATCAGGACCTAAAGAATAATGAAAGGAAATTTTAGAAAACATTATATTTGTTTAAATACACAAAATTTGTATATTATACGCTCATAACTTGTCTGACGTAATTACATTTCGTTTTATGTAGAACTCACCTCGACGACCTGTTTATATTTAAACGACCACTTATACTGATTATTAGTAGTTTGCTTCTATGCAGAGGGTAATGTTCTAGTTTGGTATTTGAGATTATATTCCATGATCATATATCTCGAATTAGTGCACGAAGTTTAATAAGGTAACTGCTTTATTGCATATTACATCTCGTCGACTAAACTTACCGTGCCCTTAGATATTATAAAATACCACGTTTCGAAACTTCAATTACACCCATTTAAAGTCATTAATTTTAATGCCAGTTTACGAAATAATATTGAATACATAGATAATGTGTTTCTAAAATAAATAAAAACATTGTTACAATTTAAATTATTGGCTATTGGAAAGAGATTTTGAATGTATTTTCTATCTGCGGAATATATGGAAATACACGAAACCCTTAAGATTTATTGTCATTCGTTATATGTCATAGCTGACATTGCTTAAGCTCTTAGATTAAAAATAAATATAGTCTCACTTAATGTTACCTCTAGACTGCGCGCGTGCGCGGCCGCGCAGAAGTTTAAATGGTTTAACCTAAATTGACCGAAATAAATAAGATTGTATATAAAATAATACAACGAGTTCTTCAATTTCTTATTTTTTATCTTAAACAACTACTAGTAAAAAAGTATTTTTAAATTCTTAAATGATAATATTATTTATTATGCAAATAAAAATACAAAAACACTATTTTTCAAATTTTACTAATTATGTCGCGCATTTGTTAGATTATTAGTCCACGTATGCTTTGAATTTTCCATGCATCTAACCTCTTTTCTTACTTATCTAAATAAAGCCAATTATTTTAATATTTTTTTGGAAAGCATTTTTGAAAAAAGTAATACAATTAAATTAAATTAAATACTTAAAATATTTGACATTGACGTAGACAGTTCACAGAACGTCATTAATTTAAAAATTAATTGAAAACTCTTGCAAGCACAAAACAGACATGAAATTACATAGCTGGAGAAAAATGTTTCTGATTAATTTCATTTATATAATAATTTTTGGATTGTCTTTAAACATGCTGGTCGCTTATCCCAGTGATTCCCAACCTTTATCATGCCTCGGACTCTTAAAATTGAAAAAATAATCTGCGGAACCCCGAATTTTTTTAATTTCATATGTTTATCACAAAGAATGTTTACAAATAAATATTTGTATTTTTTACTGAAAGTTTTCGCAGACCACCGCAAAAAACCTGCGAACCCAGGTTGAAAAGCACTGGCTTAGTCGATTATTCGTCACTAAAAATTGTTATATTATTTAAAACTATCTGTGTTTATAAAATGAATGAATCTATACGAGTTGTTATTTCTATTATTATATTCACATTCCATAATGTTGGGAAATAAAAACTATCAAACAATATATTATACGTATTACTAAAATGATATACGATGCTTATTTGAATTACTCGTATTTCCGCTTCCTATTCGTATCATATTGCCTACTGTATAGATCTTCTTGGATTCTCAGGCTCCTTATCCAAATTCATACGAGTGTCTGGTGCAATCTATAGGATACTTAAAAGATGTTATATTATAAAGCAATGTAAACAGCAAAACAACGACAAAAATAATAAATAGACACATTTAGTTTTAATGTTTCACGATTTTTCAAATGACCAATCTAGGTTTTTAACCTTTTCACCGCGTATGACATCTATGCATGTCATAAGAAACATGCCCTCAGCGCGTGTGATACGTATATATGTCATGGAAATTTCAAACCCTATATAAGAGCTATCTATTGTGTTAAAATTGTATAACTTGGTTGAAAATATTACTAAATGTATATTTTACCAAATTCAATAGATGTTAATAGAAAAGGTTACTTTGGGTGGCAATTAGCATATTTGATTAGTTGAAAAATTATTACAACCTATATTTATAAATAAAATCGCGAAAACGCGATAACAAAATCCGCAAAAAAGCAGCCGCGTACAGGGCATTTTCGCTAAATTTGGTGACGCGGGCAAAGGGTTGAGCTTCAAATAAACAAAATAAGAACATTTCATAGTTAATATGTGACTAAAAGCTAATTAAATGTTGAAATATTAACTGCCAAATAGAGAATTGTTAAAAAATAAAAAGGTTATGTTAATAATATTATTGTTAATGTTTAATAACATTTTCTAAAATAAAGAGAGATGCACTTTTTTTTGAATAAAATAAGAGGTCACTGCATAAAGACGCCACTAGCTCCTTATCCATTCTTTACTGTGAAATGATATTGGAATAGAAAGATAAGAAATGTTTTACTCTACTAAAATATTTAGAAAAACCTATTAAGTTTTAGTTAACAATGATATTGAGAAAATTTAAACTTTAGCTTAGTGATCTTAAATAATTTATTGAAACATTTTAAGCCATTCGTCTAGCGGTGTGTTTCCAATGCAAAAGTAGCGGGGTCGCTTTACATCAAAGCAATTCTCGGTGTTCCGAGGAAGCAGTGAGTTTTTTTTTATCACTCCGATGGAATTATATGCAATACTTAAATAATCAATGGATTAAACTTATTATATGTAACAATATGCAATTAACCGTAATGCAATCAATGTAAATGGCCAAAAATGTACTGTGTATACTGAATTTGTCATAGATAATATATGTCAGAAATTGCAGTTATGTACTCATTTGATCTGAGAATATAGTTCTCTCTTAATTTAACAAGGGGCTCGCCAGACTTAGTAAAATGTAACAAGGGGCTCGCCCGTCCAAGCTCACTCCTGCATTCATCTTCTTAATGTTATTTCGAGAAGTATTTTTAACAGTTATATACTATACAATTACCATCTAGCCATCTCATAATTATTAAAGAATACTAAAGCTGTTAAAATATAATCAAAAATATATTCCATGTTATGTCGGAAATAAAAAAGTCGAAATGTATTTAGTAATCTGCCATAAAAAAGTTATTTACCTATAGTCATAAAAAGAAGATGAAAATGAGGGTCGTTACTTCCCCTAAACGGAAATGAAATGATTGACTAAGGTACCTTCAAATTGATTTAAACAGAAATACTTCTTTCATCTTTCCAACAAATACGGCTTTTTATGAAAATTATCATGAATGGCAATATTTTATTTTATTTCAAAATGTAAATATACTTTTCCATTTATTCTATTATTGGCAATAACATAACCATTACATTTCAAATGTCACTGTTTCTTTGACTGCGTTATTTGATTATTTTTCCAAAAATAATAACATTAAATTTCCACTATACGAAACGATGATATGGAACTTATCTTTTTCAAAATGTATTATATTTTATTTAACAATAATTAACTTACATATTTATCGAGTCAATACTATAGATGTATTTATATATCGGAAAACCACTACGATAACTTTTGACATGAGAAAAAAATATTGAATCATAAGATTAAGGGATGATATTTGAGTTGTAGTTAATTTTTAATTATTTTGCGACACATTTAAGGACAGCGTCCGATAAAGGTAGAATATTTTTTTACATTATTTATATTTAAATGTCATCAGCAGACTATAAACAATGCCGCCTGTGTGGTCGAGTGGTCAGCGTCGTTGGCTTCAGTTACGGAGGTCACGGGTTCGAATCCCAGTACCAACAGTTTTATTAAAAGATTTTTCAATCGATTTATGAATTTCTGTTCGAAGGCATGGATGTATGTCTTGAATGTCTCCCTCCCACCCATCCTATCATATGAACGGGGCATATCGAGAGCGATAAGCTAACCAATTGTCCTGTTCTAGCTCCATCTTTCTATTCCTACTCTCTTTGTAAAAATAGAGGTTGAGCAACTGAGTAACAAGTTCTCGTAGAAACACTTCTGTTGAGATAAACTCCATTAGGAGTCCATATGTTCCACATTGGGAGCGGACATGGTAAAAATATATATATATGCAATCCGATCATCTTCTATGTTTAATTAATATAACTTGTATGCTTTAAATTTTCTAGCCTTTTTGTATTCTATAAGTTTTACCACTTTTTGTTTTATTATAAGATAACAAAATCAGATTTACAATTAAGATTAAGCAATACTACAGACAAAATAGCTGAAGTGTAATTTAATAATATTTAGTACGGCGTATTAGTGTTTGATGATTAAAACCATTAAGAATTAGGTGCTTCAAGGTATTGGCGGTAAAAAAAACATAACGAGGCAGAAAATGAAAAAAAAGTCCAAAACATTCATAAAAAAGTGGAAGTTGCCGATGCCTATCGCCTTCTTTCTCCCTTTAGGGTGCCTTTGAAGGCAGTTTGCTGCTGGAAAACGGACTTAGACCATACAACACGAAAAACTCATTTCAAGCCTTTGTCGAAGACCAGAACACCTGCGCTCCAATCGGAAATGACTTAAATTAAAAGAACGCTTTGATTAAAAATATTCCCATTGAACTTTGTTCATTTGTGAATTTTAATGAATTATTCTCTCAGATTCAGATTGCCATATTATTTATATGACTTCGTTACCTTTGATTTTCTTTTAATCAAAAGTTTTTAATTTTTTAGTTAATTATGTGAAAAAAAGTTTTGAAAATACCTAAGTAACTTAAAATTAGTTCATTTTACAATTAAAAATAATTATCTGTTTAAACATTCGTTTGCAAAACCAAATTAGTTGAGCATTTTTTTTATAAATTTATTACATTTTATAAAAAATCTTAACAAAAACTAATACATAGAAACGCACGGAGTCTTATTTCCAAAATAATTAAACTCTGAAGAGATAATTAGCTGTAAACGAGAAGTGTAGAAAAGAGATAGTCAATATTGTTAATTTGGTATTGCTCTTTATCGCTCGTGAAGAGTTCATAGCTCAAATAATAATAAAAAAATCTCTGTAAATTATATAAGTAAGAATATTATAGTTATTGAAATGGTAAATTGTTTATATTTTATAAACCAGTATAAATATTAAAAATATATTAATTTTAACACAGTAATGACGAATCCATAAAACCAGAATAATTGAAAATCTATTTTCTATAAATCTGGTAGAACTTAATAATTGTTTACCGTCGATGAAAATGACACGGTTTAAATATCTATTGTAGTATAAACACATATGATTCTTTAATTAAATAACCGATACAAAATATTTCTTACTTATTCGATGTTAACGATGCTTTTTCTCTTCCTTACTTGATCAATTCTTGATAGCGACGCATTGTGAACAGCCAATAGTTAAAAACATTTACTCCTAACCTAACCTAACTCTTACATATACTACAAAAGAATGATGTATAAAAGAATGCAAAGTTCAATCGATTAATTTTCGTAAAATATTTGAATTGGGGTAAAAGCTCATATTTTGACCACTGTAAAATTGAAGTAAAAATGACGAACATAATTAAATCATCCAACTCAACATGTTAATTATGAGTAGTTGTGGTTTTGATGTTTTCTTAGTAGATATATAACAACAATTTCACTGGTTGACAGATAAAGCTCTCTCTGTAAAGCACATCGCCTTCAGATGAATTCATTTTATACCCGTACTTGTACACAAAGCTCGATGGATACAATCGGATACTGCCACCACCCCTAATTAGAGCCCAGGGCCGTTTCAAACAGTCTGACCCTTTCTTCCTACATATTTACATTAGTGCCATCCAACCGTTAATACCCGGGGCTCTTATTGTGATAAGCGCTGTTACAAGTTTTATTTCCAATAGTCATTTAAACTAGAACCCGCATTTAATGCCCCTGCTTTAGGATGGAGCCTTTCCGTAGAGCAGATGTTACCAAAGAACAATATTCAGTTTATTATATGTGTTTATAATGAACGCTTTGACCGCGTTATAAAAACAGAAGTCTTCTTCAAAATTTACATCATCTATCAATTTTGAATGACTGAATTAAATGAAATATTAGTATTTTAAAACCGACATTATTTTCATTATGGCCATAAAAAATATTGTTTTCAAAAAACCTTAAGCAACGAAAACATTTAATTAACAAATTTGAATCGTCAAAATTATGTACATTCACACAATTTTTGTTACTAACGACCCGGGTTTCACCTTTCGGCATCTTCGGGCGTTCAAGTTCAGACTTAAACTGACGCTTAGTAAATGAATGTATCGTGTTTATATAATAAATAAATGTATCACTAAGCTTAAAGCCATTGCTGGCGAAAAGGATTTACCCATGGGAATGCCTACAGATTTTAATGGTGAGTTATTTTTATAAATCAGAAAGATCTTTAGCTAATTGAATTATACCCTTTTTTACACATTTGAATCTTAAATATTGACAGCTTCTTCTTTTTAAAATTTATGGTATTTGCATTAAGAAATCATCAAGTCTCTAAAGATGCAAATGAACATAACCAAAAAAGTGGCAATTTCCAACGTTGAAATGAAATCGAACTGGCTAATTTCTTCAAAGTAAGTTTTGATTTCAATTTTTTTCTATATTTGTAGTACGATATTGTATTTATTCAACCATTTTTCTGTTACTCATATAAACAAACATTCACTTTTCATATTTAATTTTTGACACCTGAAGGTACATATATTTGTTGTAATTGTGATTTTATTTTTTAGAATAATATTCAAAGATGTCGAATAGTTTTCTCATTTTTGAAAAAATAACACTTTTTAACATTATCTTAATTGCTATTAAGTCTGGTATAAACAATCATTATCAAATCAAAATATTAACTCATTAACATTTCCTATACGACGCTAAAAAAATACTTTTGATACGTTGCTGTCCCTTAAAGAACTAAGTGGAAAAAACATGTTTTAACACTTACCGCCCTTTGATGGACAGTAAAAATCCAGGACGTACAATTAAAAAAACATGTTTTTCACTCGGTTCTTTAAACGCTAGCAACATATCAGAAGTATTTGTTAGCACTGTAAGGGAAGTGTTAATAAAGCTAGTCATGCCAAAATGAATATATCATATTTATTTGGAATCGGTACATATTTTTTTAGAACTGTGAAAATGCTATCTAAACAAGTATCGAATTTTTTTACTTTTGTAATAAAAAAATATATTGAGAAAAATAATTTGATTTTCTCTGAAAACTGAAATAAAAACCTTTAAATTAGAATTACACGGCTACGCACCTTTATTACATTCCAAACGTATCCCTGTAAAGGTAAACGTAGCAACTATACAGATTTCAAAACGCCTAATAAAATAATTCAGCTAATATTCGAGAACTTATAGACATTTTGGCACTCGTGTTGGAACATTTCGTAAGTCGTTGGCAATAAATATTAGTCAGTAGCAATATCTGTTGAAAAACAGGTGTTCATTATTTGGAAAACCAGGTGTCGTCGCATTTACCTATGTAATGTAAACCCAGATTTAAAAAAGCTCAATTATGTTCTACAATTGAAATGCTTTCGTAAATTTTGATTTTATTTGACTTATCGATGCTTTATGAAAACGAAACTCATTTAAAACGTGTTGAATTTATTATGACGTGATAAATAGCTCATTTATTACCGACTGTTGTGGTTGAGTAGTAACGCTCTATGGACACATTTTTAGTAAAACGGCTTTGAACTCCCTCCCGCAATGGATACTTTGATAATTGATTTTTCAGTCAATTTACAACTTTAATACAGCCAAAAATGTCTGATGTTCTATAATCTGAAACGAAAGCAAAAATGAACAAAAAAAAAAAACATTTTCAAATAAAAAATGAAGCTCTGGTTGATAAAGAGTTATCGATTAAATCTTTTTGTTGAAATACTTATATTATTTATGTTTAATGCAGGGCTGTGGAGTCATGTAAAAAAAGACGACTCCGACTCCGAAGATTTTTTTCAATAATTTCATCTTATCTTATATATGTATTCCATCAGATAATCTTAAGTCAGCGAAGCATGTAATGTCAACACTATTCACGTATTGGTTTGAATACATATATTTTTTTTCAATTCTCCGAGACGTTCGTATTTCACGACTCCGATTACGGCCAAAACACCACGACTCCACGGCTCCGACTCCAACTCAACAACCCTGATAAACGTCTTCACGAATTCTACATTTTTATTCTCAGTTAAAATGAAAATGGTTGCAAAAGACAAAGCCAGTGATGATTATTGTGTTTTAAAAACTGATATTTTTTGAAATAAAATTATTTCACTGAAAAAATAAAATGCTCATTTTTACTCATTCCATTTATTTAATAATATCAGTATCGTTCGTCAGGATAATGCTCGTCATGAACGAAACCAGTCCCAATCTAATTAAATAAAACAGGGGATTAGCACAAATAATTATATCGTTTTTTTAAATACTGCGTTTCCACCAATTATTGACTGTGAACACACTAACATTGATAAAATTATATAAATTGCATTGTTTGCAGGTAATTTTAAAATGTCCATGTGAATAATTTTTCAAAGATCACGAAATATTTTTTGCAAAAGACAGAAAAATTTAATAACCAAACGACTTTGATTCTTAAATAATAGATGACCATGGTAACTTTACTTATATAGACTTTTAACTCGGCTTGAAAGTGTATAGCTAAGCATATAAATACGGCAATATGATTCAGTATGCTGATGATATCCTTTATATGCATAGAGAAATAGATAACGAACGGAAGAATAAACCTTTCTGAAAACGATACGACAAGATCAGACAAATCTATCAGTCTCATAGATCATGCTGATTTAGTAGCATCCAAAACAAGTAACGAGTCATACGTCATTCAAAGAGAACACTATCATATAAGTGAATCTCATCACTAGTCATAATAGATTACCACCTCCTAATGACTGATATTAATCAAATATGTATCCAAAAGCCAAGGTTATCGAAATTGTAACCAGATACAACTCTCTATAAATTCACAAACTATAGTTGGCATATCTCGATATACAAAGCACAGTTGCAATAAATGTTTTTAATCATGTTTTAGAAGCAGTATCTAAGATCTGTTGCTATGTATTAAAAATGCCGATATAATATTCTAATATATTGAATCTGCATGTATTAACGCGTTAGTAAATTCCTTTTCAAATTCAAATCAACAAATAATATTAAAATACTGTGAACGGAATATTTTATACCGTGCTAATATTTTTTACCTCAAAGAATTTATTCGACAAAG
Source organism: Himalopsyche anomala (assembly GCA_031772345.1). Classification (NCBI taxonomy): domain Eukaryota; kingdom Metazoa; phylum Arthropoda; class Insecta; order Trichoptera; family Rhyacophilidae; genus Himalopsyche; species Himalopsyche anomala. The sequence goes on from CM062830.1 coordinate 20,888,675, forward strand.
CCCCACGCTGAGTGCAGTATACGTGAAGATGTTAAAAAATTCAAAAGATCTTAGCTCTACGAGCTAGTATTAACAGATTTTTCTCGCAATGAGATTTTGCAGAGTCGCATTTCTGATACGTGGGGCATATTACAAACGTGTCACGTGTTGCCCACGTGGGGACCATACTATCGTCTCTAAGATCCCGTGAGTATTTCTTTGGAAAATATAGTCGGTAAACGTGCAAAACCTAACTCAACCCAGTTTTGTGTTGGAGATAAATATCAAAAAGGTAAACAAATAATGAGAAACTAACGTAACAAAAACACTAAATAATATATCATTATTTGTAAAGCAATACGGTTATTAAAATTATAAATTTAAAGCGTTGCAGAAATGAAAGACAGTTTGGATTGTTCTACTGAATAAAAAACCAAATAAAAAATTGTGGAATGTTAATTAATGGTAAAAAGATGATTCAATTTTTTTTAGAAACTTAAGTTTTTATGAAAAAATGTATAGAACGACGACTGATTGTAAGCTCCTTAAAATTGGCGTAAGGTGTAAGGAAAAAAATGTATAGTAGACATTTTTTTATGATAGTTTTGTGAAAATTAAAATAAAACAGCACAAACTTTTGTTCTTTTAAATAATAAATAATTAATAAAATCATTTTTTTAAATTTATAATTGAATTTGATTTGACGTCTCACAATTCGGTACACAATCAGTAACAAAGTTATCAAATTCGCTTTTAAATAAAAAAATAGTTTTCACAGAGTTACTGGTAAATCTATTAGAATTTTCTTTTTATATACACATGTATTCTAAGTATTGAATCTAAAACAGTATTATAAAATCTGACAGCGTTATAAATCTGCTACGGCGCGCAAGCTATAATTATTCAGCAATCAAATATCGGCAAATATAAAATGGAAATATTTATTGATGTCTCTTTTTGTATATCAAACATCAAAAAAGCTTTGTAAATAAAATATGCATTGAATATTTACGTAAAAAATGACAACTTTTTACCTATACATATGTCACAGAGACGACAGAACGGCGATGTAAATTGCTTTTAAGTAGGGCTTGCAATACCGGTATCTCGGTATTTATGTTTTTTTTTCAACATTGGAATACCGGTTGTGATAATTGAAAAATCACGGTATTGAAAATAAAAGAAATTAAAAAAAATATATCACATTAAAATAAATTTTTATTTGCGAAGTTTTGTCGAAACTGACAAGTTTCAGAATTGATGAGCCTTTCAATGCTATATTTAAAAAAAAAACCGTAAGATATTTTTGAAAATCATATGTTTATGATATATTTTGTATTGTAATGTCTCGCATTTCCAAACTCTGATGGAAGACAAATCGTTGGAAGACCGCGACTGCTAAATGAGTGAAGTGTTACAGTACTGGAAGCCAGTAGCTGGCTTAAAAATCGAATAGAGTGTAAGATATTGATTGAGGGAGCCTTGAATATTTTCGGACCGCAGTGTCAAGAAGAAGAATGACAGTATTTTATATGAGAAATCCAAAAACTTATTTTTAGTTGATTGTCCGGTATTGAAATATTTCAATTGGCCGTTGTTTTATGAATACCGGTCTTGATATTTGAATTAATTATGAAAAGCCAAAAAATCTGTATTAAGATATTCACTAACTATGTAGAAACAAATGCCAATTTTGAGGCATTCTTTGCAACATCATATAGAGAACGGGATATTCTTGATTCCTCTTTAAATTCAACGTGGAGTAGATTAAACTATTTCACCACGGCGGCTTCTCAGTATACGGATACACATGATACTTAATATCACTTAAACTAAGTGACTGAGCAAGTCAGATTCCTTTTTTTTTTTATACCTTTATCTTTGAAGCACAACAGTGCATGGTTAAAAGATAGGTCTCGTGCAGCTCTGTATTGGGTCAATAATATAAGGAGTTATTTTTTTTCTTGATTGCATTGCGTTATAGAAGGTGGAAAATTCGGCTGCATACACATAGCGTAGGGTAGTGGGATACTCAACCTATGTTGCATTGCAATAAAATCAACGTGCGAAAAAACGTTTTTAATTGATATATTAGTTATGTTTTTTTTTTTTTAATTTTGATTTATTGAAATTTACACAGATATTTTTGTATTTGTAGAGTAAAAAATAAATCAACTGTACTTATTTATTTACTCAAAAACTAGTTTTAATACATTTCATGTTATTTGAAAAACTAATTAAAGTCAAAATAATCAAAGCTCTCGTTAAAATTTTGATCTAGGTAGATATCGATTATATTGATTTAATCAATATCAGTAGACACTAATTGTTTTTTTTTTCTTTTTTATATAATAGTAAAAAAAAATATTCACCGTTCCTATAGACACCAAAAAATATAATGATTAGCTTTTGTAAAAAAATCTTCAAAATTGTATCAATCCAAAAAGTGGAATTGGTTGCAAAAACAACTCAATCAAATTTACTGCTCTCAAATTGTAACCATTTTTTTTTAAATATGTGAATTTTTTTTTATTTACGAAAGCTCAACGTAATGCAGTATTATTGAAAATTTTCCTATCAAAAGTATGAGGCGCTTCCAGTCTTCAGAACAATTAATTTCTAGGGTGGGTACATACTAAACAAGTCTTCACCAGTTCAGCCGGTTTATAGTTACGGTTTGTTCAGGGAATGTAACAGAGATCATCATTAAAGTTAAGCCAATGAATTTATTTTATACATTTTTAGACGGAAGTTAAATGTTTTGTTTAACGTACTGAAAGAACATGATTGTTATATTTTAAATATAATACAAAGCTTAATAAAAAATACAGATTTTGGATGTCTCTTTTTTTTTCATGTGCATCAAAACAGTCATCAGAAAATATGCTTGTTTTAAAATATCAAAAATGTCGATGGCAGACAGGCTAAATGAAAAAATAGGTTTGACATAAGGACTAATTATAAAAATATTTGTTCGTTTTGAAAATCAATAGTTTTATGAAAAATACATGAAAGAAGAAAATTATAATCGATTTTATTACTGAGTCCAATACTAAGTAGTAAAAATAAATTAATATATATATATATATTATACATGTCCTCTCCCAGTGTGAAGCATATGACCTCCTAACGGTATCTTAAGAGATTTTTTGCATGTACATATTTAGTTTTCGATATTTGACAACTACGTTCAGAAAGGTGTAATACAGTTTGATCCTAAGCATAAGTACATGTCTGAGTATATTATCAAAGTAAGACTTTATATATATATGTATATACAGTGTTTTTTACAAAAAAAGGTACCAGAACGTACTTTTTTTGAGCATCTTTAAGTATTTAATAGAGTAGTAGTTCAACAAAAGCATTGCTTAAAAAGACATCACCTTAAGTAATACTTATTATATAACGGATACATTTTTAATTAATCAGATAAGTATTTAAAGCTTATTATAATGTACTTTCAAAAATCTTTTTAATCGTGATTTGTCATAAGTTGAGATAATTATTTGTTATAATTTCAATGAACAAGGCAACTGTGTAAATGAATACATCCATTAAATACAATGTATATGCAAGGCTGAACGTGAAAGCACAGTAGTTGTGTAAATGTATTTATTTATTTTACAAAGTGATGACATTTGTTTTTTTGTTTAATAATGATATCACTTCTTTTGTGAAAATAATTTATTCCATCAAAAAAATATGTTACATTCAGAAAGTTTTTGTTTAACTGAAATTGAGAAATAATTGTGCCAAAACAAACAAAAGGCATAATAATAATTTTGTAAAATAATCAATTTTATTTCTTACAGGATACAAAACAAAATAGTAGTTGAAGTCTTAAATGTAAATGAGAAGCAAAATTTCATTTGATCTTTTATACTTGCAAAGTGAATCTTTTTTAATACGAAGTAAAAAAAAATAATTTGAATTGAATTGAAATTATTTAATTTATTATTTTAATAAAAATAATTAAACAAAGCTTTGCTTAAAAACCATATGTATTTGGTGGCAAAGTTGCCTTAATGCAATCGAATAGTCTATAATGTAATAATTTCTTATGTTGGTTATGTATTTCGTCGTCCTGCTGAACGCAGCCGCCCACGGGTGTGGTGTGCTCTTTTTTTTTTTGGATATCAAATTTATGGAGCTTCAAGTACCAGGACGCGCCAGAGTCAAAGTTCTTCCAGTCTCCTTCATCGATAAAGTTTTTGAAAAATTGTAAATTGCATCCCCTTACCATCGTTTGCAGACGGAAGGGCGCGATCACTACAGAGGTAAGAAGTTCACGGGAACTACATATGCATTATTTTGCAAATCACACTTTAGATACGGTCGCTTTCTAAATAAAGTTACATTTAAATGATTTATTTTATGAATTGATTAAAAAGATTTGTTATTTGCAATTTTTTATTTTCTTTTATTTTTACCCCGTCTTTAAAATCAATTTATTATAACGTAATTAATTGTATATATTTTTATCAAATATTGTGAAATATAACGATCACTTGCTTTAAAGCATGAGACTTAAATAAGCCCGAAGCTTTCTGATATATTTTTTTTTATAATGAAATTAAATTTTCGCAAACAATATCACGTTCGATAACAATAAAATTTAATGAATAAAGTTTAAAATGTGATTATCACAACAAGGATTTTCTTACTGTCATAAACAATAAATAAGATATTGTGGACCTAATTTTTACTTGTAAGATGCCTTGTAAACCAACAATCACCTTGTTTCCTCCAATTACATGCCAGCATTCTTATGGTTGTTTTAAGAAACCGTCATGTCGTGTGAAACATACTTTTTTGAAAAAATTTCAATTATATTGTTTTCACATTCTGGATATCAGACAAATAAGTAATAATTTTATAAGAGGATTTCAAACAAATCACACAGCTTCTTTTTATCCAGTGTCAATTATTTGTGATCGCTAATGCTTTAAATATTGCGCCAGTTGTGTACATTTATTGAGATTACATATTGACTGTGAAAAGGAAAAATGACGTAATCCACAGTTTTTTCAAAACAGCTATTTTTGATAATCATACTATATCAAACTTGATACACGTTCTATCAAAAGGATTTAAGCTACAAGTGCCAAATTATTATCTAAATTTATCTTTTACGTTTGATTAGCTTTAGAAAATTGAAACCAAGAAAAAAGACTGAAAAAAAGGTTTTTCCTTGACGATTTCTTTAATTAAAATTAGAATATGTCAATAAATCACTAGTTAATTAAGTTTTCGTGCTCTTCAAGGTTGTGGATATTTTATTATTTGCATATGGCCCAAAACCATCAAAACACGTGTTTTGTTTCTCCTGTAAAATTTGCTGTGTGAGTTACGTCATTTTTCCTTTCCATAGTCGATATAAAAAATTGAATTGCAGAAAATCTTTTCTTTGTGATTATTTAATTTAAAATGATCTGATATGAGCTGAAAGGAAAGAAATATGTATTAAACATCAACGATGGCGAAGCATTACGCAGTATCACTGCAATTTGCAATACAGTTGAGGAGTCGTTTCATTATTGCAGTTCAATTCAATTCAATTGCAACGATTTGTCAACACGGAATGAAATAATGTTTATATTTACATACAAAACACGGCCGATGCAATTCGCTTCGTGCGACACCAATCAAAGCAGAGGCTTCAGATCCGATACCAAATCTGATTATAGCCATATAAATTATCGCGTGCTGTGAACTTTGAAATAACAATATTATTGCAAATATACAGTGTTCGCATCAAGTTAAACATTTCATGCAGCTGCTATTCATGTGAGGTGGTATTGCAACATCGCATTATCTGATTTATTTTACTGAATGTAAACATTATCTGATGTATAATATATGTACCGTAAACTTATGAATTGAGCTAAATTTTTACATACACATAAGTTTATATTATTTATAATCAAATGTAAACCCTTTTTAAATTTAAAATTTTGACTGAATGTGCTTGGTGGAATTTCAATACTGAATTAGAATCGTACTGCTTTTAGGCATCTTCAGGCGTTCAAGTGCAAGATGGAGTAAATAAGTGTATGGTGTTTATATAAGAAATTAATGTATTACTTAGATAAAAGCTATTGATGGCGACGTGAATAAACATTGCTAATCATTTGATTTTAATGACGTTCAATTAGTTGGGAAAATATTCACTTAATCAAATAGAATTTTGAAATAAAATGTGATCATTGTTAAAATTATATAACATGGGAATGCCTACAGATTTAAACGGTAGGTAATTTCAGAATAATTTAATATTTATTTTGAAAGTTGAAAAACTTACTTACATATAGGGTAAAGAAGTAAAAAAATTCCCACATTGACCTGCTCATTTAAAATTAGCAAACTACGTAACTGTGCCCTATGAATTATATCTAAAAAAATCTTATGTTCACCCACGTTATGGTATAAATTGAATAAGTGTTCTGAATGAGTGGTTCTCTGAGATCAAGTGGTTGGCAAAAATCGACGCGTCTTTTCTTAAACTAAAGGCGGCAGTGTGTTTCAAAATTCAAATTTCCAAGGTGAATGCAGGTTTTCCGATATAGAAATTTGCACAACAATTACATTGCAGTCTTTAAATCCCGGATTTTTTTCTGTAATGTATTTTATCTTTATTATTGACTAATAATTTGCCTAACAAAGTTTTACAATACAAGATGATCTAACACTATCAGTGATTTGTTTTTTTTATTTTTAAATTTGTATAACTTAAATAAGGCAACAAAATAAATGGTCAGAATTTAAATCATTTTCTGGTCAGAATTTAAATCAACTTTTGGTCATAATAAAATTCAATTTTTGGTCAGAATAAAAATGTTAACGGTCAGAATAAAAATACTAACGGTCAGAATAAAATTAATAAACGGTCAGAATAAAAATAATAAACGGTCAGAATAAAATTAATATACGGTCAGAATAATATTAATATACGGTCAGAATAAAATCTATTGTACGGTCAGATTTTATAAATATTTCGGTCACAATATTTTTTTTTTCCAACATTCATGTTATGTGCGGAAAAGCGGACTCTTATAATGAGTCATTATTATTACAAATAACGCATCATCCGATTACATACCACTCGGTTTGTTTATATAATAGTATGGATCCACCGGAGTGCAGTGGACGTAGGATTCCACGAGGAACCAAGGATTTATGATGAATGTTGTTAGTTTTCACTTTTTTAAATTCAAATAAAAAATACTCACCTCTTTCAATTTTTAAAAAAGTAGTGTTTTCCTTACAATAAGTGTATTATATCGACTATGCAAAGGAAAAAGGACGTAACCCACACATATCAAATTTTACAAAGGGTGCAAAAAACATGTTTTGATGATTTTGGGCCATATGCAAAGTAATAATTATACACAACCTTGGAGTGCACGGAGACTTCTAAACTGATGTTTCATTGACATAATCTAATATTAATTAAGAAATTATCTAGGAAAAACCTTTGTTTCATTCTTTTTTCTTCGTTTTAATTTTTTACAAGGTCATCTTTTTCAAACTTAAAAGTTAAATTTAGATACTAATTCGGCATTTTCAGCTTCCATCCTTTTGATAGAATGTGTGTCAAGTTGTATACATTGTGATTATCGAAAAAAAGCTGTTTTGGAAAATTGAGGGTTACGTCCTTTTTCCTTTCCACAGTCGCTATGAAATGTGCCAGAGCAATTCTTTATCTAAATGTTCTTTCCAAAAATATTAGAGCAGATCACAATGTATCGAATTGTACAAATAATAAATAGTTGCAACTTTTAGATTATTTAAAAATATTTAATAACCAAAAGAATATCGGTTAGACGGAAATGAAACATTTTTTTAAATAAAAACTCTTTTTTTGACACGAAACATACAAATGCAATCCCACTTGAATATACGACAGTTACAGCCGCCTGGATGTGGGAACCTAGTCTATAAGAACTGTCAATTCGTGCTTTGGGCGCGCAATAATAATGATTTATTCAATGACCGTGGCGCTAGTAGCAACGCTCGTCCAATTGCCTATTGGACGATTTGCCGTAAGCAACTTCACTTTGCACCAATAGCAACGCAATACGATGACATCATTATCATCGAAAAAATTCAGACCATCTGTCAAAATAAATATGACCGATCCCATTTAAATTCTGACCGTTTAATATAAATTCTGACCATTTAATATATATTCTGACCACTTAATATAAATTCTGACCATAAATTATTTATTCTGCCCTCTGTAATTCTGACCGATACATTATGACCATTTAATATAAATTCTGACCAGTATAATATAAATTCTGACCAATGTATTAAAAATTCTGACCGAAACTGGATTAAAATTCTGACCGTTTAAATACGAGCCATTAAATAAATAATTCTACATCAATATCTAGTATGGTATATATAGTAAATATTTTGTCATTGACCAATTTGAAATAACCATAAATTTTGGGATCTCCCAAAATGAACAGACGCGAGACCTTTTTTTTTATAGCTTTTCCCAGAATTTACCATTTAAAAAACCCAGGAATTTACAGATTATCCAAAATTTTGTCGCCGCTTGATTTGTGATTTTCCCTGGGAGTTTATTGATGTTTGCCCGTGGCCCCCCAAAACTGTGCTGTTGCTCCCCTATTTTATTCTGTGGCCTCCTTGGAAAATGTTGTGGACTCCGGTTAAAACACTGGTCTAGAACATTCATTGGATATTTGTCATCGTGCCGTTTATTTATTTTTTTGATTAAGCCGAAACTCATACAAAAAGTCAGGCTATCGTTGCTGACAGCAATGTGGATGATATAAGTATACAATTTAAAGTATTTTTTATTCTGCAGAACATAAATGTAATTATTATTACTGTGCTTTATTTAAATTTGTATAAAAAATAGAAAACAATGTTCATGACAATAATTAAGCATTAAACCTATCATTTTTTCAGTATTTATTTGAAAAAAAGTTTTATCAAAATAATACAAAATGATATTGAAAGAAAATATCGGTAATGATGTAGAATGAAAAAAACATTTAAAATTTTCCGACGTGTGTAACAGATAGCATTTTCACAAATCGACAACGGCGCTTAACTAAACCGGGATGCCGTGTGTTTTCACAAGGAGATCAAGTGCATATTCCATGAAAGTGTGGCCTTTGATGGTAAAACGGAGGCAGTACCAGAAGTGCTTAAATAATACATAAATCAAATATTAATCGTTTTATTTTAAAACCATTTCCATTGATTTTTTAGAAAATATGGACAAGTCATAGATCTTATGTCATCTTTCAAAGTAGAGATCTCCAACAACAATAAAAGTTTATTTATGTTTTTCTGTTGTTGCTAATAGCTTCGTACTCAGTCTTTCAACATCATTTTATGTAATTGTAAAACCGCAACGCATTTTAATGTTTATCACTAAATACAACATACTTTTATTTTGTATATCATAAAATAAAGGAAGATTACATTCATTTGGATTTATTGCAAAATAAAAACTGTATACATGTTAATTTAGACTTAAGTTCATTAAAAATAATTTAATAAACAAGAGTCGTTTTGTAGATGAAATCTAGCTACATTAATGATTAAATAATTCAAAATAATATATTTGTGATAGTATGTTAGCCTACCATCATGTAATAATGTAAGAATTAGATTAGGATCGTGATGCACAAATACAAGAGTAAGACTACTAAATATATAGTGATGTTTTTATGATATTATTGTATATTTAGTGTTTTTAACGAAAAACTTTAGATGAATTTATATCCATAATAAAATGAAAAAAAATATGTCAATATGATAAAAAAAATAATTTCTAAGCGTTTGTTATGAACCATAACATATTGTTATTAAATAACGTTACAGTAATTTAGCTAAATATGTATGAAATTTAAAAGTATACATTATTAACTTATATTATCCTGAAAAACATATAAATATATGTAAAAAATAAGTATTAAAGTTTCTTGAATAGTTAAAAAGCTTTTCTTTATTATTTGAGAAAACCATTTGTGACAATTGTCAAAAAACAATGAACTAATTGTATCTTTCTCAATTCACAATTTTGACTTGATTATCGTTCACAATTAACAAAATCCTTAAGCGGAGTGGTGTGGATATATGAAATTGTTTCATAATGGAATCATAGGTCCTCTAAGCGAGAAATAAAATAACCCTCTTTTTTCCTCAGCTAATGCTTTTATACTCATGTTTTCTAAAAATATATCAAGAATGATTTGTCGTTAATGAACATACTATGTTAAAATGCTGCATTTGAAGTCCAACTCTTTATCGAGATTCGAAAAACGTTAAAAAAAATAAAGATGAAAGGTTATAAGTTTATATTGTGTATAATTAAACAATTTGATTGTCTTACCCCATGAGAAAAAAAGTAAAAACGTTTACAAAACAGCAAAGTTTTCAACGTTTTTTATTTAATAAAAAAGATTTAAATAAGTTCTTTTAAAGCCGTTTTTGGCTTATCGAAAATGATAAATATTTTTTAAAGTTTTGAAAAATAGTCTTTGAATATCGTATTCACACCATTCTGTGCAATCAAACACACTGACCGTTTCGCAATCAAATTATCTTGATGCAATTCACAATGCGAATGCATTTTCCGCGCGGCCAGCCTTCGACTGATTGCGCTGTCGTCTGCAAAATGGCTCTGGTGCCACGACACCACCGCGCACCGCCCCCTTAACTTATGTAAACCACTGGTATAATAAAATTTGTAGGCTTCCGTCGTTTTGTCAACCTGAAAGCGTAACCTCATTACAACGTAAAAAAAGTACCAAAGTATTGAACCACACAAGAATTATGTTATACAGTAAGTAAGTACTATTTAGATTTTGTGTCATTATAAGAACTTTAATATTATGTTTAATCTACAGATTAAAAAGAAAAGTTTGATCACTTATTAAAGTTGTATATTCTTGTTTCATTGCATTATAATTTATTTTATGCTATGACTTTGATTCAAGTAGTTAAAAAAAACAGAAAATATTAAATAAAAAATACCGGATATTTAGCGGGTAATAATTGCGGCTATTATTTACAAACCCAGCTCATTCCAAAATTGTTGAAACATGAGCGATGAATGTTAATTATTAAATAAATATATTTTTAAAAGTAATTTTAGAAATTAGCTCAAACACGGCTTGATAACATACAAAATATCATTCAAAAGTAATGTAAAATTTATATTGTTTCATTTTTGAACCATTTTGGAATAAGCCGTGTTTGCAAATAATACCCCCACTTATATTATGATCAAACTGTATGGTTTTGTATGGTTGCAAAAACATCCAGTTGACTACCTCCTAAATTCAATGTTTTCTTAAGCTTATAGGTTCTACAGTATTGTGTATAGTTGAAGATTCGTTTATGCGGTATTTAAAAATTACAGGAGAATGAATAAAGGTAGAAAGGTTTCTTTTTCCTACCCTTAGATGTAATTTATATTAATGCACCGTTACTCTTTGATTAACATTCCTTATAAGAAGGTCACTTAATTACAACTACAGATCTTTTTCCTTATGCAGAGCGTTTTATAAACTACGTTAATAGTCATAGTTTAAAAGAAAAAACTTACTAGTTTACTGTCCTGATGTATCGGATCCCGACTAGAATAAATCTAGTAGTAAAAATAGTTTGTTTTTTTTTAGTATTTAATTCACAGACTTTGAGCTTATAATATTTTTTATGCTTTAATCAGGGATCCTTGTAAATAAATTAGCCATTTTTATTTAAAACAGTAAGTAGTAAAACTTAATTTAAAAATAAGCATTGATAAAAATATGTTTGTATTTTGATGTTGGTACTTTTAAAGATTAATTATGAATTAACATGAAAGTTCAATTCAATTAAAAGTTATAATTGCTAGTAATTATTTATGGCTTCAGCCAAATATAATTTTTAACCGAGTTGTTGTTGATTTAATGTCGATGTGAGAAAACGTAAATCATTTCAGATTGAGATATTTCGAAATTCTATGGCTTTGAAACGGTGTCTGCCGGTACCGGTCAAAAATTGTACCAGTCGATTGAAAAGCTGGATTTAAAATTAAAACATGTGTTTCAAATTTACGTTTTGTTTGTTTTGACTTAAAACTTTCTGATTGCTTATATTTTTTAGTTTCAATATTATGTACTTGGAATCATGAGCCAGTGTATGTAGAATACAAATTAAAATGTTTAAAAAGTGTATGTTTAATATAAATAAAAACACGACAAAAGTATTCAATCAAATTTTTATATCAGAAGGATAATTGAGACGTTAAAAACAAACGAGATCATCTCCAGTTATTGACTTTTTGAGATTTTTGGTTAGTATGACTGCTAATGATATTTTTCAAATCTAGTCGTAAGTTTTATAAAAATAAGCATATAAAACATAAATAAAATATTTAAAAATCTGTCTAAAAGCATTAATTTAATTATTTTTAGCAGAAGCTATTTTGAAACCGGTCAAATCCAGCAATATAATCAAAATTTAAATCGATCGTAGTTATCTCCAAAATAAAAAATTGAATTTCTTGTTTATTATGGAAATAAAATTTTCATTAATAACTATTGCTTAAACCGTATTGGTGAACGAAAATCATGATTATATGTCAGCGCAATATAGACTCACTCGTAAAATTAACCTGAAAATAAAGAGTTTCATATTTGATGGATATGATGACGTTTGTTTTTTAACGTCACAATTATTAAAACAATAGAAACACATATTATATTGACGATAATCTTTGTCTAAAAATTAAATCTCAACAGAGAAATATTTTAACCATTTCAATGTTCTACCTCCTTTTCGTTTTTTTTGGACTTTCAATTGAGCATTTCTACAAAAATGTCATTCAACCTGCCTTTCTCAATATGGAAAAAAAGAATTATGCGGAAAACAAAAGAAAATTAGTTTTAAATTGACTTATTTCAGACACAATTGTAAATATTGTAGATATCAATGTATTTCGTATAATCTTATATATAAAAAAAAAACAATGTCTAAACGTTTTAATATAACAATTTAAACAATGGATAACGCACCACCACATTTACTATTCAACTAAGAAATCGACCATACACTAATGTAAGAATTTTTCTTCTATATGAAATCGATGACTACTAAAACAAACGCGTTAATTATTGTATACAAACTATCAACGACATTTAGTTGAAGGATATTTTTTATATGAATTTCTTTATATTGTTGTGGTAATAATAAGGTTGTCAATTTAAGTTTAATATTCAAACCTTACATGTGTTTCAGATCTGAATGATCAGGCATTGAAATTCAGAAGCTTTGATCATAGATCATATCATATATCATTATGACCGCACGAAGCAATTTGATTACACTATTCAATTATTACTGAGATATCCGTCACCGTGGCTAAGAGAATTTGCAATTTGATTGTTAGACGTATATCATTATACATATGCAATTGCTACATAAAGGGTATTCATTATAGCCACGGATAGATAGAATAATTATACGGTCATACGACTCTATAAAGATAAGTGAATCTTAGTTTTAAGGACAATAAGCCATACATATCAAGACTACAAGAAATAAAAAATGATTTGCATCGTTACATTAGAATTATAGATGTGATATTTTTTTGTAGTGATTTTCATAAGATTCCCACAAAAGATAATCGACCATTTTATATGAGTTCACCAATTGTTTTGCTTCATAACGACTATAAAAAAATATAGATATCAGTTGCAAGATAGTAATACTGTATTTTTCGACTCAATTTGTTTTTAATTTATAACTTTATATTTGGGTCCATGGCAACGTGGTCAGTTTCGATTGCTCCCATGTCAGACCTCATGGGCTCAAATCCCAGAACAAACAACATTTTTTAAATCCATTTACCGATTTCTGTTCGAACTCATGGATGTTTTTAATATCTTAAAAATTCCCTCCCTCCATTTAAATTCTAAAATAACGGGGCATAGGGAGAGAAATTAGCCAATCACAAGTCGTGTTCTAACCCTATCTTTTCTATTCCTACTCTGTATTAAAAAAGTGAGTTTAAATCGTTCAAATTATGTACATTTTCACAGATTTTGTCACTAACGACCCGGGATTCGCCTTTCGGCATTTTCAGGCGTTCAAGTGCACGGATGAACTTGAACTGACGCTCAGTAAATGAATGGTTCGTGCTTATATAATAAATAAATGTATCATTGAGTTTAAAGTCATTGCTGGCAAAAAGGATAAGCTCATGGGAATTCCCAAAGATTTGAGTAGTGAGTGGTTTTAAGAATTATATTTATTTGTTTGTCGGAAAAGGTTTTATGACTATATTTATATAGCATACAGCAGTGGAGACCCCGGCATATTCAATATTTCATTTAAAATCGACCAAATTTTATATCGGCAAAACAGAAAGCGAAACCCGGGTCGTTAGTGACAAAATCTGTGAAAATGTACATAATTTGAACGATTCAAATTTAATATTGAAATTTTACCAAGCACCTTCAGTCGAAATCTTAAATTAAAAAAGTGAGCTTGAGCAACTGAGTAACATGTAGTTCTCGTAGAAAAAGTTCTGTTGAGAACCCTTTATGAGAAGATAATTTCATATACTCTGAATTGGGGGAGGACATGCGCTCAAAAAAGTTTTCTTATATGCTGAATCCATTTCTTTTGCAACATAACTTTTTATATAAAAAAATATCTTCGTATTGAAAATTTAAGTCAAACTATAAAATAAATATGTAATACGTACCTGTCTATTTTGTATCTACCTTTTAACTCATGTAAGTTGAGTTTTATGTATTCAAGATGAATAATGATTATGGATTTTTTTAAATATATTATAATTAATATTAACGATCAAGATTGAATTCGTCATGCCGCTATTTCCACGCACAAATAATACATACTAAAAGCAAGTATTTGTGCGTATTACAGGATCTCATCTAGCTGGCGAGTAAATTTGCCCAGAGGTCAAATAGGCTAATCTAGAGGGTGCTAGTATCGCGCTTTAACTTTGTATAAAACATTACTAGCGTCGGAAGTTGGAGGAAGGTGGGCGAGCCGGAAAACTCCACCCAATCCCACATCCGGTGCAAAAGACACTTCCGGTGTCAATGTGCTTGAGGCGTTGTTGTTTTGTTTCCGCTTGTAGAAAGAGCTTTAAATAAACAGTGCACATGTTTTTGCGTAGAGTTAACAGATAATGCATCTACGCCGTAGAATCTACGGTTATCAGATAAGCTTACACAAGATTTTATATATTATATACTGTATTTAAATAGTGACTGTGATAAGTTTATCCGAAAGCAAAAATTAAAAGATAAATTATTTTAATTCCGATTATCAGTGCTTGTTTCAATATCTACACTCAGTGTCTAATACAAATTGTTGAATTATTTCAATACACTTATTTAAAACAAATCAGTCAGTTGAAATAGTTGTCATTAATATTTCAATATTTTTAATAAATTATATTATATAATCAATATCCACTGCCATTATGTGAGACGTCAGTTTCATAATTCAACATTCAAATCTTGAAAATAAATGTGTTAAATTTTTACCTGTCCGCAGGCATGTCTAATTTGTGGCCAATTAAAGGTTTTGTGTGACTCTTTTGAGGTTAAAAAATTTCTACCCATTTTTTAACTAATAAAAAAAATATAAAAATATAAGCTGGTTGGTCGAATGCCGGTATCAGACATTTGTTTGGTGTAATGCAAGTGTTATGCGGGACAGTGTCAGCCGACTGAAAAAGACAGAGATGTAGTTCAGTGCTATTGCATTGTTATGACACGTGCTGGTTGCTATCTCACTCCAGTAATCAGAATCATAGTAAAATGAAATTAACAAAGGGAACAAATTCGGAAATCTGGAAAAAAATGTTCAATAAGCGCATGCGCAAGAATCGTAAAAAGGTTTTCATAGAAAAAGAGTATTGTTTACAATATTACAGTCAGTGACAAAGATATATATATTTAATGAGGCCCACCAAATTATTTCAGTTGGACACACCTGGCCTAGAGAAACGATTCTTGCTAATTTACGTTAAAAGCTGTGAAGTATTTGAAAGCTTATCAAATCTGCGTTTGTCATAATGGTTTTGTATTATTACCGTTTCATATAAAAATTGTTTTGATAAAGCAAACACATTGACGGTGAGTAAAAAAGAAATTATTTCTCAAGCAGAATTTGAAGAGGTTTAAACAAGAAAAGCTTTTTCGCAGAGTAAATAAACCACATGACGTAAAGTAAAATTGTTAATGTATTAACTGAAAAGTTTTAGCTAAAAACACACAAACGAGTTGAAACGTCAAACAATTGAGTCAACAAAACAAAACAGTGTCATTAAGGGAAAATTGTTTATTTGGCAGAAAATATGGAAGAGGAAGCGAAGTGCACGTACGCAGCTTGACAAGCGTATAAAGTTGTATGTTTCCCCCGAAACGTATGGTTTATTTGTATGTTATTTGAATAGCTTCACTTTATATAAAACTTATATTATCATTATTCGAGTTAAACAGTTAATCAAGCAAATAATGGAGTATTTTGACTTTTATTAAATTAGGTTGAATTTACATAATAAATTTTAAATGTCCAAAAACTTAATATTTAGAAATGTCACATTCTGTTTAATTACTACACAAAACTACCGTTTTTACTATTTTGTAGTATTACATTTAGGATGACGTTATGATTAAAATATATTCATGTAGAAAATAAAAAATAGTTCATGTGCGCTCTTTTAATTAATTTGTGATGTAATGTTAATTACTTATTACTAAGCCGACAGTCTGACTAGATTGCCATAAAAATAATTATGCGCGAAACATACAATATCATTAAATTCAATCTGTTAAATTTAAACATTTCTCTTGTGTTTTATTTGTCATAACGTTTTTATCGTCTAATGCATGGTTTCTCAACCAGGGGTCAAGTGGCTCCCCTGGAGACCACAGCATGTTCCAAAGAAGCCACTGCAGTTTTTGGGGGCCACGGAGAAATCCATAAGCTCCCAGGTTCTTAAAATTGGGCCGCCACAATATGCCTAGACATTCAGGGATAAGCTTGAAAAATAAAAAAAGGTCTTGTATCTTTTGGAAATCCATAAATTTCTGGGTAAATTTTTTAAATCTGCCAGTGAAAAAAATCTTCAAAGAATTGAAAACTATTTCGGAATCTTTCAATTCCCGAGCCTTGAACTGGTATGGAAACCACGAAAATATATGCAAACTCAAAAAAGGCCACGAGCTCAAAAAGGTTGAAAAACTATGGTCTTATGCATGTGTGTTAACATAACTAAGTATGTATTGTTTGTAATCTGTATTTTTCAGTTTTTATGTAGGTATGCTGTCGTTAATTAAATAATGTGTTTAAATGAAATATAAAGTAAATCATTTTTAAAAAATATATTCAATTTTACCTAATCTAACAAAAATATTTATTCAGTGTACCACTGAACGCTAAAATATTTGTTTGATGAGAAAATTTTAAAGTAGCATTGTTTTGTAAGGTGATTGCAATCAAAAAACATTTTTTCTTTCGATAAAACTCAACGTCTTTATCTTAAAACATAAATTATAATATAAGGTGTGAATTAACAACCTTATTATTATTTCACTCCATGTTAATTTGTGATTTGAAATTCATAACGTCTTTCAGTGTATATATATATATATTATTTATTCATTATGTACATTAACAAATTGAGTATATGAAATTTTAATTGTTTATAAGTACTATATATGTATGTATGGATTTGGTATAAATTTGGATCGAAGAAAAAATACAACTAAAAGATCAAAAAAAAAATTTTTTACGTTCGAAGAAAGATTAAAAATTATAAACGTGTATTTATTTTAGAAACTCAAACAAACCTTTATTAAATTTATAGTTTCTTTGAATTTGAAGGTTTTTGTACAGTATTATTTTATGAACGATTTTCGGCCTAAGAAAATTTAGCGATAAAAGGTTCATTCGACCGAAAATGAACGCGGCTAAAATAAATAAACAACCTTCGTTGTTTGGCCTCTTGTATTTTTGTGTAATTTAGACAGTATAACTTTGTTCTTCGTAGTAGAAAACTATGAAAAATAATCTAATATATTATATTAAAAAGCTTTGTTTATGCATATATTTATTTATAGTTTCAATTAAAGGAAAAGTATAAGATGCCGCTGAATACAAGCTGAAATAATGTTAAAGCATTTATTACGAACGTAACCAAGGATATTGTTTTTATAAATAGAAACTTTGCACGAAATCTTTCTTTATCCAGGATTAAAAGGAATTACATGAATATAAAAATAGAATACTATGTTCCGTAACAAAATTGCACTGTCTTTATTAAAAAAAAATGTAGCCGTTACAAATTTCGACGGGTAAAAATTCTTGGATACATAAAGACGACATGTAACATAATATATATTTCGCATTTCTTGGTGGGTAACAAACAAACCATAAAACAAACTGATGAGAGCTGTACTGGGACATCTAGTATTGAGATGCTATCCATTGTTGTTCTACATTTTAAAGCATGTTGAAGTTGCGCATCTAAAGTAATAAGAGATTTCTGTATTTAAAAAAGAAGTCTCATTACAGAACAAACATTATTGAAGGAAAAAGAATCTTTCAAGCAAAATAAAAAATGTTTTTTTTTAGATGTCCTAGTGCAGTTCTTAAGCGACTATGGGCCCATTAGACGTGAAGTGAAATATGATATATTGTATAATTGGGACGAATAACTAGATAAAAGCAGTTAATACGAAAATTTACAGAATTTTAAAAATTATATCACTAAAATGAAATTTTGCTTCGCGTTCCTGGTAAGTGTAATTATTTAAGAATATTTGATACAATTTCTTTTCTCTCTTTTAGAAAATTTTAATAAAAATTGTGTATTTAAGAGAAATAGTTCCATCTCAATGAAATAATTTAATTTTCTCGAATAATGAAGGAAAAATAGGTCGCCAAGACAGGCGGCTGTTATTGTAATATACTTTCTATTGAAAAACTTGTCTTCTCTGGTAATACCTGAGCAAGAAACGCTGTACGCGGTCTTAGAAAAATAATAATGCCAAAGAAATAAGACGAGAATAATCTTTATATTTTGCTTCAGTAAATCTATACTCATGTTCTTCAAATATAGTAGAGTTTATTTGAAGTAAGCGCTGATAAACAAATAAGGAAATACATTAATGAGTAAAAGGATTATTAAGAGCTTTAGCGTTTTTTTTTTTTTTAATATTTTCATAATAAAAATATGTAAGTAGCGTTCGTATTATGAAATAATTTAAAAAGGTACATAGATACCTGTCTAAGTTTCTTTGTCGAGCTTTTCCGAGACAAAGAAATGTTGAAATTGCACCCCATTTAGTTTCAATGTGCGCATATTTAATGCATATTTTTTATACATTATTAATTAATAAAATTAAGACGTATAGAAAATATTTGGTATCAATGCTTGAGTTTGTTTATTTTCTGTGGATATGATCAATTCGATTTATTTCAAAATATATTTTCTAAATTTCTTATTAAGTACAGTTTCATATTAAGTCTTATTATTAATACAAAAAAAAAACTATTTATGTCAGAAGATTGTGATATTTTTTCTTTTACTTCTTTATACTTCTTTATACTTGTTTTTTGATATATCTAGCTAAAATATGTATTTAAAAATTGTGTAAATTGATAAAAAAAAAATGATTTAATGAAGGTTCCCTAAGAGGCCA
Source organism: Himalopsyche anomala (assembly GCA_031772345.1). Classification (NCBI taxonomy): domain Eukaryota; kingdom Metazoa; phylum Arthropoda; class Insecta; order Trichoptera; family Rhyacophilidae; genus Himalopsyche; species Himalopsyche anomala. The sequence continues at coordinate 20,908,375 of CM062830.1, forward strand.
AAGGTTCCCAAAATTTCTATCAGGATTTGCGTTTTAGACTACGAATACAAATCTGAATTAATTGCTGATCGATAGCTTGGCCGATCGGAAATTCATTTTGACCGTAACAGTAATAAATGCAGCTTCAAAGGCAAGGAATGGCTTGTACATTCCTAAATTTTTTTGTAACAAATTGCCATATTTTTAAAATTGATTTTGACATTATAATTATAGATGTAACATAACATATCGAGGTTAAAAGAGTTTTTTTTTCCAAAACCTTGACTTTTCGTTCGCTGTTGACTGGGAAAAATCATTTTTTTAGTTAATATGATCGTGCAATTCGCATAAAATATCTGATTTTAAATTGATATTGTTTATTGATTTTTTTATTAAATGTTTAATTGTTTATTATTGTTTAAATTTATACAGCTTAGCCGTAGTCCATAAACAAGTATTCTCAGTCCAATACGTCTAACCCTTTATAAAATATTATTATGTTTAACAGCTAAGATATAAAAATAGACTAGAGCTACGTTGATTAATTACTCTCATATGTTCTTTCAATATATGGTGTAAAAACTGCTAATTAAATAAATGCTGTGTTTTCAATAAACCAAATAGATGTAAATTAAACGGCTGTTTGCTTGGCTCTAAATTAATTATGGCGCTTCTTTGTTATAGTTCATCTCTAATAAACGAGAACAGAAACATTTCTGAGTTCGCAATACAATATGATAACCGAGCTTACCAAAGCCTTACAATACAAAACCTTCTCAGCCTTAAGTTGCCGTCAAGCCTTTTGCAACAAGATCCCGAAGGGATGACGTAGATTTACCTACAGATATATTTCTCTGTCAACTCTATTTAACTGACAATTGTTTGCATTACAAAAGGTGAATGTGACTTTCAAACGTAGAGGCCCAAATTAATCGCGACATTTCCAGGGAAAATGGTCAACGTTTTTCCTACTACCTTCAAGGAGCAAACAAAGAACCAGGTGTAGAGATTGCATGACTACACTGACAGACTAAAAGGAAATTACTTGGGCTTGAGAAATATTTTAGATTACATGTAATGTATGCTACGTAAACTGAAAATATCTTTATGTAAGTGTTACAAAAGACATGCCAGAACTAACAATTACCTCGTCATTTGACGCCTACATACTATATTTTGATATGATTTCAACCGAAAAAAGAATTTATATTTTATTTATCAGGTAATTATCCCGTATATCAAACAACACTATTTTTTAACCGTACATGAACAAATAAATACATGCGATGGGAAAATTTGGTTACAAAATTCATTCAAAGAAGTTTTTATTAATAAAGCATTTTTTTTATTCTGTTCTGTTGAATTTAACAGTAAAATATACATAGTTTAAAAATAAGTGCAATTTGAAACCAAGATATAAAACCTGCGGCTAGTTTTAATATGTTTACGACAAACAAACATATTCTGAGATTTAAAAAAATCCACATTTGATTTCGAATTTATTCACTGGTGATTGCAACTGATTCACAAAATTGCTGCGAGATAATATCACTTCATTTTATATTTAATTTGAAAAAAAAATAGCATAATTGATACTTAAAAATTGTGTGCGAATTTATATTTTAAACCATTATTTTGATATCAATCTCGAAAATTTAAAAATAAAAATAAAACTTTTCTATAAGCGTAATGCTTTTAAATATTAACTTTCAATTATTATCTTCAGTTTATATTTGATGGAGATAACTGAAGTTTGATCAAAACATCGATTTATTTACAAGATTATTAATAATGTAAATAAAGTAATAAAGTGTTCCTTGAATATTGCAAACAGTACTAAATGTTGAAAACGGGTTCGGATGCTTAAATTTATCAAAAATCGTACAATTTCTCAAAATATTTCATTAAGAATAACTTGTTTATGTGAAAAAATATTCAATACAAAATAAATCGTATAGCGGGAGCCATCTTGTAAGATTTATTCAATGTTAGAATAGAATATAGGTTATTAATAAAAAAAATATGATAGAGTAAGTCTGAAAATGATTTTCAAAATAAAAATAATTCAAAACTATCACTTAAATGGAAAACTCATGATTTTTATTAAAATATATTGAATTTTCTTAAAACGTAGCCGATTGAAGACGAAAGACTTTTTTTCATTTACTACATTAGAATGACTATCAAATGTCATACTAATACACACTGTATTGCTATGTTTGTCACTGATAATGTAGACACTTCTTAAAAGAATAAATTAACTAGTCAATGTATACATTTGACGAGTGACTTTATCCGCGAGTGAGCACCTAAACTATACAAGGCAGTTCACTAACTCAAAAATAATCACGCGTGCACTCGTAGTGTTGCCAGCCACTCTCAACTGTTGTGCACGCACAATCGCGCAGTCGTTGTGTTATACTGCTGACTGGCAAAGTATTAACAAATTTATACGTCTTTTTGTTTTTCTCGTCTTCTTTCTATTCAACATATCTTACCTCACGTTACCTAACGTAACTTTACCTAAAATTAAATATCATTTCTACTTTGAATGGCACTTTTCAGTGAGTTTATTCTACACTTAATTCAGACGTTGAATTTCAAAATGAATTTGAATAGTATTGAAATAAAATTCAAGTAAAACTTTTAGTGAATGTATACATTGACGATCTTTCACACTTTACCTGTGACATATAAATGTAATTAAATACATCTGACGGATCATAACAATGCATTTACCGAGTGTGTAGTCTTAGCGTGAGAACACTCACACCCATACATACACCAACACACAACCGCTCACACCGGGAATGATATTATTTTTTTATTTTTTCAAAGTTGAATATATGTTTTTAACAATACATTATCTGTCCGGCATTGCCTAAAGTGAAGATTATTATACACCAAATACTGGATAACTGTATTCTCAAAAAGTGAATTTTGTTATATTTTTTGTTTTGGTACACAATTGACCAAAACTTTGCGTTTGAAAAATTTTCAAAAACATTTTATTACAGTGACCGGGAAAGTACATTTGCAATAGAAGAACGATCTCATTTTACCGGTTTAGATTTCTTTTGAGTGACGGTGTTTGCTTTTTGACTAAGAAACTTCTAAAGCACGCAGACATAGAAACGTGCGATAATAATTTATAAAGGAGAACTGCGCAAATAGAAATGAACATAACAAGATTTGCATTTAAAATTCTACGTGGCTTTTGGGAAAGGATTTCAAAGCTTCGTACAGACAAACTTTGGTCGAATTTTAAAACCGACGGACATCATTAAAACATCACGACGGGTGTCAAAATTATTTACGAATGCTTGTTTAGTACGTGGTAAAAATATGTAAAACAAACAGTATATAGAGAAGTTTAAAATTCAAATATAAATCGACTGTGGAAAGGAAAAAGGACGTAACTCAAAGTTTTTCCAAAACAGCTTTTTTCGATAATCAAAATGTATACAACTTGATACACGATCTAGCAAAAGGATGTAACCTGAAAATGCCAAATTAGTGTCTAAATTTAGCTTTAAGTTTGGAAAAATTGCGATCAGGAAAAAGGACTTAAAAAAAGTTTTTTTTGGACAATTTATTAAATTTATATTAGACTAAATCAATATAAAACTAGTTTAGTAGTCGCTGTGCATTTCAAAGTTGTGCATATTTCATAATTTACTTCTGACCTAAAATCATTAAAAAACGTTTTTAGTGTCTCCTGTAAAATTTTTTGTGTGGGTTACGTCATTTTTACTTTCCACAGTGGATATCGAAAGAGAACCTATTTGTTTCTTTGGTGTTTTAAAAATACGCATGGTCACACTGTTACATAGTTTAAACATAAGTGGAGATGAAAACTAGTTATTTATGTCATATCCTTTTAAAATGTTGAATCCTGTGTTGAAGTATTCAAAGCAAAAAATCGTTGGTTAACATATCGTTCTACTTATTAATATCCATTGTAAGGAATAAGTAGGATGGAATAATCACCTATATTCTTCATATAATTAAAAATAATGTTATCATGATATTTTTTTTGGGATTTGAAACATGGACGCAGCAGACAGAAGTCACAGACACAGCCAAAGTGAAGGCAAATATGATTGTTTAAAAGGCAATGCCAATTAATCAATAATATTGTGATTTTTTTTTTAACCATGTCCGCTCCCAATGTGGAGCATATGGACTCCTAATGGAGTTTATCTCAACAGAAGTGTTTCTACGAGAACTGCTTGTTACTCAGTTGCTCAACTTCTCTTTTCCCAAAGAGAGTAGGGATATAAGGATAGAGCTAGGACAGGACTAGTGGTAAGCTAATCGCTCTCGATACGCCCCGTTCATAGCACAGGATGCGTGGGAGAGGGGAATTCAAGGCATCACATACATCCATCCATGCCTTCGAACAGAAATTCATAAATCGATTGAAAAATCAATTTATAAAACTGTCCGTACCGGGATTTGAACCCGTGCCCTCCGTAACCGAAGCCAACAATGCTGACCACTCGGCTACAAAGGCGGCGTGAAATATTGTGAATTTAGTACTTTACAAATCAATTGGGAAAGTTTATATTAAAAAAGATTACAATGACGTGACTTCATATGTAAGATAAGATTTAAAACAACTCATAATCATTATGAAATTAAATCACTCTATAATAAAACTCTATAGTCTAATCAAAATTTGATAAAAACAATCGGCAGTAGAATGTAAAAAAAAATGTATTTTTACTGAAACAACGCTGATGACGTCTTTATTTTATTTGAAATGGAGCTAATCATGACATAATTTTTGATGACGTAAGAAGCTGACATTAAAAAAATGTCATTAAATTGTATTCATTTTGGTCAATTCATCGTTAAAATTAAACCAAGAATCATAAAACCAATTAATTATTTGTAAACATAAAAACATTGCATTTTCTCATTTGAATGGATTTTTAACCAAACAAAAGACATTGGCTTGCTGTTTGTATCCGGTACCATTTCAATTCATTACTCCCACCGTTAACCATGTTATATAATAAAATATTCAAATTTATGACGAAAATATGAAGTTTAGTCAATTTGTATATGCCAAAGTAATATATTATCTTCTTCTTAATTAGAAAACTATTCACTTTCTAGTAATAAAAAACAATTTTCTACCTACACATTCAAATGTACATTCAGTTTGTTATTTATTTATTTAATAAAACTCGATAGTTGTAAACAATATGCTGTATATTTACATAATAATCACAGAAGAAATTTATTACAAATGTTTTGTTTATAGACAAATAGTAGACATATTATTTGTCCGAACATCATCCATGAAACGTGATGCATTCTGCTCGGAGGTATTGTAAAATACCGGACAGTTTTTCATTTCGTTTTCTGCATGCTGCTTGGCAAGAGTTCTCGTTTAAATTTAATACGAATACCGAGTCACATGTGTTGAATACGTTCTTTACTTTTATGCTTTTTCCAGAGAGATATTCCATGTAGCTAGTTGGGGGTCCTCCACGATGGATCATAGAAAGGTCATCATAATTTTTAATATCAGACATTTCATAAACGACATTTTTCAAATTTAGTTCTTAAAGTAAAGTTAGTTAAATTGGCAATACAGTTTTTATATTAAAACGTTCTCATACCAAGAGATTTGTTGAAAATAAATAAGCTCTTGTAATAAATTCAGTTTTGTACAATTATTTATCAAAATTTTATTATAACTTGAAGTTTTATTGCTTTTGTGTAAACTAAGACAAAACGATATTCTTTTCCGATTATTGTGCTTTGTAAGTTTTATTGATTTATCGAATAATTTTGCGAAAAAGTGCTTGTAAAAGAATTTAAATGTTTTTATAAAGATGTTCTACTTAAATAACTGCATTTTATGATTTATGGAAATGAATAAAGTAATTCATATCTCCATTTTTTAACGAAAGCAAATTGAATAAAGTAATTCATATCACCTTAGTTGCGAAAGTTATAAAAATCTACGTTCGATATATCAAGTAAGCTAAGTTTGCATTATAAGCTTCCCTCACTTACAATAAAGGCTGTATGTTATTGCGGGTATCAGTGGTTGGCAACATGGCTATCAAAGAAATAATTGAAAACATAAAGTAATGAATCTACAGCCGAAAAAGATTCACCAATAAATTATCATTTGATAATTTATGTTTTTATTCATTATTTGTCATTTATTAATTTATGTTTTAAAATTTTGATGATTTTTCTATTTCTGTATTGTCCGGAACCTTGGTCGAGCAGTCAACGAGTTTGCTATGATAACAGTCATCACGAGGTCAAATCTCAGTACGGTCTGTTCTAATAGAATTAATCGATTTTTAGTAAACTTATGAATACTTATTAAAAAACGGAAATGTGTTGGAATTTTGGAATTCTCTTGGCTCTAAGATTCGAATTGTAATCAGAATGATTCACTTATCATTAAAGCTATCCTATTCATATCTTTCTATCTACAATCCTCTTAAAAATGAAAGGTTGAGCAACTGAATAATTAAACAGTCTTCGTTGAAAACTTCTGTTAGAATTAGCTTCATTATGTTTCCACGTGTTTTACATTAAAAGTGAACACGGTTCACCTTTTTCTCCCTGCGATATGTATTTACTACAATTCGACTCATATAATGTCAATGTCGATAAGAAATATAATAGATACGGTGCTCAGAATTTATGTATTCCTCCGTAATATAATCACGAATTATATTTTTTTTTGCTATGCATAATTATTCATCTGAAGTGAAGGAAATACATAATTTGTAGACATATTGGGGATAGTCTCACCAATACAGAGATGTTTTCCGGTGCACTTCTTTGTGTGTGTACTGTATGCACGTGTTTGACCTCGTCTGGTATGAAACGTTGTCGCAGCCGGCATTCGATTTAGTAACATGTAAGTTGTCATATGTGGCGGTACTGCCGGATATTTGCGATGCTTTTTTCTCGTTTTCAAAAATTGTTACATTTCCACTTGAAATATGATTAATACAATTAATATTCATTAATACTCTTATTTGTCCGATTTTAAATCACTTTTTCTGTTGTCAGTTGTAGAAAATACATATCACCGGAGCGCGCGAGATTTTTAGCACCGTAGAGAAAAGGTTAAACAAAAATGTTCTTTATAATAAATATAAATATTATTGAAATATACTTTATTATGAAAAATCAGCTGCTAAAAGATTTTTAAAAGTAAATTTGGCCTTAGATGAAAAAAAATACATTCAGCTTCGACTTGTAAAGGTCAAGAATAAAAAAACAAGTATTTTTTGTAAAAATAAAAAAGAAGAATATTAAAAGGTCCCGCATCAAATAACAATTACATTCAACGGAGGCGATTGGCTGATTGTAAACGACGAACGATGTTATTATATTGGCTATTCTGAAATATGTATCCCATTAATTAGGAACTAGGCTAAAATTTCTTTGTAGATAAGTAGGCACAACAGTGCATCGTTGAAAGATAGGACCCGTGCATCTCTGTAACGGGCCAATAATACGTTATGGAAGACGGACGCGACACAGCGGCTGCATACACATAAAGGGTGGTGGTGAGATACTCAACAACCAACTTGTGTAAATAAGTAATCTTGATACATCAGCCGATGATTTTACTACACAACATTTTATTAACAAAATATAGTCTGTTTTTCGATTACAAATAAAAAGTATGAGATAATGGTATGAACACGACGTTGTTGTGAGTAATGTTGTATTGTGATCAAGCAAGAATTAAATATTATAAAATTATATTACTATTTATATATTTTTTTCAACAACAGTTTTTGATCGCTGGTGTACATACTACACTCCATTTTCCAAGCTCGCTTGGGACGGCTTCCTCAGGCTCTGGTGTAAAGTAAAGGGTCTTATTTCAGAAGAGGGGCAACAGCTAGTCATTACCCCCACCTCGTCGCTGTAACCCCACCCCTCACACCAGTTCAGTTGGCAAACTACTGTCAACGGATACTGCTGAAAGATATTTCTCTACCTTTTGTGAGACGACAAACAATTCGCGTGTGGCTGAAAAGGTTTCAATATAAAAAAAGATTCAAATGTAAAAAAAAATACGATTATATGTTTTATACTTGCAACTAATATCCAAACAATTTTCCTTGGACATTATTTTTTTTTTTTAATTTAAAATATTTATGAATTATAAAAGCAATATTTCTATGGTATTAAATAAATATAAAACGCTTAATTTTAATGTAATATTTTTATTATAAGTTCAAGCAATTTGTATCAATAAAACTGCAAAATTTGGTTGATTTCTATTTTTTTTCAAATTTCAATTTTGACTTTAGTTCAGGAACTGTTTTTAATCGTGATTGCTCTGAATTAAATGCTACTTGCAAAAAATTTTGTTTTGAAACCGATAAATGGTAAATGGGTTCCCGGTAAATTGCTCGAATAACAAGATAATCAATTTGTTTCCGTTTGTTCTGTCTTAGTCCTAGTCTTTTATGTGTTCTGGAATCATATAGAAATAACTAATTAATAAGCAGTTCTCGTAGAAACACTTCTGTTGAGATAAACTCCATTAAAAGATCATATGTTCCGCATTTGGAGTGAACACGGTCAAAATAAATACTTACGAAAATTATTTTTATATTTGACTCTCTAAACAAGTGTCGCACTAGATAAAAATGAAATTCGTAGAAAAAGTCGTGAAAAATCGTTTAAATAACCAAGCAATTCGAATAATTTGTAATTCGAGCAATTTACCAGCTCCCGAGTAAGTGTGCTTTTCAACATGCATTTTTCTTTTTAAAGATAAGCTTAATGCAGTTAATACCAATGTGTAATTGTATAAAAAATTAAAAACTATCATACACCAGATTAAGAATAAATAAAAAACCGATAATAATATGTACGCAAATTTATTATTAGTATGAAAAAGTCAACATAAAATGTCAAATGGAAATTCTAAACTAAACGATAGGGTTGGAAACATAGCGACGAATGTTACGTAATTCGCATAAATTGTCAGTTTTATTTAATGTTAATATCTAGTTTTTATCCGCAATAAATATTCTAGAGAATCGCATGGTTGCTCGCGGGATTAAGTAAATTTTCGGGGAGAAATAGGGTGGTGTGTTGTAAAAAATATTCACCTCTTTTATTTACCTGGTTAGTAATACAGGTAATATAAAAGTTTTCGTTATATATACTATAAACAGAGCGATAGATATTTACACTGGAATTCAGTAGACGAAGTGTTTCTACAAAGACATATCTTGCAAATAATATTTTAGTAGACTTTAGATGAGTTGATACGTATTTTCTTTCAAGAATGTCATTTTGTGCACTTGTAAGACAATATACCCGACAAAATAAAGAGAAAACGATTCAGAATTATGGATTTTCTTTTCATATAAGAACAATTTCTTTAGGCCACCGTTCACCGTAAGCCGCGAGAATCCCATTGAAGTGGTGGGGTAAGGTTACTCCGGGGTGCACTCTACGCCTGCCTGCGAGCGAGCAGACGACGCCCGCAACATTATGAACGCCTACTTCATTTTTGTCATTTGTAGGCCGACGCCGAAAAAACGCCGTCCGTGAGACGAGAAGGGTTCCTCCTTGTTGTTAGGCAATACAGATCATGGTAAAGTGGTCAGGCTCTCTGAACCAAGAAAAGGCTGTAAGATAAAACTTAATGAAGCTTTCGCAAGGGTCGTTATGACTCTAAAGATATTTTTTACGACGCGTCGGCTTTCAAAGCACAGTATTTTTTTGCCCACGACACAGTTGTATGAGAAGATTGTTTGATTTTAAAATAACAATACGATTAAATTTTATTTTCATTTATTTTTCTTAAGATAATACATCTTTCCTCAAGCTATTAGTCCATCTAGCTCAAACTACTAGTATATTTTTAATAATTTTTAATTGCATCAGTTTAGTTAAGAATATTATTAGGTTTTTTTAAAACTGTGTGATAAATATAGCAACGTTAAGAAAGAAACGGAAAAACCAATAAGACTAAAAAATATTTGTCAATTTTACCGGCATAAACTTGGCAAAACTCAATCGTAATATGTTTTATAGTAGAAAAGTATTTTTTCATCAAATTTAGTGTAAGAATACAGTTAAATCAGCTTTTTTGTTTGCACGACATCATCTAAAATATTTTTATATGACCAAGGTTCAAAAGCAGTCGGAGTGTGTTGATTTAATTTTAAATTCATAACTGATTTAATTCTCTATGTTTTGAAAATATTTTTAAGCATTTTTTACGTATTTTTTTATGATTTCTTGCGGGACAAGCTTTGGTTAAATGTATGCGAGAAGCGAGCATGCATCTTAATCTTTAAAGCCACACAATGCACTCCTGAATTTTCTAGTATATTTTCTATGCAGTAACACTCTATCAGCTGCATAGTATTGTTCAGGTTTAAATATTGAATTTATGAGAAATGAACCAGAATGTCTAACGCGTAAATATATCTCAAAATAAATTATTTAACCAACGAAAACGTGATGATCTTCTTAAAAATATTCGATTTTTTTTGTTGATTGAACTAGAGGTTTTATTGTGAAGATTATTGAAAGGGATAATTTAAGTGTGTCACTGTTATTTAGTTGTTTGCAAAATTGACAATATGGTTAACAATAATTGGTTCAACCCATAGATGGATCAAACGCAATGTGGAGCTTGCTGACTTTTAATAGAGCATCTCAAAATAAGGGGTTTTTAATAAAACTGGTTTTTATGCAGTCTCTCAACCTCCTTTTTAAGTATTTTGACAAGTAATAAGCTGCTTACATTTCAACACCTTAAGGTCAATGAAACGTTTCTCATTTTTCTCTTTTTGCAGGAGAGCCAAAAAAATCTCCAGTATCTTTTATTTATTATATTAAACTCAATGACACATTAAAAAGATTATAAAAAAAAATACATTTTTTATAGGGTGCGTATAAAATATTTTTGCATTGAGTGAACCTATTGATTGCTTTATGCAACATTTATTTTATATCCACTGTCATATGTAACTCAAAATGTCAACAATCGAGTAACGTTTCTATGAAATCAAAGAGGATTATTTATAAAGACGAAACAGGTTTTCAAAATTAACAATTTAATTAATAATTAATTTGTTTTTGGAAATTTCATAATTTAAAGTAATAATCAGTACCTATGAGTTTAATTTATCATTTTTGACTGATCCTGACTATAAAATAACACTGTGAAATAAGTATAATAGACAAAATTTATTTGAATGTAATAAATATAATATATATAAAGCTGGTTATTATCTTTCGCTTAGGCCTGCTTTAAGGATCAGATGGGTGAAGAGTCACTGGAAGGGAAAATATGCAAAATAAATAAATAAGAAACATGTATGGTATTCATGGATAAAACTCTTTTTGTAAAAATTCCACATTATTTATTATAGGTCAAAATCAATTACGCTCATCGCGAGCATTCTCGACTAAAACATTAACCGGTTCTGATCTTTGACAAAAAAATGTGAAATTTACACCAAAAAGTGTTTTATTTTTCAATATAATGCCTTTCTACCGATAATTGACAGTGAACACGCTAAAAGAACCGAATTATGTTTATCTAAATAATCCGAAAAATAATAATCTACTAATTTCACATAATATATAATATTATAAATCAAGATTAGTTTCGCTTATTGAGAGCATTACCAACTGAAAAAAGTTTGTATTGCCTAAAGAAAGGAAAAAGGACGTAACCCACACATGACAAATTTTACAGGAGACAAAAAACGTTTTTTGATGATTTAAGGCCAAGGGCAAATTATGAAAAATACACAACCTTGAAGTGCGAGGCAAATAATAAACTGGTTTTAAATAAACTTTATCTGACATTAATTTAATTCTTTTTTTTAAAAAAAAACCTTATTTTCAGCCTTTTTTCTGGATAAAAATTTTCGGAAGCCTTTATTTTTTCAAACTTAAAAGCTAAGGTACTTATTCGGCATTTTTAGCTTAAATCCTTTTGATAAATGTATATAAAGTTGTATGCAAAAATAACTGTTTTGAAAAAGTGTGAGTTAAGTCCTTTTTCCTTACCACAGTCGATATTGAATATATAATTAATATATATTCATTTAAGTTTTGAAATTATTCCATGTGGGACCTCACTGAAAACTGCCATAGCGACTCATATTATAGTTTTTCACATTGCATGTGATGCGAGACTTGCAAAATTTTGAGGAAGTGTGCTTTGTTTGCAGTAAAGGGGATTATATCCTTCCCAGCTCAATCCTTAACGCAGCAAAATTGTTTGCATACAAGATTTTACATGCAAGCTTTGGTAGAGTAATGAAATTTATTAGACACGATGTATACATATACAAAAAATAAGAAATTGCTGTCTTTCTCAACTGGAAAATTTACGTTTACGGTTTTGTTTTTACGATTTCAGGATTTGTTACCCCGTAGTATCATTACTTTTCCCGCCTGTTAATAAAACGTAAAATGTTTTAATAGACGCACGGGGCTTTTTTAAACATTTCTGAATTCTATAAATAACATTTATAATAAATTTATGGGCCCACATGTGTCAAATTTGTATGATTGTTTTTTACATGCGATTTTTAATAAACTTTCCTGGTATTTTTTTCTTTATATCTTTTCTCAATGAAATAACAGTAAACAATATTGATTATTAAATTATATGAATTTTATACACATAATAAAAAATACTAATTAGAAGTAACGTATGGATACTATATGCATTTATTCACAAATTAAATTATCATACATACATTCCTATACACTATAGCCAGTGATATGCTGCTAAGATTCTATCAACCGGCTTGCACCTTGGTAAACCCCTATTTTTATCCCATTTTTTTTCAAATTATAAAAAAAATCATACATTACAAAATTATTTATTAACAATTTCGAATTCAAATTATTTATTTACAATAAAAGGGTTTCGATTTTTATTTGAAACTTTAACCGTGACGGGTCTTATTCGTCTATCATGTAGTACAAAATAGTACACAAAACGGCCGCAAGATTTTACTTTATTCATATCGGATCAAGTATTGTGATTGTGTAAAAAATTATCTCTGAATAACGATAATTAATAAAAAACCGTATTTTAAGAACCAGCTATCCGAACCAAAATTATTTTAGCAACCTGTTCGACAGAGCTGGTACGAAGCCATAGTAGCACATCACTGACTATACCCATTGATAAACATACACATGCGCGTACATAAATACATAGACACATACAATAAGTTTAAAAAAATAACCAAAGTTCGTTATTTTCATGATGCTAAGGGTCATGTTTTCAGTTGTATACATTTTTAATAGAAAAATAAATTTTATGGAGGGTTATAGAGCAGTACTGCTCACTGCCTAAAACAATTGTATGTATAACCTCGTCATAATCATGAAGGTAATAGATCGTTGAGTTATAGTTCACTTTAAATACATTCGTCAAGCCGTCAGGTTTAAATTGAAAACTTTTAATTCTATTGCAAGAGTAAAACTCTACTCATCGAATCGTAAAATGTGAATGCATCAAATAATTGTCAGTATTTAAGTGTTAAAAGCCAAAATACCTTTTCTCCGGTGTCAGTTTGATCAATTTTGCAATCCCTCCTTTTGCCAATATAAATTGTGACTATTCTGTAACTGAAAAAAATTGATATGATTATGAAGCAGTGCTATACAATATAATTCAAGCGTGCTCTGTATGACAAATTAATGATGACGCAGACACGTCACACACTTGTCTCGCCAATTTGCTGACAGAACGTACCAATTAACTGGTTACGTGATATAATTACGGCAGGAAATTGAATAGCTCGTAAAAAAAACTGCACCAGTGTGAACCTCTGCCGGGGCACTGAAGGGGATTTCCGATTCGAACTGGGGATACTGGACAGGATGGAATTATGACGCACGGGTTCACATATAAAACAAACACTCACTGATTTTTTTAGTGCGTTTACTGTAAAACTGTTGAGTTATATTTATATTTCTTACTTATGTTGTAACTTATATCAGGTCGGTGGTGCAGTAGACATTGCTGTTAGGCTTCCGTGATATATCCCATAGGTTCGAGACTCAATTAGGCATCCACTCTTTTACCCTTCCAATCTTTTAATAAGGGAGCGTAGCGAAAGCGATTGGTTCACCATTAGTCCTGTCCTATCATTAAATCTCTACTACTCTTTTTAAAAAAACCAACTGAGTACAAAAAAGTTCTGCTAAAGATACCTTAATTAAGAGGCAACGCGCTTCGCATTGGGATTAGGTTTTAATGAATTAATTTCTTAATCGATTCATGGAATTTTGTTCGAAGTCATGTATGTACGAGATTTCTTGAATTCTCCCTTCTTTCTAATCCAATCCTAAAAAAAACGAGGTAAAACAAGAGCTATTAGATAACTACTAGTCTTGTCTTAGCCATATCTTTCTATTCGTACTCTTTTAGAAAAAAAGAAAGGGTGAGAAACTGAGTTCTTGTAGAATTTTTTTTGTTGAAATAAACTCTATTAGGAGTCCATATGCTGCACATTGTAATCAAACATGGTTGAAAAAACAAATGAACGAAGGACTAGTAAGTGTAAAAGTAGTGTTATTTTAGCACTATTTTTCACTGATCGATTCTTTAGCCTATTGGTAAATTCACGTGATCGTTTGTTGTATTCAGTTACGTTGTTCGTGCACACCTGCGAATCTTTAAACGGAAATTGTATGCTATATTATAGTTTTTTTTAATCGATTTATAGATGAGTGTTCAAAAGTATGTATTTGTACTAAGTTTTAATTCCATACACTCATCCTTTTTTTAATAGTATCTACTTTAATGTTTTTTTTCTTAAATATATACTTTGTTTTTTTAAGCTTTATTTGCGATTAAATCCCATTTACTCTCAACAATAAGAAGACATTAGAAAAGCGTAAACTTAATAAAAAAGTACTTTTTGTAAGTAATAAATAGTTCTTCATTATTTATTAAAGTCAGGACCAGCTTTAAGATCACGACTGGGTCAAAGCGGTACTGATCTTAATAAATAATGTGGAATTAGTAAAAAGTGTTTTTTAAAGTAATGCCTTTCCTTCAATAATTAACAGTGAAGTCCTTCAAAATTACTTTATTAAATCATCAATTTGATATATCTGTGAATCAATACTTATTACATTTTAAAAGTCAAATAATCATGAGACTAAATGTGTTACATTCAATTAAGTAAAAAAGAAGATTTATTTAAAATTTCCTTGAAACTTTTATGACCAATTTAATTTATTAAATTGTATACGCTTGTAAAAGTATACAAGCGTTATAGTTGTTTTTATTTATTACAGTAACCAAAAAATTAGATTTACGACTATTTTTATGTCAGTTATAGTAGAACAATCTCATTTTAACAGATTCGGAACTTTGAAATTTTGTACATTTCCATATGCTTAGTCACTAACGATGCGTGTTTTGAATTTTTTAATCTTCAGGCATTCAAACGCAATAGAATTAATAGTAAGTTACAGTTTTTATCATTTATAAACACAAACATATTTTGAATAATATTATATCCACTAAGCCATATTCTTTGTATTATCAAGTCTACGTAAGCCATTTCTTACAATTGCTGTTCATTGTATCTGCTACATATTTCTTAGTACCAATTTTAATTATTTTATCTAGAGCAGCGATTTCCAAACTGGGAAGGGTAAACTATACCTTAGAGAATTGCAATTTTTAAACAGAATTTTTCACAACATAATAGGGTGATATTGTTATTGGACACTTAAACTTTAAAAATCCAAATATAAGAGTTGCATACCATTCTTTTTGTTATGATGGCCACAAATATTTCTAGTGGTTTCATTTCTAAATGACTGCGTTTTTATTTTTTTACCACTAGAAGAAAAAACTGAAAAAAAGACATTGTATTTTTTTTGAAATTTGCGCACAATAACACGAAAAGGAGAAATTCATAAATTGTCGTTTTCAAAGCTTTGGTTCGCAAATGCATACACAATTTGAGATTGAATATAACTAAAAAAATAAATAGTTAGACACCTTTTTTTCACAATCAAAAAAATTCTAGGTTTCTGCTTTTTCTTGAATACTGAAGTCTTAGTGCTGCACTATTCAAATGAAATCATAGATCTTGATTTGATACATTGTATCAACATTTAAATAAACACAATTAATGTATTTTACTCATGTAACGTCATTATCACATTTTTGTATTTGTACCTATAAGTATAAAAACTTTGAATAATTAATAATGTTTGGATAGCTATTAGAAACATATTAAAAAAATATTACACGTTTACCAAATTCATTATGTTCAACGCTTTGCAAAACACATGTTTGTTCACTTTATTTTCCACGTAGATAGAGAAAACAAAACATCATCGTAAAAGTTACCCTGGTGCAAAAAATGTACATTGTCGCCGCATAGTGGACGTCAGAATGCCGTGATTATATTTTCATTACGAAAATCCTATTTTCGTATCCAGGTTAATTAAAAGGTAGACACGAAGTTAGCTTACAAACTTCATAATGCTAGCAATGTTATGACAAAAGTAGCTATGTTTTCAAAGTTTTAATATGTAGGTAAATTATGTTTAGCGAACTAAAAGCTTAAAAATTATATACACATATGTTTGCATCTATGTAACAAAGTACTATGGAAGCAATGCGTTGAACAGGATTGGAAAAGAAACTTTAAACTCTTTTGCAGTTGGAAAGGTTTTATTTTACTTTTATTTATTATTTATCGAGAGCTATAAGGGGAAAATTGTGACATGTAATATTATATATAATTATTAACATATAATATAATTATTAAAAAATATTTATAATTTAAAAGTATATTCATATATTATATTAAAATATTTTTAAAATAAAAAAAAAACGACAGTGATAAAAATTTGTAACGCTTGCGAGTTTGGCAGACTCACACAAATGTGAAAATAAAGAAAGAATATTCGTTTTCAAAAAGCTTTGAATTTGCCGTTTTTTATTGTTGGGTACAGAAGTAAATTGAGTGCTTCTTTCTGCAGTAACACTCATGTTGTATGAAATCTGTTTAAATTCAATAAATAAAAAAATGTATAAGTATATATATTTTTTCGCAAGTAGCATATTATCTCAACACTTATATATTGTTTCAAAAAGCATCCATAGTATCTTATTCTTAAAGATCACAGATATATTTAAAAAAACTATACCAAACTCTTTTTGTGTTTACAATAATACGTTGAAATTGAAATTTGATAAAGATTTTTACTATTACTTTTATGCGTTTTGTAAATGAATTGTCCACTCAGTTTTTTAGGTTATATCATCGTATTTGGGTTATAATATTAACTAGCTGTAAGCCCGTTGACCTCAACGGAGGGATTTTTGTTGCATTTTTAAGTAGTCAGAAAAGTTACTGGCGTGAAAAATAAATTACTAACCTATTTATTGAATAATCCAGAAATTCTGATAGTAAAAGAAATATCTCGGGGCGTATATCGATAGCCCTGCCCTGCAGTATTTAAATTGTAAATTATTTATTTTTGGAATAATGTTCTAGTTTGCTAACAACTATTTTTCGTAATAGCAGAAATTTCGTAAGTTATTGAATTTTTGGAATAATTTTTAAGTTTGCTAACAACAATTTTTCATAGAAGCAGAAATTTTGTAAATTATTTAATTTTTGGAATAATGTTTATGTTTGCTAACAACCATTTTTCTTAGAAGCAGAAATTTCGTAAATTATTTAATTTTTGGTATAATTTTTAAGTTTGCTAACAATTATTTTTCCTATTAGCAGAAATAGACCTCGTAAATTATTTAATTTTTGGAATAATGTTTAAGTTTGCTAACAACCATTTTTCATAGTAGCAAAAATAGTCCTTATAAAATACTTAATTTTTGGAATAAAGTTTAAGTTTGCTAACAATTATTTTTCCTATTAGCAGAAATAGACCTCGTAAATTATTGAATTTTTGGAATAATGTTTAAGTTTGCTAACAACCATTTTTCATAGTAGCAAAAATAGTCCTTGTAAATTACTTAATTTTTGGAATAATGTTTAAGTTTGCTAACAACCATTTTTCTTAGAAGCAGAAATTTCGTAAATTATTTTATTTTTGGTATAATTTTTAAGTTTGCTAACAATTATTTTTCATAGTAGCAAAAATAGTCCTTGTAAATTACTTAATTTTTGGAATAATGTTTAAGTTTGCTAACAATTATTTTTCCTATTAGCAGAAATAGACCTCGTAAATTATTTAATTTTTGGAATAATGTTTAAGTTTGCTAACAACCATTTTTCTTAGAAGCAGAAATTTCGTAAATTATTTTATTTTTGGTATAATTTTTAAGTTTGTTAACAATTATTTTTCATAGTAGCAAAAATAGTCCTTGTAAATTACTTAATTTTTGGAATAATGTTTAAGTTTGCTAACAATTATTTTTCCTATTAGCAGAAATAGACCTCGTAAATTATTTAATTTTTGGAATAATGTTTAAGTTTGCTAACAACCATTTTTCATAGTAGCAAAAATAGTCCTTATAAAATACTTAATTTTTGGAATAAAGTTTAAGTTTGCTAACAATTATTTTTCCTATTAGCAGAAATAGACCTCGTAAATTATTGAATTTTTGGAAAAATGTTTAAGTTTGCTAACAACCATTTTTCATAGTAGCAAAAATAGTCCTTGTAAATTACTTAATTTTTGGAATAATGTTTAAGTTTGCTAACAACCATTTTTCTTAGAAGCAGAAATTTCGTAAATTATTTTATTTTTGGTATAATTTTTAAGTTTGCTAACAATTATTTTTCATAGTAGCAAAAATAGTCCTTGTAAATTACTTAATTTTTGGAATAATGTTTAAGTTTGCTAACAATTATTTTTCCTATTAGCAAAAATAGTCCTTGTAAATTACTCAATTTTTGGAATAATGTTTAAGTTTGCTAACAATTATTTTTCCTATTAGCAGAAATAGACCTCGTAAATTATTTAATTTTTGGAATAATGTTTAAGTTTGCTAACAACCATTTTTCATAGTAGCAAAAATAGACCTTGTAAATTACTTAATTTTTGGAATAATGTTTAAGTTTGCTAACAATTATTTTTCCTATTAGCAGAAATAGACCTCGTAAATTATTTAATTTTTGGAATAATGTTTAAGTTTGCAAACAATTATTTTTCCTATTAGCAGAAATAGACCTCGTAAATTATTTAATTTTTGGAATAATGTTTAAGTTTGCTAACAACCATTTTTCGTATATATATAAATAAATAGTTAATTAAATTAATATATATAATTGAGCAGCCCTATATAGCCGTTCACAACCCTGCAGGTGGAAATCTTGGAATTTTCAGAACAGTTCAAAATCGTTTAGTGCAAGATTTCACCCACAGATGTCATTATTAGTTCACTAAAAACGCGTACTTTCTGTATAGAAATATCGATTTGCCTTTAGAACGTAAAAGTATAAATATTTATAACTTCTGAAAACTGTTGTGTACACAATGTAAAGAATGAATCCGATTTCAAAGAATAAACATAATGTATTTTATGAAAGTTGCTGCACAATTATTGTGATAAATTCTTATATCGGCTTAGAAAATAATATTGCAGCATAACATTTGTATAACACAATGACAAATATGTAATGGATTCTGAAAAAAAAAACACGATTTTTAAAGTAATTGCAAAACGGAAAAGATATTCACACAACTGACAGATTTCTTAAAAAATAAAACTCCTAAATAAACAATGTTAAAGACGAAAAGATGATAAAAAAATCTTTTACGTAGTACCTGTTTCAAGGAAGGATTAAGGTTTAATTGCATATTTCAAGGTTATCCTTATTCTTTGCAAGATTTTTTTTCTATATAAGCAAAAAAACCGCAAAAAATTAATCATTGTTTATACAACATTGTTAAAAATGGTATGTGGGCTTGCATGGGACGTTTGGGCCCACCGCGTCCGGGCCATAATGCATAATAAATGAATGAAAAATGCCCCAACGAGAGGAAAAGGTTTTGCCCACGGTAAAGTTTACGCACGGCAAGTGTGTCGGATGAAATTACGCAGGGAATCAGGAAAAAGGCAGCGGCATATCGCGGAGAATTACTTTACTTAATGGATAAATCTCGAGTGGCCTCCAAAACAGGACGGGGAGAAAAACTTGGCTGCTTTATCTTTTACGAATCAATTGTGACAGAATTGTCTTACCCGGGATTATATTTAGAGAACAAAATAATCTTTGCTTCGTTACTGGGATAAGCAATTACCTTTAAATGTGTACTAGATAAGGACGGGCGATACATATTTACTCTCTTTTACAAATACAAAGGACAATGACAAATATTATAAAAAGTTTTTACACTTAAGAATAAAAGATTTTTTGTAATTTCTAATTCTAAGCACGCATTATATCGACTTCTAATAGAGTTATAAAAAAAAAAGTTTTCTACGAAAGCTGTTATTTGGTTGTTATTTGTCTTTATTATTCTCAAAGAAAAAACATCGAATTAGCTGTGCCCCATTTTTAGGATCGTATGGGCGGGTAGGAATTTAAACATTATAGACATTCAAACAGAACCAATTTATGAAGTTATCCAAACTGGGATTCTAACCCGGAATCACCGTCGCCGAAGCCAATAAGATTTATTTAATTTAGATCAATCGAAAATGATTACAACAATTACTTTTTTAAATTAACAATATTCTAAAAAAAATGGTGACTTAGATATTTATTTATGCATTTACCTACTCTGCTGCCTCATGCAGATTAATTATAATATTTAAAAACGGATGAGCTTTAAAGTTTCTTTAGCACATTTAAGTGAATAACAATCATGTCTTGTGTAACCATATTTATTAATTATAATGATAGTACAACTGTCAAAATAAATAGAGAAATTAAAGTATAATTATTGGGCTTAATACCAGTAATACTATCAAAAAGAACCAAATGTTTAACAATGATTTCTACAACCATCCGTATTTATTTTAAAATTCAAATAACTAAATTGTTAGAAAAATATGGTGATTAGTAAAAACATTGAAAACAAATTTTGTAAACATTGTTTTTTCCGAATAATAATAAATTATTTACTAGTTATAGAAATTCTAGTTCACAAAAAAAAACAACTTCCATGATGAACCATATTTTCTAAAGCCATTATTTTTATTTTATTTCACGATATAAAAAACTTTTTCTAATTACAATTTCTTTCTTTTATGACAAGCTACGTCAAGTAATGTCATTTAACGACGAAAATAAAATATATTGTGTGATCCATAAAAAAAAACCCCCAACAAAATAGCTCCGTCGCATCTCGCCCCTCTCCGCCCTCCTTTGGCCGCTTGATGAGTTTGTGGACTTTGTTTTCCACCGGCCGTAAGTATCATAATTTTGTAATTTGTCTCGGCTTGGTATTTAATTAATTTATATAAAAAATAACTAATTATATACGCAAAGGTTTTGTGGCTGGTAATTGGATTTTCATGGAAACGGATGTAAAAAAAAGAGCCAGTGCGCTATAATAAAATGATGTTTTGTGTAAAATATTAATAAATTACGTTTATAAATTTATCGAGCAACATTTTTTTCTGTTCTGTTTAATAATTTTAAACTTGCTAACTGTATTGGTGTCAACTGACGATAATGCTGAATAAAGATTGTTATTTTTTTATTACATACTGGGTGGTTGATAATTGAACGTTTATCTTTAATGTATTAAATAAAAATCATATTATTATTATTATGCAAAAACAATTTTTGTTTTTCATTATACGTAAATTAATCCGACATCAGAAATTGTAATCAACTTAATTATTATAAAAAATATTTCACATAATAAATAACAAAACGCATTTTGGAAAAATAGATAAAATGATTTGGTTTATATTCTTGGATCTCAAATATTTTTTTTAACTAAAAGTCTAAGTCAATTTATAAGTTAACCCACCATATTTGTTTCAAATGTAATGTAAAAACAATGCAAAACCTTAAGATCTTACCGCAGTCTTAACAATAGCAATGCTTTCTCTGTACATAAAATAATACCTCTTCAATGTAATATCACAATATGGCGAATTTATTGTAAAAAACTTTACCATTTCATGCAAACGCCTACTCTTAAAGTTCATCCCAGTCCACTGCATTCACTTAAGAATTGTCCGTGGTGTCCACGTTTGAAAGTTCACTGATTGGTATCATGTGGCGTTTGCTTTGTTTAAGAGGTTAGAAAGCAGCTAGTTAGAAATATAATTTTATAAAAAAGGCCAACACTTAAAACTAAAAACATTTCAATGACTGCCATTGTATTATTATTATTTTCGATGAAAGATACATACAAAATAGGCATTGATAAATTAAAATAAATGAAATAGTTACGTACAATTAGGATAATCATTTAGATGTAATAAAAGGCCGTTCTCTTAGAGCCAAGTATACGTGGACGTATGACCCGCTTTTCTTTTCAATTCAAACCAAATTTTTACATTTTACTGGTATTGCTTCACGGTAGCAAGTTGTAGCACCTGACGAATAACTCATCGATATCGTATATCCCGCAGTTTGAAAATATATGCTTACGTCGAATATTGGGGGTGGTTTGTTTACTTTAAAATAAAATTGTTAATTTTTCAATAAATGTCCGCCAGTTGTTATATTCTGTTATATTATTAACTGAAACTTAGATGAAAACTGATTTACAATCTCTGATTGGTTTCATATTACCGACGTCTCAGAAGAGAGCAGAACTAATGCAGTGGATTCAAGTGCTTTGTCATACAACCAGAGAAGCGTTCATATAATTAATGCGGCCATCCTCTGAAACAATCACCGTGGTGTCTCCGAGCAGACCCTGAAGGTAAATCACCGGCCCGGGACTGACTCGGGGACCGCAGAAGACCGTCTCTGCAGTGGACAACGCATCGGATAATATATGCATCCCTGGTCACGCCAAATACGTGTTAAATATATGACCAGTTGTCAAAGCGTGAAGGGATTTTAATGGATGTTTTTTACCTTCATTTGTTAATATTTAAAGCTGCGCTTGTTTTTAATTTGTGTGTATGTTTTGTAAGATAACTCTCACCTTTTTTTATAAAAAAATGTTGTTAACAAAAATAATGTAGCCTTTTGATCACATCTTTTGGGCTGTAATTAAATATCAACAACGCTAAATACAAGCATGCTTAAGAGTCCACATGTAAAAAAAAATTTTTTTTAAGGATTTAAATAAAGGAAGATACTACACTGATGAAATGAAACCATAAATAAACCCAAGTAAAAGAGAAATAGTTTACATTTAGAATAACATATAACACTGAAGTTTTAATAGATTTATACTCTGCTTTATTTGTTTTCATTGTTTTCTTATTTATTTTTTTTATTCCATGTCCGCTCCCAATATGGAGCATATGGACTCCTAATGGAGTTTATCTCAACAGAATTTTTTCTACGAGAACTGCTTGTTACTCAGTTGCTCAACCTCTCTTTTTCCAAAGAGAGTAGGAATAGAAGGAAAGGGCAAGGACAGGACTAGTGGTTAGCTAATCGCTCTCTATACGCCCCGTTCATAGGATAAGATGAGTAGGAGGGGGGAATTCAAGACATCACATACATCCATGCCTTTGAACAGAAATTCATAAATCAATTGAAAAATCAATTTATAAAACTGCCCGTACTGGGATTCGAACCCGTGCCCTCCGTAGCGTTAGCCAACGATGTTGACCACTCGACCACACAGGCGGTTTTCTTATACGTAAGCAAATATTAGAAAAATAAATATCATGGAATACGAAGTGTATTTTTTTTTGTATTTGACATCTCAAATTTGTTTTGTTTTATTTTATCTTCACTGGTTTCCAAGGAAACAATAAAAAAATACGACAACTTGAGTTATACATAAACTATGAGATAAAATTAAAGTCCCAAGAATTTTTAGTAAAAATAAAAATTAAATTAATAGTTTTGTCACTAGTTATTTTTAAGGATTCATTTGATACTCTCGTTGTATTGTTTTAAGACTTTTGAGAATTATTATAATGATTTACTAATAATAACTATAAGAATTTACTCCATTTTATAAACATACATATGTATGTTCTGCGCAAATTAAAAAAAAATGTAATATATTGATTTATTGAAAACCAATTGATTATATGCTTGTCAATTCAATGAAATAATGGAAAGTCATATGATTTACAAATCAAACTAATTTGCTTATTGTGTTTTTATTTTATGCAGTGAAGTGTATTGTTAATTGAAATTGTGAATTGATTAATGCAACGCGTTGACAGATACAAAAAATGCAAAACGTCAGTAAATTGGTATCGTTTCCGGCACACCATTCTGCTTTTTAGATATTAAATTTTCATTTAAAATTTAAATATGCCCGCAGTAGTTACTTCACAATACGAATGAATAATTTAAATGCTTTTATAAATTATGACAGGCTGAATATTTAAAATTAATAACAGAATATATATTCAACAAATTTCCCGAAAAAATAATAGCATTTGCTCATTTCAAATAACAGACATCAAAACAGTCAACAGTAAATATGCTTGTTTTATAATATGCAAAATTTCGATGGCAAGACTAAATGAAAAAAACTTTTGAAAGTAGGTTTGTCATGAGGACCAATTATAAAATATTTGTTCGTAGTGTAATTCACCAGTTTTATGAAAAAATACTTGATAGATGAAAAATTCCATCTATTTATTTTACTCAATCTTAATACAAGGTAGTAAAAATGCAATTAATAATATATATAAATATTATTCATGTCCACTACCAGTGTGGAGCATATGACCTCCTAATGGAGGTATCTCAACACAAGTTTTTTTTACATGAAATGTTTGTTAGTCAGTCGCTCAACCTCTGTTTTTCAAGGTGAGTAGTAGTGATAGAAGGATAAGGCTAGGGAAAGACTAGTTGTAAACTGATTGCTCTCGCTACGATCAGTTATTGAAGGATCGGAAGAGTGGGAGAGAATTGGTTTTGTTTAAAAAATGCTGTTTTTACTAGTATTCAAACCCGTGAGATCCGGTACGGAAGCCAACAACGCCAACCGCTGCTCAATAGACCCGATAATATATGTAAAATATTTTTAAAAAAAACATCAGTTTAGTGTTTACCTACATGTCAATCATATTAGTCATTAAAATTTATCTTATTTTGCGACTTTTAAAATCAAAATTATTTATATCTATAATATTTATAGCTGAATCTGCAAATCGGTTTACACGTTAATTAAATCAGAACCCATAATAAACACAATATTTTAACCTTCTATCTAAATTATACAACTATTGAAATTTCGGTTAATGTCCTGAAAAAAATGTCGAAGTGAAGTGAGTTAGCTGGTTTACAGATAACGTAAATGAAATAATGTAGAATGTTCATAAAAATAAATTACTTTAATGTGTCTTCCAAGCTGTTTCTTTTTTTTTGTTAATTAATAAAATTAGTTATTTATTTATGTTAAAAGAATTGGTTATATGTGACAAAGAATTTAAAAAAATATCAAAAAAAACCTGTATCAATAATCTAGTAGTATTTATAATATTAATTCTACGTAATTAAACGACTACATTAAAAAATGCGTAAATATAAAATCATGACTGATAAAATCTTTTAATAGTTAGATCGTTAGTGAAATTATAAAAAAAATGTTTAATATTTGTAGAGAATTTTTCAATGTTGAAATAAAAAGTTTTGTTTGCATCCGGTTGCAAATGTGATATTTTCTGCCAACAGCGGGTAAATATGTTATGTTCAGATTAATCTAATTAAAACGGGGGTTCCCTTGTAAAGTGTACTCCCCGGTGGCGTATTGTTATTTGTGACTCCCTTGGCCGCATCGCTCGCTGCTTCAGAGCCCTAAATATACTCAACAAATAGCTGAAGTATTAATACAGGAGTAACACAGAGAACAATATTAAAACATATTTATTTGCGCGGTGTCAGTAGTTCTGCCAGGATCTGAGTATAGTTGTACCACGAAAGCATCAGTGTTTCTATATTCGATACGTCTCCTGTAAAATGAATCATGTAACATTGACTGTTTGACGTGGCTTGGGTGGAATTTATAATATTATACAGAATTGATCTAAATATGTAACATATTACGAATATCAAATGCCATTTCAATATAAGTTGCATTTAATGACAACGAGTTGTGTAGGTTTCGTCTTACTTTGATAGATATTGTTTGAAAAATATCGACTGTGGAAAAGAAAAAGGACTTAACCCACAGTTTTTTCAAAACAGATTTTATTCGATAATCACAATGTATACAACTTGATACACGTTCAAAAAGATGTAAGCCGAAAATGTCAAATTGGTACCTATATTTACCTTTGAAGTTTGAAAAAAGATGGACCTGTGAATATTGCGATCAGGAAAAAATACTTAAAACAAGGTTTTTTATGAAAAAAATATTTAATTTATATCAGTCTCCTTGTACTTCAAGGTTGTGTATATTTCATAATTTGCCTTCGAAAAATCTCCTGTAAAATTTGTTATGTGTGGGTTATGTACTTTTTTCTTTCCAGAGTCGATATGTATATGATTAAAGAAACAAAAAAGTACAGTATATTTATATATCATAATAAAGAGTGAGTGTCACGGTCTATAGCAACATCTATAATTAAAACAAATATTTATAAATATTCGTTTAATTTATATAATCTAGTTTAATAGTATTTTCAAATCATCCCAGTTGAGTTAAGCATTCCGTATTATTATTTTTGTTCAGCTTTTTTAGACATTAATACCTTATTAAATGTTAAATATTATCTGTCAAATTGATGTATTTGATTTTGTTAAAGTGAATTAATTTTTCAAAAATAGATCGTGCGTTTTGGTTGAGATGTGATTTTTTATTGAAAAAATAGGATGTCTCTGCTAATGCACGCCACTAGTTGCCTGTTATTATTTTACATATGAATTGTGTTACAACGTAATAATAAGAAATGCTTAACTCAACTAAGATGATTTCAAAATCCTATTAAGCTTGGTTCTATCAATTAAACGAATAAACGTTTGTAAATAAGCCATTTAATAATTTTTCTAAATTTTAGGTGTCCCTGTAGACCCTGTAGAATAAACTCTACCACCACGGCGGATTCTGAGTATAAAAAAACAACCCTGTATCAAGCCAAAAACACGATATGCTAGTTTGTTTATTTTAGTTTTTGTAATTGCGTAATGGATGGCGTCCGTAAAACAGCAGCTGCATACAGACAACGGGTCGTAGTAGGACAATCAACTTATATATTCTTAATAATTTGGCATAAAAAAATATGCGAAGCATTGGTTTCAAATAGATTTGGAATCAATTGTATAGGTAAATCAAAATAAGCAGTAATCAAAATCAATATAACTTTCAAATCGTTTCATAAGCACTACATTAATTTATTACTTTCATAAGAGTAAATGTTTTATATTTTATTTTAAATATGTCAGAATGAGTTTCCACTGAATAAATAAATCTAATTCAACGAAACAATCGTCGTGAACCTTGGAAATCTTAATCAGTCTTCTTAAATACACATGGTTTGTTGCCTTTCTATGCACTGATCCCCAGCGCTTAAAAGCTTTGTGATTATTACTTATTCATCCATTTAAGAAAAAAAATGATCTAGATTTGTAAAAAAAATATTTTTTAAACCATATTGTGATGTTTTAAAGGGAAAAAATGACAGCAAATAAGTTTATTATGTAATATTTCAATTTGCAATTATCAGGTAAATAAAAAAGTATTGCCTTGTTTTGTTCCAATATTATCATCTAGGTAGTAGGTACTCAGCGTTTCAAATAATTCACGAGGAGGTTTTATATTTCAAGACCGTCATTAAAGAAAATTTCACAGCTCAGTTGTCTCTGTCAACAGTCGTTTGTAAAAGTCAGCCCAAGTATCAGAGCGCTGAGTTGTCGCTACATTTTTAATATACTTCTCAACAACAAATAAACACATTTTTCATCTTTCTCGTTTGAAATATTCCCCAACAGCTCTCACCGATTCGGCGTGGATAAACATATTTAATGAGTCTTTTGCGGTTCGGTGAATTTTTTACCGCGATTCCATAGAAATTATTCTGCAACTAGAGTATCGAGAAATACTTCGATATCAATTTAGGATGTAAGATATCGAAAGGCTCCATTTCAAAAGTGAGTTTCATTGTGAATCTAGGAATAGAATCATTCATCTTGAACTGGAATCGGTCTGGGAAATTCAATCTTTAATAATTCACATTAAGTCTTCAGTGTATTTCGCATTACTGCGATAAATAATATGGTTAAATTTTTACCTTCACTCTGTATTTACTTATAGATAAATTTTAATCTGTCCAAAAATCTACCCGATTGCTGCCATTGATGTTTTTATAGATCTTTGACAAAAAAACGAAAAATTCATGCACAGCAAATTTTAGATTTTTATTCTCCTAATTGTACCAAAACAGTACATTACAGCACACAAACAAAAATATAGTTTTTGTATTTAAACAAAACCGTTAGACGAGGATAAATATGTCACTCATTTTATTTAAAATAAACATCAATTGAAAATGAAAACTTTGTGTCATAATTCAATAATCAATATTTGAAGATAATAAAACAGAATGTTTCGGATAACTTTTTAAAAATAGTACATAATGAATGAATGATTATACTAGTCAAATAAAAATCTAAAAATCTTGTATGAAAAAACCGTTGAAGATATTTTCCCTAAGTCGATTTTGGGTACTATTATTTATGTTTATATATTAAATAGTTCAATTATTCAAATTATGACAGTATATCAAAACGACGAGTAATACAGTAAATATATATATTTTTGTTATTTCATCATTAGTTTAAATCATAAGTTGAAAAGAAAACCTATTGCTGAAAAAAATTGTAGCTATTGTATGATAGTTTTTCTATTTGTTGCACATAATTTGATTTTTTTTCAAAGATTTATTAAGCAGAATGAAATTAACGAGAATGCATGGAAACGTACAGTAAAACTCATTTTACACTGGACGAATAATCTGAGAAAAGATTTTTTTTTTTCATAATTGACTGATTTGCTAAAAGAGTTGTATTCTATAAAGCCATTCATTTGGCAAATTTATATAGCAAAATATAGTTTTCTGAAAATGGTGTAACTACTCTTCTTGCACACGGAATTCATATGCTCCACATTGAGAGTGGATATGGATAAAAAAAGGTACAAGTTAGTCGGATAAGCGCATCTTATCGACATAGCTAAAAACAAAATACAGTTGTTGTAATGTAATTGGTTAACAATCAAAGCGACCTTTGAATATTGTTAATGATTTAAAATAAATATTGATTGAGCACCATATCAGAAAAAAAATTGTGTTGGTAAAACAATCCTTAAGCAATATCCTTGACTTCTGTTATTATTTTTGTTCATGTGCTTTGTTTGATTATCTCGGCGCTATTGCTAATTTGTTTAATTATAAGCCCATTTAAATATTTAATTGGGTAGCTTTTAATAATCATACAAAATGTGGCAATTCTAAAAATGAACAAGCGCATATTTCAACTAACCCACGAAGGGAGGATGTTCGATAAGAATGTTAAGTCACAATAATTTTCTGGTAGGCGGCGTATTTAATTAAAACGAATTAATTCCACGCAAGTTGGCAGCTGTAACCCCAGTTCAGTAGCCGGCCCCATCAACAGCCCTGAACAAAAGAAACATGGAGTGATTTATGTTTCATGTATCCCTAAGCAAGAATGTCGTCACTGAAATCGGTTGCTTCGGAACCTTCAATGCCCAGCGATGTATCACGACAAACGTGCTAATATGTTTTATACCAGCTTCACTTAAACTAAGGTTCCCACGAAAAGTTTTTTTTCAATCTATGTCTGCTCTCAATGTAGAACATATGGTCTTCTAATTAAGATACCTTAACATATTTTTTTCACGACAACTACACGTTACTCAATTTCACAATATCCATTTTTTCGAAGATATTTTTTACATAACAGAGTGGCTAGAAAAATGCTGGTGATTGGCTAATCACTCTTGCAAAGCCCGTTATTTAATAACTGGAAGAGTGGTAGGAGGGAATTCTCAGACATCACAAACATCCATGCCTTTAAAACAAAATCAAGTTTAAAAAAATGTTGTTTATAATGTGACTTAAGATATTTATTGAGCGTGCTTGAATATTCCATCAATATAAAATTTGGTTCGTTAAAACTGTGTTTACTAGGCATTACTAAATTTTGTCAATATTAAGCAATTTATATTCATTTTTTACAACACGCATGGACAAAACTCGTTAGTGCACTTGAATGTCTGGAGATGGCGAAACCAGGTAAATAGATAAATAACTTAGGAATAGGAAGTTAAATGTATCAAAAGGAAAGTGTAATTCGATCTAACCAACCACTGGGCCGATCTGCTTTGCTGAGTGAGTTAAAAAAGTATATATTTTTTTTCAAACTAGACTACACAGTAATTAAAAAAAAACATTTATGGCAGTAAATTATTTTATCCGCACTATGTAAAATTTTGTTCAAGCATTTTTTTGCAGGTTGGTTTTTATTAGAATTCCAATTTTATCCGTCTCTATTCAATTTATGAAACATATTGAATTGTTTTTTTACGTAAAAATTAAGATTTTTTTTTATTATCGATCCGATAATTTCATGAATTAAATATAGTTTTAATTTCAACTAGATCATAAGTAAAAATAAAAATAATAAAAGACTTTTAGTACTTTTTCCACTTAAAATTTATTTGATCAGGACCGGTTTCGCTCCTCACGAGCATTATAAACTGATAAGGAAAATAAATTAAACAGTGCTATTTATACAAGTTAAATTGAAATAAAAAAGTGTAACCAATTACTAACAATTAAAAGGATTTACAAATTACATTATAATTACACAAAATTAATAAATTTTAAGTGGAAAAAGTACTAAAAATGTTTTATTATTTTTATTATAATGCCATTCCCCCAAGTATTGACAGTGAACACCTTAAAAGTGATAGATCATAAGTCTAAAACGACGATGTCATATGAGTGTTTTTCCAATTAAAAAAAATAATATTATTTATTTTGAATGTCTCACATAATTGATTAAGATGGTTATTTTAATAAATTGTAATGAATAAAAAAATTACCACAGACAATAAAGTTATAAATATCGAATTTTCATGGTTGAAAGAAATTCACTTTCATTTGTCTCTCTTCACGTTATTTAAGTAATTATTAGCATTTGGCCGCCGAACAAGGAATTGCGTTCGTGTTTTTAAAAGGCTGTTATTAAAAATACGGTTAAAATAAACCACCTTGAAACTTGATGAAGTTCAGTAATTATCACCATTGTGCTGAAGCATCTTATCGATTAACCTGTTAATGAAATTTAAAAACAAATCGTTTTTAAACTATGATGATGACTTAATAAAATCCAGCATTGACCGTAATCAGACTGACTTCAAAGTATGTATGTTCTAAAACGATTTATGTACAATAAAATTAGCAAGAAAGTTCTTTACAATATAATCCATTATAAGATTATTTTAGTTAACTTTGGCTATGGACATATTTGGAGAACCACCAAGTCATACTATCTGCATGTTTTATGGTATCTAATATGTTTAAGCGTTGCTACAAGAAAATAGTAAAGTGAATCATTTGATATGAAGCCATATACTCATTTACATAATATGTTACGTAAATATTAAGCAAATTTAGATACACAGTAATATTGTTAGTTGTTTAAGAAATGTTTACATTAAACTACCGTAGTAAGATAATGTGGGTGGGATATACAATTTTACTTTTTTAGTTGATTTATTATTTAGTTTGCTAAATTCTTAATAGTTTCGCATATAAAATGAGCGTTGCTAACACAAATCAGAATGCATTATAATCATTACAGTGATATGAATTTTTATTTTTTTATAAATAGCCGGCTGCGAAGTTGAATGGCAACGTAGTTGACTTGGAACACGGAGGTCAAGGACTCGAATCCCAGTACTGACAGTTTTTAATCGATTTCTGTCCAAAAGCATGAATGTATGTGATATCTTGCATTTCCTTCCCTTCATTCTATTCTAAAACTAGTGTAGCAAGAGCGATCAGCGAACCGGTAATACTGACCTAGTCATATCCTTTTATCCCTACTCTCTTCGAAAAAAAGAAGTTGAGTAACTGAGTAACAAACAAGTCTCGTAGAAATAAAATCTGTTGAGATACCTCCATTAGGAGGGAATATGCTATAGATTAGACTTACATACAAATCAGTTGAATAAACGTTTTGTTCACTTTTAAGATGTTCACTGTCAATATTTGTTGGAATGTCATTATAATAAATATAATATTTTAATTTGATCGCGATATCCGTTGTTGCAATATGACGGAATTTATTAAAAATAATGCATTTAAAAAAACAACATGATTTAGGTTATAAGATGAAAAAATATTAAAGAATTGAGTCGTCTGGTATTACAAATATTATTTTATACATATTATAAACATTATATAAAAATACTAATAAAAGTACAGCTACATAAAAATAATTTGCAAGCCACCTCATAAAAGAATCATAAAGTATAACATTTAATGCAATACCCATATTTTTACAATCATTGTATCATAGTAAAGGATATACGCTAAATACACTTGAACAACTATAAATAGTTAATAGAAATAATCAAGCCAATGAAATTTCCACTGACAATATTTATCAATCACCGTTACTTAGAGAACTTAGACTGTTACAAAAAGCTAATGTGATTATATATATAATCAAATTTTATTTGAAAACATCCTAATAATCCTTCATAATTCCGGGAAATATAAAGTAAATTTATAACGTTTAATGCTTAAATTTTCAATATAAGTTAAGATGGTAGAATATGTGAGAATGTATATTGTGTATCTTTTGTATACCAGTATACATATCAAAGTTAATATAAGTTAAAACCAGGGTTGTGTACTTTGGTTAAAAAAACAATTCCAACTGCAAGTTAATATTTCCAATTATTTTTGTTTATCTTACATGTATAAAGATATAACCCTCAGATAATTTTTAGGCAGCCTAGCATTCTGTGGTAACACTATGGATACTTATTTTGGTTTGTATACACATCATTAAATATGTTTTTTAAAATGAATTGTAAATTTTTTTCGACTCAAAACACAACCCCACAGCATTAAGCATAGTTCTAATTAGGACGTAAGCTGAAAAAATTGCCATCAACCTTTTTTATTATACAATTATATTGGTAGAACTAAAATACTAAGATTTTTTTTCACCTCATTATAATTCTGTTAAAAAAATAGAAAAAAAACTGTTAAAAATTAAAAAAACACAATATTCATTTGTACTGTATATATCAACTGATAAGACATAATAATGCTCGCCATGAGCGAAACCGGTTCTGATCTTGGTAAATAACAGTAGAAATAAGTAGAAAGGAATATTGTGTTTTTCTTAATAAAATGCTTTTTCACCAAGTAAAAGTGATCATTATGATTCAATCAATGGCATAATTTAGCTTCTTTGCTATCCTCAACTGCTTTCTCATCTATTCATTTTGTACGGAAATAATTCAGTAGAGTGGCGAATGTGATATTTATCATCAGTTTTTTTTCAAATTGGCGGAGTGTACTTGAGTGTGCAGAAAATCAATCTCTCTAAAATCTAGATAAACATAAAGCTTCTATGAGTTGAGATATATTCGCTCTCGCCATAAGCTGTCTTGTCATGTTAATAACATACAATATAGTTTTGAACGCTTTGCCTGAAATCGACCAAGAATAATCAAATTGATATAATTAATACACAAAAGCGACTCGTTATACCATACAGGTCGTTTCTATGTGGCAGTTATTTTGTACTTATAATATGTATTAAAGTTGGAAACATATATATGTATATCAATATAAATGATTGAAAAATTGTATATCTTTTATATGTGTAATACGGATAGATGTCAAATGAACAAACTCTGCAGGAATTGACAACTTAAAAGCATTTTATAAACGCTAAGGAAGATGAGAAAAAAAGCAACGCGATTTAAACAGAGTAGCAGTATGCTTTCTAAGTTACTTGGGTACGTAGTTGGTACATACTGTCACATATATTTTGTACTGAGATCGGTCGAATGTACAAGACTCTGGCAATTTGTCGCCGTATGCTGGCATTAGCAGCGGGCTTACGGAAACCATTCGTACACGATAACTGTGAAATATGGTCATGAGCTAACTTACGGCTAGGAGGTTTTGTAATCGATGAAGTGTGGAGCCTCAGAAAAAGTTAAGCTGGCCAGCCTTTGTGTCAACGGGCTTGCAGACATTCAGAAAAAAAAACCTTAAATAAATATGTATTTGTCTCAGACGTATAATTAAGAAGGATTAACCCAGCCTAAATATTATGCTCAGCTTCGTGAACGAATTGTTTTTAAAGAGTTCATTTAATTAATGAGAAGATTTATTTATTTAATTGTTTGATCATCATTGGTTTAATCAATATTTAAATGACAAAAATATTTACGTAAACAAGTATTTCCATGCTTTCTATTATATTCAACTATGTAAATCAGTGTTTCTCAACCTTTTTGGGCCCATGGCCCTTTTTGAGTGTATTTATTTTTCTTTGGCTCTCCATTTCATTTTTTTCCCTATAATAATTCCAATTCAAGAAATTTTATCAGCGCGGTTTTATTAGCTCTTCCGGGGATTTCAAATCCTGGAAATTTGCGTATTTTCGGAAAAAAAAATTCGTGGTCCCCTTAAACTGTGCTGTGGCTACCCAAATGTAAAAAAACTTTGTGGCGTGTAAAAAAACACAGGGCTCCCAGTTGAGAAACCCTGATGTTAATTATTATTGATTGAGATTAGGAATCAGAACTTATTTCCTGAGCAAAACCGGCCAAGATCGTCATTTAAAATTATGGGATAAATACTAATATAAGTTTAATTTTTATATTGTATTTTTTAAAAAAAATACAATTAGAGACGTAAAAATCCAATAAAATCAGAGTTGGAATAGCAACGCGTTTTAACGGTGCAAAAAACGTATTTATTTTATGACTTTGTATTATATAGTATTCATTCAAAGAAATTTAGATTTTTTAGATTTTACAATATATTAGGCACGCAAGTTACTGTGAATTTTTTTACGTAATTGTAATACTACAATTTTGATTTAAATGATTGTTAAAATTGAAAATATTTATTCATTTATTTGATTGGATTGTATTATTTGATCTTACGCTTCCTTTTTCCATAACAAAAAAAAACAATTATCGTGCATGGAAAGAACGAATTAAATGAAATTAAATTACAGACGAGAACGAGGCAAAAATAAAAAGATCCATTGAAAAGAATGTGTAAAACAAATAACCAAATACGTGTACACAAAAAAAAACCTACCGGATGTATGCATACCATTAATTTAATCGGAGCCTTTTTTAAATTTTCATTCGAAATGAAGGTTTCCGCTTTTTGGGTATATTAATCAATTGAATGGCAACAAGGCGACGTCCGGTCACTCGACGCTCCTTTCATTCCAAAATACAAATCACTTCAATAGAAAACTCAGTGGCGTATCTGATAGACGCACATTTTCATTTATATTTAAATGTATATCTTCTTTTCATGAAATTAAATATATGGTTATTACTATGTTCATTTAAAAAAAATACCTTTTCCTCGAAAAGTTTGTTTACTTAATAATTTGTAAGATAACATTTATTAAATTTCTTTGCTTTTGACATAATCTGTTTACTCCGTTGGTTCTTTATAATTTGTTTCCTCACAGGTTATATGTATAAGCATCTGCAAGCTTCGTCGAGGAATTCCTATTAGTTAGAATATGATACAAACAATATTGTTGCTTTTCAGAGGCATCCGCAGCGCATGACTTGTAGCCAGTTTCAACGTATCTGCATACTCACTAACGTAAAACGGAACTGTTAAGCTTGTTTCCTAATTTCCCTTATTATCAAATCGACCAGCCGATTGTTTATTTTTATTTTTAGGTTATATTATTTAATCATAAAATGTCACACATCAGGGCCATTTAATATTTATAGCAAGTTATGAAATGAAAATGTATTTTTGAATTTAAAGTTTATTAATATTTAGCAAATTTGTTTGAAAAATATTACACTGTTCAAACATAACATTATAACTACCGTAAAAAATCATCAAAACGTTTTCTCGCGTTTTATATATTATATATATTCATATTTTATAAATTTTAAATGTTTTTTTTCAAGTAATAATTTTTTTTTCATTTTAATGCGATTTTTTTTACATAAGCCAGTTTTTCTTAAACAAAATGTTTTGCTAATGTTTTTTTTAAAATATTTTTCCATCGTTATAATATCCATTGCATGATATGTATGTATTTTAACTAAAAATATAAAATCATGCATTTCAAAGCTAAATTGTATTTTTAAGGCTAAGAAAACAAAATGTTCCAACACTGACTATAAAGCATTTTTTTCGGCAAGAGACGGAACACCTTGAAAAGGTTCAAAAGTACTGACTTTCGAGGACTATTGATAAAGAAAATATAATTGATGAAAACGTTTTGATAACATCGAATCGTTAGAAATAAATAATCGATTTATATTTTAACACAACTCACAAGTCACAGACATGTGGTTAGAATAAAATTTGTTTTAATGGAAAATAGAAAGAGGAATATTCCATATATTTTTTTATTATACTTCAATATTTTGTGGAAAATTATTTACTACATAAATATAAGATAAATTTAAAAATACAGTTTATTCGATCTGGTCGGATCAAAAATATTTTTTAATTAAGACTGTCTAGATAGACATTTAATCGGATCCATGGCACAGTGGTCAACGTCGTTATCTTCCGTAATGGATCTCACGAGCGATTTCCAGTACGAACAGCACTTTAGCAAGACGCAAGTTTGGGTTGTTTTATTTAATTATTTCAGGAACCATGATTAGCAAAAAACGTATATTTCCCGTGAATTTATTCTCGATTCGTTTCGACACATAACCTAGTTACAGTAGTTAAGTGTATTATTAGGCTTTCTTTAGAACTGAAAGTCACGAAATCAATTTAAACTGTATTTTATATGAAATTAAATCATCAGTAAAATAATCATTTTATAAAAATACACAATTGAAAGAACTTTCCAGAAATGTGTTCTATGGTCATAGCCGAAATCGCTTAGCACGGGTGCATTCATTGAGCTGAACAAATCGGACATATAAAATTGTAGAAAAGAAGTTACTTGGAATTGTGTGCTTTTATTTCATATATATTTTTTACCGAGAATTGACAGTGAGGTTAACAATATTCAAGTGTATTGTAACTTATTATTTTGAACACATTCACTGCTAATTTAACAGTGTGTTTCACTAT
The DNA here is from genome assembly GCA_031772345.1 of Himalopsyche anomala. NCBI lineage: Eukaryota > Metazoa > Arthropoda > Insecta > Trichoptera > Rhyacophilidae > Himalopsyche > Himalopsyche anomala. The sequence continues at coordinate 20,945,729 of CM062830.1, forward strand.
TTTTGACATATCAAAAAATATTGGTTAATTATTAAAAAAGATGGTGTATTTAGATATCTTTTTATAAATCATCTGCAAAAAAATATATAATTTATTCCTTAGTTGGAAAGAATTCTTTTACTTACAGTATATATAATGGTTAAAAATAGTAAATTTTATCGTAGTTATACGAAGATATTTTGATACGTCATTAGAATGATCGACTGCGGAATTACGAGGCTTATAGTGAACTGTGGCAAATAAATGGTCGTGGGCCATACGTTTACTTGCGTGCGAGTAAAGTACCGGCATGTGGCTGTAATTGGCGAAAGTTTCATTCGTTTACTCGTTTGCGATCAATCGTCGTTTGAACGTCCATCCATTATCCCGGTTCATGACGCGAGAGAGTCTGACAAATTGCAAGCCGATGCCGCCACCACAATTGCGAATTAACCGGGCCAAAAGAAATATATGCTGTTAGCCTGACGCTCCTGGTAGTGGAGCATTTACAAAACGATTCTCATCAAACAACTACAAAATAGAATTCAATTTAAAAAACGTTTAATCCACAGTTTATGTTGTTCATTTTCTTCTACTGTATGAAAGAAAGCAGTCGATTAAGCAACAGCACAAACAATAAATAATATTTTTTTCATGCGGTTCGCTCTCAATTTATAGCATCAAGATCAGCCTTTCCAATTATAAAATCCCGGTCAATTTGGTGACCCCGCACTAATTATGAAATCATTTAAATCAGCGCTGCGCATACTGGGGTCTGCGAAGCGGTTTTGGTGGGATCGCGAAAATTATTAAATTATTTAACTCCGATTTACTACTAAATTTAATGTCAGATTTTTTTAACAATACCTTTTTTTTTGACCATGTCCGCTCCCAATGTGGAGCATATGGACTCCTAATGGAGTTTATCTCAACAGAAGTGGTTCTACAATAACTGATTGTTACTCAGTTGCTCAACCTCACTTTTTCCGAAGAGAGTAGGAATAGAAGGATAGGGCTAGGACAGGACCAGTGGTTAGCTAATCGTTCTCTATACGCTCCGTTCATGGGATAGAACGGATGGGAGGGGGAAATTCAAGACATCACATACATCCATGCCTTCGAACAGAAATTCATAATTCGATTAAAAAATCAATTTATAAAACTGTCCGAACTGGGATTCGAACCCGTGACCTCCGTAGCCGAAGCCAACGACGCTGACCACTCGCCCACACAGGCGGCTATACCTACATAATAAAAAAAGTGATTTCGGTCTCACATTCTCTCATATTTTATTAGTTGTAGACAAGAGCAAAGACAGTTTGTGTTAATGAATTCACGATTATTTTTGATATCTTAAACTCCCCTTAAGGAAGCTTTAATAAATATAATAAACTCTTCTGATTGTTTGTGTATTTTTCATTTTCTTATAAAAAAATCATAACAGCCAATAATCGACAAAAATAACATTTGAAATATAAATTTTTTGACAGTGTCTGTGGTAAGAGTTTTAACCTAACGACCAGTTTGAGCAGAGTTTAAATACTGCAAAGCTCACTTACAAATTTTGATTATTTCAATCTTAATTGAAGATTTTTGATATGGGTGCTCGCACGTCAGTTGTTTAATTTTAAGTGAAAGAAAGGATTGGATGAGATAAATAAAGTTCTCAGCTATTCTTCTTTTTTATTATTATGAAGAAATGATTCATTATACAACAATATTAAAAGAAACATTTTAATCCAGATTAATCGAGATGTGTATTTTCAATCAATTTACCATTTGGTTGTCAAATTAGTATTTAGATATAAAGTTTCAGAAAAAATGGGTATTGGATAATAAAGCCTTCATTTTAGTTTTTATGAGACTTCTATTTAAAATTTATTTTAAAAATAAAAGCATTGCCGTTTAAACGCCAATTAAAGAAAAAAAACAAAAAACCTTTGATGAAATTGTATTCAGACAAGAAAATAATTTTACGGATTTCAAAAATTTCCAACACACGCTTTATGCCAGATAATATGGCGTAATTAATTTTAAAATGCACGATGAAACTTATTCAGCAAAAATCAATAGTTACTTAACGTGTAAAAATTTTGAATTAATGAAACAATGGAGACCATTTTTCAAATTATTGAAGAATTCCTACTTATTACGATTGGGTGCTGTATAAATATTTCATATAAAATATCATTCTATAAGATGGTATAAATGAAATGGAAATACTAAGAATTTTAAAAATAAATGCTCTTTAGTTATTGTGCTAACATTAGTTCAATCGCCAATTAGCTTTACTTACGGGAAATTCGAAGAAAAAATATTTAAAAAAATACTTCAGACAGTCAATTTGAGTATTTTGATGTTGAAAATATTTTCTTAACCGAGTATTTGTTGTTATTTTTTTCCACAAAATACGTAGAAAAAAAACAATTATTATTCCTTAAAATAATAAATATTGATCAGTTCTAGTTACTCAGCCATTAAAACAAGCTGGCAGCTCAATGAATAATTTAATTGTTTTATTTTTATTTTTATAGCTTCAAATCAAAATGAGTAACAAGGGATTATAAAATAAGACTTATAGAAGAGAATGTGAGCATATATCAATGTTGGTAACATTGTTTTTTCAATAGATTTATGTAATTCTGTAAACAAACATAAAAATAATGTAATGATTACACTACCTCACGACTAACTAACACTAAAAACTAGGCGTAGAAGTAGTAGTTTAATTTTTTTATATCATCATATTTAGATAAATGGAAAATAAGCTAGTGAAAATAACGACTTTTCGAAAAATAATGTGATAAGACCACACTATTATATAGCGAATTCGACTATTTAATTTTATAGTATAGTTATTGATCCTTTAATTAAAAGTAGTTTATAAAATTCAATGCATAATATTAAATTTAAGTCCATGTATTATCTGAAAGAATTCGAAAATTTCAAAGTTCAAAATTCTTTAAGATTAAACGATTCTTTTCATGGTCGAAAATTTGACTTTTTCAACTAAGATATTTACAGTAAGCTCCGCTACTAGTGAAATTAAACTCTGAATAGATTGAAAGGCCATTTGTCGCGTAAAGAGATATGATATATGTCTACATATTTATTTAGTACCTTATGTATCTTATTGAGTAAAATTCATATAACAAGTATTTAAAACTGTTTTCTAAACATAGATGGCTTATCAATTTGAAAACGTAACAGTAAAGTTGAATGAAAAGCTATACTAAAAAAAATATCAATGGAATACACAACAAACTATCAAGTTGACATTTTGAATTTGAATATCTCAATTAAGCCATATAGGAGGTACGCAATGTTCTTAAAAAACCATTTCCACTCGATTATCACAAAATTTCACGTGTTTTCAAGGTGCGTTTGAAACAAAACTCTTGCATGCTGATTAGCAACGAATATACTCATAAATATAGCCCACACGAAAATAAAATACACATGCGAAAGAACAAAAAATATTATTAAAAAGTCATTAGGAATCTTTTACCGGACGTGATTTGTTTTCCACGGTCATTTGTAATTTGAACAGGTAACCTGCAAACCAGGTGCACGTCTAACAGGTTACCGTAATGACTCATATTATATAATGGATAATTAAACTAATTTTATAATAATTGCGCCACAATAAGACTAGAAAGGTGTCTTAATTTGTTTCAAATTATTATCTAATATGGTTATAATTTTATCTTTGTTTTAGAATATGTGTGTTCTTTTGATAATTCTACACATTTTTTTTTCAAATTGAATTCGTATTGCACTTGACACTTTCAATGCAATAAGAGTCTCGACGAAAAAAATCCAATATTTTCATATAAGTAAAACAACGGAAAGGATAAATAGGATTTTAATACAACAATTAATGTTTTGTAGATATTTGTCATGAAATAATATCAAAGTTAAATTGTTTGCATTTTTATTTCAAAAATATACAAGTCATGTAGATTTAGGAATTTTGATAGCTTACTAGAATGTTTAACAGCAAAAATATAATAGAATCGTCAAGTAAAAATCTTTCACTGTAATCTTTACTATCGAACAATTATACATACGCTATGTTAATTTGGCTTTCAATAATACATAAAATCCTTAATCTTTTAATAGAGTTATTAAGATTATCTTAATTGCCTATTTAAAGCATGTTTATTGATATTCACATAAAGCTAAGCGTTATCTGTTTCACTTATCTATAATTGGTAAACAAGCACACATTTTATGGACGGAGAAAACTAGTGTAAGGAAAGTAGAAAATAGATTGTACCTCTTACGAAAAAATCCAATAAAAATAAAACTACAAAAATAATTCAAGTCGAATGAAATTCTAGCAGTTTTTATATATTTTACTAAACATGATAAAATCGTTAAAAACAGTGATTCGAATATTTTAAATACTTCATCATAAAACGGTCAATAATATAAATATATATAGTCTAAATTTATTCATTACATTCAACGGTAACAATTTAGATTATTTAATTATTCAAAAATGAATATATTATTCCACACAGTCGTAAAATATTTGACAGGTGTTTCTTATCTTTGATAAAAATCAAGCTTTTTAAAAAAATAAAATGCCAATTCGATTACAAAATTCTAACGGAAAAATGACATAACATACCACGTACAAGACCTCAAATTCAAATTTGGAAATTCCCAATCTTATGTCTACTTTGCCAAGACTCGAACACAGACCCGCCTTATCACTAGTTCAAAGCTTTTATTGATAGACGACGTTGGACTACTTGTAAAATAATGATCATATCTATTTGATAGTCATCAATATATGTATTGCTATATTTAAATCTATTGTGATTTATATTTTTAACTGATGGACGATAAATAATTATACATAATTATAATTAATGTAAAATCTGTTTATTTGGCTGTTGTTAAACAACGCTTTTTTATTTAAAAAAAATGCAAATTTTTGCCTAGAAAAAAGGTTTTCGTAGATGAAATACGTAACAATATTCCAGAAGCATTCCCGGTAGGGTTATTCGAAAAAATGTATTTTATAAAAGTAATTTATATTATGTCGGTATATTCGGCAGTTTTTTAAAATATATTTTATCGATAATATATTCAAAATTCACAATAATATTCACACCGCTAAAGCAAAACAACTCATAATATTTCTTACATCGAAATGCTTTTTCGAGCATGCGCTCCAGTAAAAAGATTCCCGCAAATACAATAAAACACCGGGACAAGGAGTAGGCCAATAGACATTGGCGAACCCAAATATTTTAAAGAGGGCTCTTACAATCCGCGAAGGATGAGGGTTAACGTGCCCTCACAAATCTATCCACCGCGAGTTCAAATCCCTCCATTCCTTTGCCCCAGTATCGATAAATTTCGCACGAGCCCATCGTGTTTCGAGTGCAATATGTTTTTGGCTGCATTACGTTTGGTTACGTGGACCGTGATCAGTGGCTTCCTTGTACATCTAAAACCATTCTTTTTTAAAACCATGTTCATTTCAGGTGGTGTAAATATGAAGTTTTCGTGACACATCTTACCGTACTGATGTTCTTACATTCAAATCTCATGACTGATATTTTCCTTTTTTGTTATTGAGGCTTGAAACAGCCAAAAAACTAATGTTTTCTAAAACATGTTTGATAACAGAAGAGTAAAAAATAATAGCCGTTACTTTTGTTACGAATAAAATTACATCAATACATCAAACAAGAGTTGAGAATAAAATATTAGTTGTCGACGTTATAGATTGTTGGGTATGTTGTTTTTTTAATACGTGAGCAGGTTGTTAGGCAGTCGCTCCACTAGTAGAAAAGACCAGTAGAAAGCCGTTATTTTTCATTACGCTGGTCATTTACATTAATGGATGGAAGGGTTGTGAGTTGTGACACCATTTAATTCATTGATGTCATTGAAAACGACTTCATGGATCGATTGAAAAACAAATCAATGAAATATAACCGTACTGGATCTTATATTTGTGGAAACCTTAGACCATAGGTTCCTAAACTTTTTCGGGTGGCGACCCTTTTTTATAAAAGTTATGTGACATGGAAAACTCCAAGGAATTTTAAATCCTCGATTTGCTATACTTTTTCCACAAATTGTCTCCGAAACTGCTTTTGTTGTTCAAATCCAAAATCGAATAAAATTGGCCACCTCCCAGAAAACCCTTCGCGACCCCCAGGTTGCGAACCAGTGCTCTAGACAGATAATATGATCATTCATGAGCGTTGACTACTCCACTACCAGACTAGTAAAAAGTCATCACAAACGTAACAGATGTATTCAAAGTGATAAACTATTTTCTTTCTAAGTGGCTGTCTGTGAAAATCTTTTTCCAGGAGATTTTTTTTATAGATTTTGTCTTTCCGTTAATAATAACATCTTTTAAATTAGTTTAAAATAATACTTGTTAATGTTGTATAAAGTTTTGTTCATATGAATGACGATCGCTTTAAATAAAAACGAACAGTCGATAAAACGCGTTTCGCGATATAATAAACTCAAATACTCATGTTTGTTTCGTCTGTTATATACTTCAAAATGGTAACTGACATTAAAACAGGTTCTCCCAACCTCAAAAATTCTTATTTTATATTTTTAAATTAAAACATACACTTAAAATCAAATTACGAAACAAATTATTTTTCTAACAAAACGTTTCGGAAGATTGACAGGGAGGCAGCAGGCAGGGAGTTCTTTTAATATATTTTTTTTCCAACGTAAGATTGTTATTCGAATTTCTTTGGGTTGGTGAGTTCTTTGGAAAAATGAAGCTTTCAAATAAGAGGCATTAAAATATACCACAATATTGATTGAGTAGAATTAAAGATAATATCAACATATTTCATTTAGATATACAACAGTATGATTGCTGCCATTATTTTTGCATATTACCAACACGGATCTCCAATTAGTTTATAGGGAAATCCCTGTCATATGAAGTCACTTTTACTGATCAATATCAACTTCATTCGAGAAATAATTATCATACTATGTACTTCTCTGCTACTGACGGTACTCCACTGATTCTTCTTTTCGAATTATAGTCCCGAGAGCTTTGTTTATTGCTCACTCGTTGCCGGAGCTTTTAATTTGCCATCATTATTACAGCGGCTAACGAAACATTATCGATCCCGCCTTGGGAATGAGCCTCATTCGAATACATTAATTAGCCTCTTTTTATTAAGTATTAATGTGATTGCCTGTCAAAAAGCATGATGACGTATTTAAGCCATACGCATAATAAACACGTCCTTTTAAATTGACGGTTCATGTACATAAATTAACAAAATTTCATGTAGCTTTTAATTTTTAGTATTTGACTGCCTCAATTAAAAAGCATAATGTCCATTAATAAATAGATCAATTAGGCATAAATGGTAATTGCCTACAATTTGAAAATTAAAAAATAATGTTGTAGTTATTATAGAATTTCATGAAAATGTTACTTTAGTAACAACTTTGTCACCTAGATGTCAGCTTACATCAGAAAAATAAATATTTGTATTATGTTAAATCTATTTTTTTTATCAATATTTTTGGCATTCTACTTTTGGTTAACTCTGAATGTTTTTACCTAAGAAATTTAATCGCTTCTTGTACATCTTTTTTATACTCAAAAAAAATAGAAAAGTTCAGTTTTTCATATAAAGTATTTTTTTTTCATTTTGTTTCAAAATCATTGTTATTTTTTTTTTCAAAAAAACTGTCAAATATACTATCCTTAGCAGAGATCGGATCCTATGTGCGGAGAAAAACAAACCATATACCCCTTATAGTAAGAAGATATGCTTATGTCAAAACAGATCAACAACTTCATGCACCTCGACATACATATTCTAAAAGACAAAAGAACAAATAATGAGCTCGCTTTTCACTTATAAATAGCTGGAGCCATAACATATTGAACTCAATACGGACTGTCTAGGATACACAACTGTCTACGATTAAAACCAATTGCCATGTGTTTAACGCTAACATTTTACCAGTGCTGCTTTACAATATCGAATCATCGCACTAGTGACTAGACGAAGACTTAAAAACACTGTATACTTAGCTCGGAGAATAGATGATTACGTTGAATATTATACTTGAAATGGTTTGATTTTGTGAGGAACTAGGAGATTAAAAAAGAGCCTCAATCCTGCTTGTCTCTGCTTCTGACATCCAAAACGACCGTCCGTTTTTTAAATTTATATATATGATGTAGTTCTCGAAACTGAAGAATGCTGGCATGTCATTGGAAGAAGCAAGCTCACTGGTCGAAAACAATTGTCAATATAGTAATGCAATTAATACAAATACTATGTAATAAGAGTGTGAAGCAACGTTGTGGTCAAGGAAATTTAAAAACAAAAATCTACATAAGAAGCAAATAGAGTAAAAAAAGTAGAAGCTTCTGTTGACCATACAAAAAAGTGTTTTAATAAAAGTAATGCAAGAAATTCAAACGTGAATTATATCGATTGATAATAAATATTTCAAGAATTTTGCAAACCTTGTTTAAATTATTCACCTAAAATATATTCTGGCAGGATTTATCGTCCTTTTAGCGGCTTTTTACAAGATTCATTTCAAGTTTTTCGAGAAAATTTACATTATATTAGTATGCAAACATGCGTAATGAAATTTTCGTATCGTTAAATACACAAGACGTGATTGTAAATAAATGTGAGGGGAATGGGAGTTATGTTTTCCTTAAGGGAGGCATAACATCTTTGTTTACCACCGCGCATCCATTGTTGCCGCTTCTACAACATACTTCAAATATTTGATTCTTATAGTTAATCATTCCGGAGTGGTTCACTAAATAAATTTTGTACTTAATTTTACAGATTTACAACAATGACAATGCAATATCCGCTCAAAAACTTCAGCGAATTAATTAATATTAGCCCTTTGAGAGAAAACGTCTTTCATTCAAAATTAATATTGATGCGTCAATCATCTTCGTATAATCTCCCTCTAATTTACCAACATTCACACAAGTTTCTGTAAATAAAAAATGAAAGATATATCTATGCAAATTTTGGCTGTATCAAAAAGATAAATACATTATCATTTATGAATTTAACGTATGAATTCTTTTAAAGGCAAGCGAAAAATTACAAGTATCTTTATTTAATTTTACTGCAAACTAAGGAGTCGGAAGTCTCTGCTTTTATGTATCGTGACACGAGACATAAAATTGTTATGTCTTGGAAAATTCTCGTGCCCCGAGACCGTAGTAGTTCCTGTAGTAATTTTTATATACAAAAAATATACTAATGTATCTATGTGTGAGCATTGTCGTTAACTCAAAACTAATGCAAACATATTTATTAAGTTAAATATCACGAAGGGCGACAATATTTTTATGGACATGACTATTTATTTTGATTTTTATTACACATCATTCGAAAGATTTGTTTGATTTTGCCAATGAAACCATTTTATTCGAAAAACAAGACATTGAATATGTTTTATAATTATTATTACAAACTTGTATCTGTCAAACGTACGTACAACGGTCATATGTTTTCGATTGAATATATTTTTTTTGTAAGTTTCTCAACTGTTTTTAATGCTTTCCAAAATGTACAAGGTTTATTTAGGTATACATATTTTAAAACAATGTTTGTATTGAATTAATATAGCCTACTTTATACAAAATTTGATAAAAAAAATATAACCTCTCAAGTCTCAGGTTGTCTTATTCAAATTTACCAGGAAACAAGACAAGAAAAAGCGTTGATTTCCCTAGAATTTATTTTTAGGTCTTGACACAGAATCCCTCCTCCAAAAAGATACAAATTAATGTTTCTTTGATGACATTTTCGTTGAGATTTCCAAAATCCAATTATATGATTTTCGCTTTGTCGTACTCGTACCTATACACTATTTGGCAAAAAAATATCTACATATTATAAGGCAATTCAAAATAACTTGCGATCTTAATTTTTGATTAACCTAATAACGTATAGCATAAAAAGATTTAAATTCAATTAGTTTTAAAGGAGTTATTCAAAAATTGGCCTCTTGTTTAACTAATTTATGAAAAATATTCGCGTGGCTTTTCAACTGTTTCATTCTGTTGGACATTTAAATTTATTTCACATTGTCAAGCTATAACGTTGCCATGGCAATACAAGAAATTGACAGAAGATTTTCGTTGCTCTCGGGAAATATACTAATATATTTCTTTTACGCAATATTCTTCGATAAATTAACATCGTCATCTGTCTCATTCGAGCATTTTTTTTCTCTCCTTCAAAATCACAATCCTATTAAGAAGTATTCCGCTGAGTTATTGGCTGTCATTTCAGATTTAAGCAAAACATATTATTCGAACGTTGATGTGAGTAGATCTAGCGACAGTCTGTTTATTCATCGAATAAGTATTTTCCATTATAAATGATATATTTTTGAAGAAATGCTATATATGTAATAAAATATATGAGTACATTAAATAATTCAGCAAAGATGTTATTCGCGTATTTCTATTGACGGCTTTGATTGAGCAATGGTTAAGATAGACTGAAAAATGTGGGTATATCGAATAAGAAAGTAGATAATGTATAATACGAAAACAAATATTTTTTGATTAAAACATATACAAAAAATCTCTTGATTAAATTTGTTCTTGTTATTAAAGTATAAAAAAAACATGATCTTAAATACAATAATAAAACATTTTTAGTACTTTTTACACATAAAATTTATTAGATCAGGACCGGTTTCGCTCATTGCGAGCATTATTAACTGATCTTGTTGATAATGCTCGCAATTAGCGAAACCGGTCCTGATCCAATAAATTTTATGTGGAAAAAGTACTAAAAATGTTTTCATATAATGCCATTCCACCAAGTATTGACATTGAACACCTTAAAAGTGGTTAAATACAATATGCATAATTAAAAAGGTAATATTTAATAAAATATTATATAAATACTGTCCTTCTCAGTGGACAATATGTTTTCCAAGCAAAGCATTCCAATGTCAAGTTCTTGTTAAGTAAATATTGCTGTTACCTGTATTCACTTTTTATTTTGGTAGAGTTGGCTTACAGTTAATAGTTTTCAATGTTTTAAATATTTAAAAGTTTTTAACCTTTATAACGTTTTTTTTATTAATTCGAGATCAGATCGAGTTTATTAATATTTATATAAATACTGTCCTTCTCAGTGGACAATATTTTTTTCCAAACAAAGCGTATGTTAAAAACTACTGCTATAATAGAGTTTGTAACTTACATATTCATATTGATAGATACAGTAACTGACTGACACTTGACTAGTATACAGTACTGAAGATGCTTCTCAAAGAATTGGAAACACGTGTCTAATCTAGTAGCAAAAACGGTAGAATGACTAAAATATCGATTTTATTGGATATTAAAAATGAACTTTGAAAAAATTTCCATAGAAAATATTAATTGATAGCTTTTTGTATCAATAAAACCATTATAACATTACATAGAATATACCCTTATGGAAGAAAAGATTCGGATGAGAGTGTTAATATTACCCATGGCTTTATCTAACTGACTTTCTCTTAGGCATGTTAAACTCTAATATTTTGAATATTCGAAGAGAAATGTCTTTGGAAATATATTTTTTTCGGCTTATATGAAGCCGAAATGAGAGCTCCACCACTGTTGAGAAAGTGAAACTATATTTTTAAATAAATATTTCTTCATTGTTGTTTGAAATTTGTCAATCTTTTGCAATGTCTATGTAAAAAAAATATACGTTATTGTACATATTCGGTGAAAAAAATATCATAACACTTGAAATGTTTTTGAAAATACGCGTTACAAAATATCTGTAATACACTTTTTGATTATAAAATTATAGCGTTACATTAAAATTGTGCAAACGATTTATCTGTTTCAACCGTGTGTTATATTTTATAACCAACATAGTTTTATGGTTTACCCTGCTTCTATTTATCCTTTGAAAAGTTGTCTACGGTAAGTTTATTACAGACTAGTGCACCCGTTGCCTTCATAAATCATTTCGCAGTATTCTTGCAGTCATACTCGCGAAGAGCAAAAGCTTTGTGACTTTTATTTGTTTTTAATAATATCGTGGAAATGTGCACTACGAGAAAATGTGCTTCCCGCCACTAGCTGCACTTTTGCAATTTATTGATGTGATTTTGGCAAAAATTGTGTTTTCAGATGGAATAATTGTTTGGTTCCTGATTTGTGACGACAATTTACAACAGAATTTGACTCTTTCGTTTGACACAAATAAAACGGATGTCTATATTATATATTCATATATTTAATGTTTTTTTTATAACTATAATAATATTACGTGCATACGAAAGCTAATACAAGAGTTTATTCTACCAAAAGAAGTTTTCTTATATTTTAAAGTAATATAGATCGGGTCCTTTGGCGCAGCGATTAGAGTTGCAAGCCTCCGTTTTGGATCTCACGGGTTCGAGTCCCTGTACGAAGACCATTATTTGATTGATTTATCAATTTATGTTAGAAGGCATGGGTGTTTGTGATGTTTAAAATTCCCTCACAGCTTTCCAATCCTTCAATAACTTGGCGTAGCGAGAACGATTAGTTAACCACGAGTCCTATCCTAGCCTTATCTTTCTATGCCAACTAATTTCTTGGAAAGAGAGATGGTGAGTGACTGCGTAACAAACAGTTCTCGTAGAAAAAAATCTGATCGAATTTCAGATTAAGAGCAAACACGAATTCAAAGAAAGTAATATGAGTACAATAAAGCCTATTAATCGAGGGCAGAAAAAAATAAGACATTTTGTTTCTGAATAGGTGTAATATACTTTTATGGCAGTAATGAGGTGTTTTTGGCCTTTGTACAGCACTCTACAATTGGAATTCGTATCTTAAGTATTTATCATATTAAAACATATATTTGGCTTTTTCCTTTTGAATATTGCCGCAGTCTTTTTCATTTATCTTAATGACACCAGTGCTTTTGTTACGAAGGTCAAGTTTGAAAAGCTTATTCAACAAAAGTTTTTGTGTTCCGTTGAATGAGCGTCGTTATTTGGAAAATAAAGCCGAATAAGATGTTTTTTCACATATAAATAGTGTTTTTGAAAAAAGTAACATAGAATATTCTTTTGATATCGAAATAATGATAATCTTGAGTAAAAAATAAATCTTTGCAGTAAAAAAAGGAAACATATGTCAAAGAGTAATCACAATAATCTTTTTCAGCTTAATTTTCAGACATTTCTCTTACTTTTAATTTGTTTTGAAACATAGTCATATTTAGTGTTTGATTAATCTGGTAAAAAAAAACAACTAACAATTTTAAATTTTAAATCTCAACATAAGTTTGTAGCCTCTCTTTTTTCAAGAAAATTATAGTTAGGATAGAAATATAAGAAGTGGTTAACTGGTCGATGTCACAACGTCTAATTATTAAAATATCGAAAGGGTGTGAGGAAATTGTTAGACATCAAAAACACACGCCTTTAAACAGAAATCGAGGATCGAAAAAATGTTGTTTATACTGGGATTCGAACCCGTAAGATCAAAGACGGAAGCAAAGAACGCTAACCGTTGCGTCATGGGACTCAATCGATTTTGAGGTCTACTGACTACTATTATTCTAGTATTTTTACTCAGCCGACGACCCCTAGTATTTTTACGAATTCTTTTTTGTAGATCACAACGGCCTAATCATTTCCTTATAATTACCGTTATCATTATTTAATCTATTTTTTAAATTATATTTGTATATACACCTTCTTTAGTTGCTGTAGTGGGTTCAACTCTTGAGTTTCTTAAACATTTGTCTTGATCTATATTTTTGTGGAGTAGGCCTTGCTATACTTTCAGACATTCTAGACTTCTAATAAAATTTAATAACCCTTTTATAGAAGTTCTCTAAAAAATATCTAAAACAAAAGTCCCCTGTAATTTTTCCTAGTTTATTTCAACAAACTAAACGAAAAAAATCAGTAAAATTTTTGTCAATTGGTGCTACTTATCCAATATCTTACGTCATTGACGTTGACGAAAAAATATAACATATTAATATTTTTTATTTATATGTGTGTAATATTTTTCTACTGAATCAAAAAAGCCACCTAAATTTACCTTATGCAGTATTTTGTAATTTAATAAACGATTTCATATAACTGGAGACAGAATTTTAAAGCTTCTTTCGTAATCTTTTGTAATCTATAAAAGTCGTCGAATTTGTTTGAAATAATCCTGTGCGGTCTTAGTACTTTGACGACAATTCAAATGTATTTTTTAAGCTTTTAGCTTATCCCGCAAAATTCTTTTAGCTTAGCATAATTTAAACGCCAAGAATTATATGATTAAAAAGTAAAGCCACATTTCGATTCGGATTACTTGAAGTGAAAAAAGCTTGTTATAGGTAGAAAAACAGTCAAATACGATCACGTATGTCCTTGTAATGGTTCAAGCAATGAATGGTATATTATTTTTCTTTCATTGTGTATGCTTGGTTTTTTTATTAAAACTATATTTTTAATTGCTACGAGTCTTTCTTATTTCAATATTCAACAATTAAATTGATGTTTTTTTGTATTATATTAAAAACGATTGGAGAACAAAATTCTAAAAGAAAAATATATTGATAATTGTAACCAAATAATTATCATTATTGACCTTGATTTTAAATCACAATTTTAATCAAAAATCAAATTTAAAAGAAATCTGACATTATAACACAAATATATAAATAAATAATAACCGTTATTCCAACAGAACATTTGTTATTTTTCTATCATACGTACAGTGAGTAACTAACACTTTACTAGTTTTTAAATGCCTTAAAATCAATATTTTATCCATTAACCATTCTCACCAGCAACCGCCAATTTCAATATTGAATATATCTTACATTAATTAATTATCAGTTTTTTAAAACTACACACTTTTTGTGGATAGTAATTATATTTGAATTGATAAATATAAAATGTTGGACACTTGGAACGTTTGTTCGATAAGAAATTTTGTCTATTAATTTAAACACGATTGTAAAAATCATGAAAAAGTAAGAAGAAATCTTTTATCGATTGTTGATTAAAATACTATCTATCAGTAGTTATCAACTTGGTACTGCCATTCAATAGTTTCTAAGAATTTAAGGTAGGCGATATTGTCCGTAGTCCTGTATTGAATAAATTTACTACATCTGAACTTTTCGAGTTCTTGCTTTTATAAGATAAGATTGTTAGTCAACATTAGTTCTTTTTTTAAGCTTAAAATAAATAAATAATAATATACAAAACAACGTTCAAAGAATACTCGCGGAAGAAATAGCAAAAAATAAACTTTAAAGTCAAATACACCATTATTACTTCGTATAAAAAGAAGTACTCAATACCCTTTATCAAGTTAGGTTGTTTTTATTGATATTGTAAAGTTTACTTTTATGTATTGTAAGCCAAACTTCTTTATAAATGATGTCGTCTTTGCGATAAATTAATATTTGAAGTCACTGGTGGGTGGTAAAGCAAATTTACCAGTTTATTAAAGAATCAAGAGTGAGCTGTATCAGAGACGTTCGAAGGATATGTGCCGCCCCTAAGCATAGTTAAAAATAGCGCCCTTACTATTCGAATTAAAATTTTGAGCTTTTTATTAATTTACGCGACAAACCTATAGTGCCACCATTGGTAAATGTCATATTTAAATAAGATTTTTGCGATAAAGTGAATATAATGTACTTTTCAACATTTTTTTTATCGAAAACATTGAAACATCATATCGAGTCAAAATCGTGTGTCAAAAATATTTATTAATTAAAAAAAACTGTGATCTTTTGCCACTCCCTAGAGCTTACCACCCCTAGGCAACTGCCCATGAGACGTCTCTGGGCAGTAGTTTTTAAAATATGGCAGAATTCTGAAATATACTATCATAGTTACATAAGTATACAAAGATCTATAATTATAATTAAATAACATTGAAGAAGTCGAGTATTTATTGATTCCAAAATTTTGTGTTCAAGGCGTTTTAAAAATCATTAAGAGCACTTTAACATATTTTAGTTTAACGTGTAACTTTTTGTTAACGACGTAAATTCATATCATTGTATACAAATGTCTACAAAATCCGCGCGTCTATTCAACTGTGACTCTTCAATTAGCGGGGGAAAATCCCCAGTATATTTTTTTCACGTCATGCAGGAAAAGCGTGAGGCAGCCAATTAATTTTGTATGCAAATTGCCACTATAACCGGATAGGCAAGTGGTGATTAAGAGAATGTCGTTACCGGTGGCGAGTCCCAGCGGCCGCATTGAGAAGCAGGCGAATTACTTTAACTCGCCGATAACGTAAACGTAATTTAATAAGAACGTTGCCATTTATATTCCAGGTTCGGGTTTATCGCTCTATAAATGTATCTATGGCCATTGGAAACATTAGCCGTTTACTCTCGGTAAAATATTCAATAACCATTCGGTACCCGGTTATAATTTATTATAGTTGCTTTCATCGTACACCAATTGCTTTACGCTTGACTTTAAATGTTTAACAATAAAGCAATGCTTTGAAATTATTCAAATGTATTGTGGTTTTATACACCCTATCAAATTTAAATGCTTATTTTCACTTGCGGCTGCCTTTTATCCAAAATTATCGAACAATTACTAGTATAGCTTGTCCTCCAGAATTAAGCTTATGAGATCCATAATCCACATACAAAGTTAATACTGCGTAGCAAAAGAATCTTTTTTTTTCACTCAATTTTAAGTTATAACCATTTGGTTTGTTTCCATTGCGGACAATATTACTAAAGCATGCAGATCTTTTCTTATCACAAAATGAAGTTGGTGTATATGTAAAATTAAAATTTGTAGTTCCTTCAAATCGAGAAAACTTATTTTCAAATAAATTTATGAGTTAAGACAATGCAGACTTTTGATTGAATCCAATTTAAAGTCTAATTGTTTTCATATATTTATAAAACATAGTACTTACGTACATTTTTGAGTTTATATAATTGAAGTTTGTATCTGTATTAAAATATGTAATATATAAATGAATGCTGCTCTATTACATAAGACAATTTCCTAGCCCTAAGTTTTAATTATAAATGCTTGCGACGTTTTAATTTGTTTTCAACCGACTCGTATTTGATGACAAAAAAGGACTACTATTTATTTCCCAATCAAATCTTTCTATCTGTTTTTTTTTAAATGAAAGTTGATTAACCTACCATAAGCGCCTTTTTATTTTGAGAATTTTCTATTTAAAGTACGTTCATAGTTTTAAAAAATATTATTCAAAGCTTGATAATATTCGTACAAATTTTTCATTATTTATCAATCATTTTTATATTGTCATTTTGTCAGTGATCAGGGAGTGGGGAGGAGGTAAGCCGTTTTAATTTGCAAAATATCCTGGTACAGAATGAAAATAAATGATAATCCTCGATCAAGGGGGAACAGATGGGCACGGAGGGGGTTCTTTATTATGATTAAATGCGCATATCCTAAAACCCTCTCAGCAATTATTGCAGATTTTGGCAACTCTGATTGATATTATTGATATTTTGATTAAATCTGGGCAAGGTTAGGCAAGGAATAAATTAAAAACATAATCCCATGAAATTGATTTTTTTTTAAATTTTAATTCTTGAAAAACATAGTATAAATTAAATATCGCCGACGTTGAATCGAACATTAAAAATTTACTTATTTTTCAAATTTGTGAAAAATTCTTTAACTGCAGTTATTAATTATACTTAAGTTAAATCAATGAAAAAATAAAATGATTTGATTATAAACAAATAAATATTTCTAATGTACTTGCTTTTGGCTAGGACTCAAGGTCAACGAAATATTTTATAAGTAAAGTAAATTTGATTTTCTCAATTTAATACTATTGCATACAGTGTTTATAATTTTCAGATGAATTATACTAACGTGTTAAAGATCAGTTTGACCATAAAATTATTGATCTATATTTTTCCATATCAAGTTTTGCAATTGACTGTTTTAAATATTGTGAAATAATAACAAACGTATTGTAAAGAGAAAGTTATTAATTTATAAAGAATTATCATGAATTAATCACTTTTAGGGTCTTCACTTGGTGGAAAGGCATTATGTATATTAATAAAAACAAAATATTCTTTTGTACTTTATTTCCACTTTATTTACAAGGGTCAGGCCGGTTTCGCTCATGACGAGCAATCTCAACTGGGATTGTCAACATGGCATTGTCAACTAGCAATGTCACTAGTTGACAATGCTTGCCGTGAGCGAAACCAGCCCTGATATTTTAAAATAAAGTACAAAAAAATGTTGTGTTTTTATCAAAACCGTGAATTAAGGTTACTTTTGATACGAACACAAATGCGATGGAAATAGTTATGTCCATAAATAGGTAGGCATGTTGAAAAAACACTGAAATAAATATCGATTTTATCATAACTGGTATTCAAGAAATCAACTCTACAGTGACGTTATTGTTCAAATATTTTTTTATCAGGAAGTGGCATTGTTGGTAAAGAAGTAATCTACTTGTTCTATTCTAGCAGGATAACACTCGATGAAACTTTGAAGCGACATCAAATATCCAGGTTGAAATGTTCTTTCATTCGGTGAACATATTTCGAAGTCAGCTTAACACGGCTATTTACAGAAACACTACTCACATCCGCCACAACACGCAACTAATCAGTGTTGTGTGAATCGCGGAACGCTTCATGCCGTACGCCGTGCTTAGGTGCTAATTAAGCAAGGGAGTTGGCGAGTATTAACTTCAGCCCTTAGTCAAAGTACGCCATTTGAAATGCGCTTTGACTATTTCCAGTGTCACAATTAATGCTGTTTCCTCTACAAAAATAATAATAACTATAAACATACTTTTTATTTAAAGTTATGACTAACTATAAGTGAAAATGTTTGAATCGTATTTTCCCGGTCTGAATTTTAATACAGTTCCGGTTGTATTTTTTATCACATTGGTCCGAATTTATATTAAATGGTGATGATATATCGTTCAGTGTACAGAGGTCAGAATAAATAATTAGTCGTCAGAATTTATATAAAATAGGCATAATTTAAATGAAATTGAAAAAAAGGCTAACCTTACCTAACCAAAATGGTTATAAAAATCTGACCGTATAATATTTTTATTCTGACCAAAAGTTTATTTGAATTCTGACCAAAAAATTATTTAAGCTCTGACTATTTCATTACTTTCTCAAAATTTCGCTTTATTTTTATATTACCTTCACAAACAACTTTTATAAAACTGTTTTCGTTGCCAGTGAAAAGCAGACATTCGACTATGGAATGGAAACAGGACGTAACCCACAGCTTTTTTCGATAATCACAATGTTTATAACTTAACACACGTTATATCAAAAGGATTTAAGTGTTTAATTGCCGAATAAGTATCTAAATGTAGCATTTAAGTTTGGAAAAAGAACGATCTGAAGAAATTGCGATCAGGAAAAAAGACTTTTTTGAAAATAAATATTAAATAAATATCATATAAAGTCTATTAATAACCAGTTTATCAGACTCCACACACTTCAAGATTGCTTACAATTCATAATTTCCCTTTGGCTCAAAATCATCAAAAAACGTTTTTTGTGTCTCCTGTAATGTTTGGGTTTCGTCATTTTTTCTTTCACTGTCGATATATATTTATAAATACATCAAATGTCGGGTCCATGGCACAATGATACACGTTATTGGTTTACGTGACGGATCTCACAGCTTCGATTCCCAGTACGAACAGCATTCAAATAACTTGGTGAAGCGATAGCAGCAAATTAGCCAGTAGTTCTATCTTAGCCTAATCCCTACTACTCACTTCACATGCCACAGATGACAACATCAACGACACGTGTCACCAATGACGTCTAAGATAAAACAATTGGCCTTGAGTTTTTAGTAATTAATAGTGACTATGTATTTTTGTTTATTAACACGCTCATCAAACTTCTTACGGTAAACCAAAAATCGATGTCGATTTTTTCAATTTTCTAAATCGAAATATCGGTATTTGGCATTTTCAAAATCAGTATTTCAGAATTGAAAACACATTAAAAATATCGAGATTTTGGTTTCGGTTATACCAATATTGCAATCTTTAATCCAAACAGATGATATCTTGACCGTCAATATCTTCCACTATAGCTAAAAGTTATTCGATTCTAAACAAACCCTGCGTGTTGACATTCCATTTTCGCGTTCAGTTTCCTTACAAGGGATCATATTCGAGGGATAAAAACATTGTTAAAAGAAATTGCAGTGTTTCAGTGAAGTTTTATCTTTGAGGGAAAATACGACCAATGTAAACATGGTATGAATTGTTATTTGTAGAAACGACTGATTTCGTCCATTATAATAAGACATGAAAAAATGCCAGTAAATGGTGATTAATTTTAATATTATTTTAAGTTTGATATCATTTGTAAATTAGAATTTTTTTTTTTTTTACATTTTCTATTCCCATATACGTTAATAATTATAATTATTGGATTGAAATTAACCCTTTAATTAAGATTTTAAGTAAAAAAGTAAACCAGAAACTGACACCTCATTTTCATATAATTTGATAAATTAGTTCCAAAAATCAAAATATCGCGTAAAATTTTGCTCTTGAAATTCGGGCAAAAAGATATGTTCTATTTTTATATATTAACTATTAATTTCCTTATTTGATACCTTAATACACTGAGAAACAGATACATGTGTAAACATGCATAATTGTATTAACTTTTTAATATATCTCGATTACGTATTTTTGAACGAAAGTATTGAATTTTGCTCTGATTCATTTTTCCTATATTCTTTGTCAATTATTATTATTATACATTGGATTTGTTTTGATGATCTGACGATTAATTATTTCTCATAATAACAACGAACAAACTTCTAGAGTGCATTTATTTAGTAGATTTAATACAAATTCAGCTCTCTGTGTTTGTATAAAATTTATGGCCGTATTGTTCTATTTTATGAATTCAATAATTGTATTTTTACAAAATTCAGAACAGTGTGGTCAATCCAAGATTTTGCAAATGTTCACCGTTTCTTCTGTAAAAACAAATTTCAGAAAGAAAAAACAAGAAAAGATGCCACCCAAAAAACTCGCGTATAATCGAAATCGCGTAAATAACGACTGGGTGTATATAATAATTAAAATTTCTCTAGATAGATTTAAGAAGTCAACTTAAACAATACATGGGTAGATTTCTAACTATAAGATTGCGCATATTGTAATGTTTAATGTTAAAATACGAATCATTACCTTTTCTCAAATAACTTACTTATTTCTTTTAAAAGCTAACGGCTTCTTGGCATGTCAGTGAAGGGAGTTGTGTGCCATTATGTTTGGCCATTTATATTAATGCGATACTCGGTAAGTATAGCTTTAACAAGACGACATAGGAAAGTATTACATGCTTGCTATGCTGCGAACTGTGTTTTGTCAGCAAATCATTATTAGCTTTGATTGATCATTTGTGTCATAAATAAGCCAAACATACAAAAAATTTGTAACAAAAAATAGTTTCGTATTAAGCATGAAAATTTAGTAATTTATCAATAAAAAAAACTTTTTATATTCTATTTGCTCGTCGTAGTGTTTTTAGGCGAAAAATGGCGACAACCGTGTCATTTATATGCCAGTGTATTTTTTATAAAAGTTTTAGTCAATTTTTTTATCAAAATATTTTTATCTTGTATGTAATTGAAATGACACGTCGGATCCGTGGCGCAACGGTCAACGTCGTTGGCTTCCGTGTCGCATTTCACAGGCTTGATCTTCAGTACGAACAGCATTTTATCAATCAACTTATTGATTTTGTTCGAATTTATAGGTGTTTGAGATATATAAAAATTACCTGCTACTAATTTTCCAAACGTAAAAATAGTGGGTAGCTAGAGTCCAAAAGTAACCAAACGTCCTGTCTTAGCCCTATCTTTCTACCTCTACTCTCTTTAAAGAAGAGAAGCTGAAAAACTATGTAAGAAAAAGTTTCCATAGAAAAAAACTTGTTAAGATACCTACATTAGGAAGCCATATGCAGCACATTGTAAGCAGACATGGATTTTCAAAATTACCCAAAAAAACCGTAAAATAATTGAAAACATGTCATTCGTAATAACTTAAGACTGGCTTTATATCTATATTAAATCGATCATGAGTTAGTTAATATTTACAACAAAAACTAATTTCAATTGAGAACATGTACAATTTTCTTTCTGTATTTTAGATTTTAAATGACGATTTTGTGTAATATGATTGTGTTGGTCAAAAGGCAACGTTACGTAATCCTTTTTTAATGGAATTTGATAGACTTACAATTGGGTCTCGACTAATATTTTTTCTTGGAATAAAAAAATAAATACAACATCGAGAGACTTTTGTTTTTGTACATGCAACAGAAATAGTGAGCTATTACATTAAATGGTAGTACATAAATAAAGTTTTATTGTCGTCTTTTGAACATACACTTGCATATAAAGAAATGATTAAAGTTCTGGTCCATAAATAACACGAAACGATCGCATCTGTTCTCCTGCAAACACTATACGCGAGCTGTATAGAATTGTACGGAGAGGGACGAAGGCTTTAAACACTGAATACTGGCATCGCTTTGCCGAGGCATCGCGTCATAAATATTTGAGTACACACTTGTTACTCGCGAAGCCTCCGACTGTCGTAGCGCGGCCAAACAATCTCTACGGCGGCGTAGACTATGGGGGACACATAAATCTACGCTAACCTGACTAAATTTCACCAACGTTGGCTGTTTTCAATTTGGGACTTTGCATTTTCACGAGTAAAGGGAGGCCTTAGTTTTGAACGAGGAGGCTGTATCAAATTGTTTGCGACTAGTTCAGTGGTTCTAAATTTGAAGTAATTACCCCCTTGAGGGTAATTGGGAGCGTTAAAGGTGTGTACTTAATGGACTTCTCTTATGAACTTCACATATTGTTTAGATAATCTTGAAAATTTAGTATCTTTTATGTATTTTATACTAGAAAGATTAGTACCCATTATACAATGACCGTATTAAATAAATATAAAAAAAATACAACTTCCACATTATTTATATTTTATCTTAGTTCGAAACATATATAATGAAAAAAAAATCTTTAATATTTAAAATAAATATAATCTTAAAGCAAAAACAGCAAACGTATTGTTGGTTTTTATCTTTATTTTCATTCAAGATTACAACCCCATACATTCAAGAATTTTTCACGTGCATATGTTGTATGAAAATATATTATTGAATAAACATTGGTATCGATTATTGATACGATAAGTCAAGCTCTCTCTCTGTGCTTGACTTAGCGTATAGAGAGTATACGTAAAAAAATATTTATTGTACAGTTATTTTTGTAATAAAATATTTTGTTAGTCACCGGTATAGCGACAAAACACTTTATTTTGAAAGAAAGGATATGATTTAATTTTATTTAACATCAGAAAAAGGAAAAAATAAAAAATATACGAATACTTAATTTAGATTACTTTACTTTAGTCATTCGTATTTTTTCTGATTGTTATTTAAACATTAAGCCTTGTAAAAAACTAGTAAATTCTGTAATTGATTTCAAACATTTAATTAATATAAGGTATTATAACAACCAAAATTCATTTTTATTTTCGTAATAAATTCTCTTTTAAATCATTTTATAAAATTTTGAACTAAATAATTTGTAAATTACATGACTGAAAAAGGTCCAAGAAATCTTAAAATAACATATTTATCAAGCCAAGAAATTCACAAAGTTCTAATGCATATCAATACTAGGTAGTTCATTATTGAATTATCCCAAAACTTTGAGAATTTTCGAAGTGTTTAAAATAGTTGGTGTATGTGCAAATAGGCGGTTATAGAATTTTCAATAGAACGCAAGGGTGAGGCTAGAAAATGCCTGTAACGGAATAAAATGACAACCGTCAGCGCGTTACAATATGATACCTGTCGCTATAATTGTTACCTACCACGAGCTCCATATTATATTACAAAGCCTTACGGTGATAGATTCTGTATAAAAACATTCATCCTGCAACCTGAATTCAAAAGAATAATTTTAAAAATCGATTGTCAAATTTATGGTTTAGTAGGACTATTTAAAAATGATTAATGTTGCGATAAACATGATAACCGAAAATGACAATTACAAAACTATTACAGGCTTAATTGCAATTTTCTAAATGTTTCAATTTGGTATGTTATTTCTGTGCTTATTATGATTTTTTTGTTTTAATGCTTTAAAGACATAAACTTTTCCAAAAAATAAAAATCAAATTAATCCTTTCATAATGAATTATCATTTGTTAAAAAAATGTATGGTATTAATGAGCTGTAAGTAGTCAAATTCAGCTTAAATTTATTTACAATTGAAAAGTACATATTTTAGTGGTTCAATAATGTTTATTTACTTTTCTGTATTCATTTAACTGAAACTTTAATAATCAATGATCGTCATTAAACAAAAATGAGACTAGTCATCATAAACTGAGTAGAAACAAAATAAAATAAACAAAACCTTGCCGCGTGGTGATTAAAATTTGATTGAACGAGTGCGAGGTAACCTACATTAATGAAATTGATTTTGTCAATATATTGTAGTTTCATGTTTTGCGGACTATTTGGTATAAAATAATATTTTTTTATTCATGGAAACGCGTTTTGAATTTTTTGTGTTTTAAACTGTTCCTGCGAATTTAGTATTTTGATATTTGTTATACATATATTTAAGCGTTTTTAAAGCACTTTAAAGTTAACTTTTATTTAAAATAATGTATGTTCATTCTTACATTGTTGGTAAAATAGAAATGTATAAAGTCCATACTACATACAGGTTTTTTTTAAATTGAATTGTGTTCTTAACATATATTTTAATGATGTTTTATTTTATTGAATAATACAATGAGAAAACATTTGTTATTATTAATTTTACGCAGCGCTTTCTATTGTTAGCGCGTATACACATTATGTTTGCATGAACTAATTAATAAATGAATTATTCATTAGAAACACTTTACCGCGACTCTTGTTGACGGTGAAATATTGAAGTCAATGTCTGAACATTGTATTGTTTTTAATTTATAAGTATTGTGAAAATGCACGATGTTGGTATGAAAGTAACATTATTATTAATTATTTAGCATGTCCTGATATTGCAATTATAAACAAATAACTGTATATTCTTTTTTATGATTGCGTCACAAGATGAATCGATTGAGTATTTTTTGTTCACCAAACGAATTACACATGTCCCTAAAACTCTTATTAAAATACAGTTTCCTTTTTCACAACATAAAGTTTAGATATTTTATTGTATTATTAAAGATATGCTATGGTCATATGGCGCAGTGGTCAGCGTTGTGGGCTTCCGTGCCAGACCTCACAGGTTTGAGTCCCAATAGGAATAGCCTTTTTTTTAAATAAATAATGATATCGGTAACTATAAGGAAATAACTATGCCGTTGAGATCTAAATTTACTCCATCTAAGTATTTCCGACGTATGTAAGTAAAAAACTGCACGCTGTATGTACAAAGCTGTGTAAAAAAAATGCACAAATTTTTCTAAAGGAAAATAGCCTAAGCAGACAGAAATTTAAAGTAGTACATTCAAATTAAGGCTTTTTAAATTTTTGTCTATTGATTACAAAAAAATCTTGTTTATCTAATATTAACGATTTATGTCTATAAATGTAGAATTTTGAAGTTTTTATTAATATCAAAAGTATGGTTGATTATAAACAAATAATTGTTCGTGTTTCAGTGAGTATTTTGTTTAAATTGTTGATTATAGAAATAAAATAAAGACAATTTGAACGTATTTTATTAAAATTGTGATTTTTTTTTTACTCCAAAACTTATTATCTATTATATACCCATTATTAAAAATAATATTTTTAACGACAGTTTATTCTTCTGCGATAAGTAATTTGTAATTTCCTCAGAGAATTACTAATATAAAAAAATATTGATCTTTTGGCTAAAAACACGCATAATTTTGTAAAACAATAATACCTTCGTTGCGATTACACTTAAAATAATATATAAATATGATTAAAAAAATACACATGGACATATCAATGTATTTATATTTTGCGTCACTAAAGAATAATGTAACGAGAATTCAAATAATAGCGACTAGTTAACAAAAAAAACAGTATTCTCGTGAAAGATATATATATATATATATTATTAACATTAACAAAAATGAAATATTAAATTAATTTTAAATTTACCTTGTTATATGACACTGAAATTACGTATTTCATCAATTAAACAATCAACATAAATTATATATATATTTATAAAGCCGTTAAATAAAGCTTAAAATCTAATTTTGAATACAAAGAAATCATTATATTTTAATAAACTTGATCGGGATTAATTGAAATCTGTTGTAACAAATTGTAAAAATTGACAAAATGTATTGACATGTTACAGCCTTTCAAAGATTGTATTATTGTTTAAGGGTAAGATATTGAAAGCCGGTGTAAGATATTTATGAGAATCAATCGTTTATGATTATCAATTTAAAGGTGTTTACTGTCAATACTTGGTGGAATAGCATTATAATAAAAATAATAAAACATTTTTAGTTCTTTTTCCACATAAAATTTATTTTAAGATTTATTTATTTATTATATACACTCGATTTTGGCTTTTACTTCGTTAATGATAATTCATACTTAATTGATTTTTGATGTAATAGTTTGCATTGCTAAGAGGTCTTCAACTTTTTATTTATAGTCTATTTTTCTTGTATTTTGCTTCAATTTATTTGCTTAATTGTAATACCAATTGTTTGTTTTTCTTACTTAGCTTTTGTATAAATATCACTGTTTCATTATATTTCTTATCAGTTGACAATGCTCACCATGAGCGAAAGCGGTCCTGACCAAATAAATTTTATGTGGAAAAAGTACTAAAAATGTGTTATTATTTTTATTGTTTATGATTATGATAATATACAATTTTACTGACGATATTTTATATAAAATATTGCAATACTGATATTGATTTACTCGTCCGGTATTGCAATCACAATTGGTCCTATTGTTTTCATTTAAAAAATGTTTTTGTTATACAATAATTTAATTTGAAATAAAGAAATGCCCTTATTTAAATACTCGTCCAGTATCGCAAACCCTAATTAGAATACATACGGCAAAAATGAAATACAATTTTTCAGTGCTTGTTATAAATTGTATTAATAAATTCAACACGCCATTCTCCAGTCCATAGGTCATTAAGTCAATTGATGCTATTATTTAAGTATTACTTTAATATTATCGTTAATAATAAACAGACCAAACATAATGAGACTAAACATATTGAGTAATGAAAATATTTTTCATTCAATAGTTTAAATTAGAATTAAATGACTTTTCTTACTATCTCAATATTTTTAAAATGCTTAAAATACCATACGAAATAATATTGTCTATACATTCAATTAAAACGTTGTAATAGAAAAGTTAGGTCAAAAAAACTTTATTTTTTATGTTTTAAAATTGTTATTTTAATATTATTACGTGGGGTGTAAGTTATTTCAGCTTCAAGCCTTCGTCAAAACTGTGTTCAAGCTAATATTCACTTCTAACTAAAAATCTTTTTACTTTAATGGGTATAGATAACGATTATCTAACAACATAACACGTAAAGTTATATCTTTATTTATTTTAAAAGTTGTAATTCAATTGAATAAAACCGTTGATTTTTTCTGCTGTGTTCCATATTAGAAGCGGATAAAGCTAAAATTGACGTAAATATATATTTTAATAAAAACTTAAGTTTGATAACTTTGGTATTACTGTTGTGTTAAAACAAATTGACACGTGTTTTGCTTCTATAACAAGCATCATCAGACATAACATCCCAAGTCTTACGAATTATGACAAAATTGAAAAAAAGACCAAAAATTGTCAAATTTAATTTTATTAAAAAATGAACTTCCGGCAAGTCGAATATATATAAAGACGATTCCGACTCCTGATTCCAAAGAAATTTTTCAATCATTTTATTTTAATAATTTAAAATTTCGACAGAAGGTGCTTGGTGGAATTTCAATATTAAATTTGAATCGTTCAAATGATGTAAATTCACAAATTTAAAATTTTGTCACTTACGACTCAAGTTTCGTCTTTCGGCATCTTCAGGTGTTCAATTACACGGATGAACTTGAACTAACATTTCATTTTAACTTATACATATGTATTCCATCAGATCATCTTTAGTCATCCAAGCATGCAATGTCAATAGTCAATACTATGGACTAAATATATATTTTAAATGGTTCTGAATCGATCGTTTTTCACAACTCCGACTTCACAGTACAGATAGATATATACATATATATTTTTTGTGTTTCAATCACCAACAAACATAAATTATTGCATTCCACTTCGACTTTCTCCTGTGACTTATTTAAAATGAATGTTTATCTTTTGAATGGTTTATAAATAAAACAATATTCATACACCGCTTTTATATGAATTAAGCGTTATTTGTAGGCATTCCATTTTACACATAAACAAAGTATTGTTAAAAAACGTTGACATAGAGATCTTAACTTTGAACCCAATGGCATGAAACACGCGATTTGATTTGCACCGCTAGGCTTTGAATAAGCGAACAGATTGTTAAGTTATGCGTTGTGGTGAAATTTCTATTCAGAGAGCGCTGACGTTATACCTAACCTGCTTAATTTTCACTACCCTCGAAAGCTTTTGTTGATCACCCTGACACATTTTCTTCGTATGCCACACCTTTCCCCCCTGTCTGGTCTTCTTACAAGTAGAAGTAATGATTGCAACTGTCACAGGATACTTAATATCACTTAAACTAAATGGCTGAGCAAGTCACATTCTCTTTTTTTCTTTCTATCTTTATCTTTTAAGCTCAACAGTGTATAGTTTAAAGATATGTCGCGTGCAGCTCTGTATCGGACCAATAATATGAGAAGTTCATTATTTTCTTTTCTTGATCGTATTGCGTTATGGAAGGCGGCTGCATACTCATAACGGTTGGTGGTGGGATACTCAACAAATATTCAATGTATTGTGATATCCAATAAGTTACGATTTTATCATTTATAAGTAATTGAAAAATGCGTACACTGCATTATTCAAAGAAATATATTTAAATTTAAATAACCGTTTATTAACTCTTATTCCCAGGATTTGAATAAGCGATATGGATCAATTTATATTTAGTAATAATATCTACGACGTATTAATAAAAGAAAATATCCAACAACACAACTATTAAGTAAGAATTATAGTCATATACAAAAAGTTAAAAAGAATTAATGAATAACTTATTTACTTGAAGAAAAAGAAACAGTTAGTTACAAAAAAGATCGTAGACAAGTGTAAAAAGTTTTACAGATAATCAAGGCAGAAGTTTATTTGTAATACTATGTTTTATTCATTTTTAAAATTTCGGTTTGCTCACATTCACCTTTCGTAAATCACGTTCATTCGCTGTTATAAAGTATCATGTGAAATACGGAAAAAATCTTTTCTGCATGATTTATTTTTTTCAAACATTTTCACTTTCACGTTTTTGTATTCCAGCATTTTTTCGTTTACATCGTGTAAACTCTTAAACTCCATAACACCTGGATAAATCTGTTAGAAATTTACTCGGGAAGAAAAAAGCTTTGCTATTTATAAATAACTTCTATGAAATATTAAGCCAAGGGTCATGCGGTATATTTGATTAAATATATAACTGCCTTATACTGATTTGTGTACACTAAAACAATAACAAAAGCTGATGTTATATTGAAAAAAAAGATGGCGGAGACTATGCGAAAAAAATGGTATTTAAAACTGTTTTGATTTTTTCGTATTATTTTTCACATGATATATAATATATATTGATGGAAAAAAAGTCTTGATTAATCTGTAAGTCCACTTGTTGTGTAAAAAATTGTGACACGTGTTCCGCCACTTTAAAAAGTATCATCAGACATAACAAGGCCTTACAAATAAACTCAGAAACACGTGCCACAATTTGGAACACAAAAAGTGGAGTTACAAATTTATCAAAAATTGAAATTATATTAAAAATTAGCTTCACAAAATTATTTAATTTTTTTATAAACATGATTTTTTTTGTTATAAACCTATTTAGTAATGTTCGGAAATGATTAAAGAGAGAATTTCAACAAAAAAACAATTTTATTGGTTTTATAAATATATATTAGCTCAAATAATTTCAATCATTCTCAGAAAACCATGTTGTTTTCTATAAAGTTGTATTTAGACTAAAACGCAAAGGTCATGTCTAAATATATATATTATATTTATCATTATTGAAATTAATATTATGGATTGCTTTATGTATATTTATAAAATGGATGATAAATATTTGTTTAAATATATATATTTATTAAGCGCTCTGGAAATATGAAAATACAAATCATGATGTGAAGAAAAATAAAAGCGTGACTATTTTTAATATGTTCCTTAATTTAAAATTTCTACTGGAGGTGCTTGGTGGAATTTAAATATTGCATTTGAATCTTTCAAATAATGTACATTCACATAAGTTTTGTCACTAACGACCCGGTTTTCGCCTTTCGCCATCTTCCCCCTACGGAATTCCCGACAATTGTATCCTATATGTAAGTAAATTTAATCATAAATTTTCCAGCCAACAAAATAAATATAATTATTGAAATTACTCACCACTCAAATCAGTAGACATTCATTCCCATGGGTTAATCCATTTTACCAGCAGTGGCTTTAAACTTAGTGATAAATTTATTTCTTATATAAACACATTTATTTACTAAACGTCAGTTCAAGTTCGTCCGTGTACTTGAACGCCTGAAGATGCCAAAAGGCGAAACCCGGGTCGTTAGTGAAAAAACTTTTGTGAATTTACAAAATTTGAAAGATTCAAATTTTATGTTCCTGAAATGAAAATAATAACAAATGTATAATATCCTGTTATTTTTTATATATCTATATTTGTCTGCTATATTTAAATGCTTCTAGGCGTTACTTATGTAGGTATAATATGTTAATCGAACATATTATTATTTTCAAATCCAATCAAAATTACTGAGAAATTTATTTAATATATTATAGAAATACAGTAAAACCACCATTCACACTAAAATCGGGACAGTGTACTTTGGTGTAGTGTAATTGGGGGAGTGAATCTCATACAAAATTAGGGATTTGGTTTTTTCCGCAAAAAATGCAAAACTAAGATTTCCATTAGTTTTGCAAAAAAAAAAAATATGGACGAAATATTTAGTTACTAAGTGATAAAATGCAAAGCGCGCCAAAATCCAATACACACAGTCATCCAGCTATACGTGTTGAATACACAGACCCTATCCAAAATTTGACTGTATGCGCCGCACAGATGACCTTCTCGTAGCAACGACAGTGCAATTTGGGAATTTGCGGAAAATATTTCAAGCAAGCGCGTTATTCGGGGTTGTGTAATTGGAGGTTTCACTGTATTGCTGTTTTTAGTATTCTATCATTTCAAGGGAAAGACAGTAATTCGTGAAAATTGTAAAATTGGGTTATGAATATCACTTGACAAAATTTTTTGATAGCTATTCACTTTCAAATCAAAATAATCACTCGTGTAAACATTGTTCATTTCAAGGGTATTGAGGTAAAATGGCAAAAATGTGGGCTTTGAGTTAGGTTTTGGCGATGCCATAATCATATTTATTTGCAAAACAAAGCTATATCTCGTAGGTATAACCATTTACAATATACTGTTGGGTATATCTACGTATAAAACTATTTTGTGAATCACAAAGGTACTTACTTCACTTGGTTTGGTGATTTTTCCGAACACGAATTCTCTGTACCCCGATTCCGTACAATATTCTCAATCTGAGACTGCGACTCCAATTTTCATAATGTCAAATTGAATTAATTTTCCATTATTCTCAAGAAGTCTAGGTATTTATGACTTATATACTCACATAATATGTTCTGATAGATCAAACAGTAAAGTGTGATAAATTTCACTGAATAGCGATAAAAATACGAATAAAGAAATACTTAGTTTCTCAGATAAAATTCATTTATTATTCTTGCCGCCTACACAGGAAATTAGCTCATTTAATATTTATTTTTTAAATCCATGTTCTCTCCCAATATGGAGCATATGTCCTCTTAATGGAGGTATCTCAACAGAAGTTTTTCTACGAGAACTGTTTGTTACTCACTGAGTAACAAACAGTGAGTGTTTTTTCAAAGTGAGTAAGTAATAGGGAAAGAAGGATAAGGCTAGAACAGGATTAGTTATTTGACTAATCGCTATCGCTACACTCAGTTATTAAAAGATCAGAAGGATGAGAGGAGAGGAAATTGTGTCAATTGAAATCACAAACACCCAGTCTTCGATTACAACTTTGAATTGAATAATTCTCAAATTCACTGTGATCTGACCGGGAATCAAACCCAGACCTGCGTGATCAGTAGAGCAAGCTCTAACCAACTGGGCCACAGCAGGTGACTATTTATACAATGTTCATAATATAAGAAGTAAGGATAGACAAGACCAGTGATGAGCTAATCGTTTTTCACTATGTCTAGTTAATTTTAGGATTGGAAGGGTGGATACAACATTTACACATTAGACACAACATTAGGTACAACATTTAGACATTAGAAACATACATGTCAGAAATCTATTTAAAAATTGCTATTCGTACGATTCTAACCCACGAGATTTGTCTCGAAACGACTTTGGCCACTGTACTGCGGATCGGAAAACCTATTAGGTTAAATAATTGTAATCGAATATTAGCCCACTTATCGTCAATATTCACAAGTGGGTACCACCGTACTATAACAATTCACAAGTGTGCGGTGTTATAATTTCCTAAAAGGAAATCGATACGCTTGAGCTTACGTGTAAATAAGGTAGTGTTTGCTTTGTAAACCAAATGTTTCTCTGCAAAGAGCACTGATTTACACCATAGAATTTGGATGATTGCGTCATTTTATTTATTGAATCATATTATATGGTAACAAATAAGATAATTTCCATTCAAAAAAACCTGTTGGTTGATCAGTAAATTAATGAACGCTGTGGCTAAGTTGTTGATTGATTAGCTGAATTGACTAATAGTTTTGTCTAATTTCTGGGACTTAATTAGGAATTTGTTCCAAACCTGATTTTTAAAATATTTTTTTATAGATTTTAATTATCTCATTCTTCTTTTCTTACATTCTTTGAAAAATAGCCTAAACTATAATAAGTTTATATTACATAGGGTATATGGAATCCAAATTGAGTTTATTTCAACAGAAGTGTTTTTACGAAAACTGCTCGTTACTCAGTTGCTCAACCTCTTTGTTTTCCAAAGAGAGTAGGATTATAAAGATAGAGCTAGTATATGACTTGCGGTTAGCTAATCGCTCTCGCTGCACTCCGTTTTTTAGAGTAGGAGAGGAATTTAAGACGACACATACGTCCAAATTCATAAATCGATTGAAAATCAATTTATAAAACTGCCCTTACTGGGCGTCAAACCCGTGACTTCCGTAACCGAAACCAGCGACGTTGACAATTTGACTACGCCGTCAGATAATATTTTTTGAAACCTGATGAAATCAAAGACGAATATTGAAACAAATCCATGCCCTTTTGTATCCGTTTTACCACACGTTACTCAGGGGCTCAATTTTTATTAAAGAAAATTAGAGGCTCAAATACATGACTGGATTATTGGTAATCTAATTTCTCTCATAATGCTTTGTTTTTAAGATCAGATAAGAGTGATCTTTTTATAACTGACAACCATGCTTTAAATAAAAACCGTTTGAAAATCAATATATGAATGCTTCTTTACTATAATTTAAACCAAACCCAGCAACGATTACTTCTCGGCTGAAGACCCAGATTTTTTTATAATAGTTGTTATTACAGG
Organism: Himalopsyche anomala; assembly: GCA_031772345.1. NCBI lineage: Eukaryota > Metazoa > Arthropoda > Insecta > Trichoptera > Rhyacophilidae > Himalopsyche > Himalopsyche anomala. Next base: position 20,979,594 of record CM062830.1, read on the forward strand.
AAACTCTTTTCTGTTAATTTTTTTTTACATTAAAATTAAGCCACCTTCATATAAAATATTGAAAGTAGACAAGACTGTTCGTTTAAAAATATCATGTTGTTTGTCTTTTCTTTGTTTTACCAATAAAAAAGTTTGTAAAATGCAAACGTTATTGAAATCGGCAAAATATTCAATATATTATTGGTTAGCTCGTAAAAATGATATATCTATAAATGATATGACCTTTATTCGTTCTGAATGGAAGTTGAAAAGTAGTATAAACAATATGGCTTATATTTAAGGCCAATTCAACAAAATGTGAATGAAATATAGAAAGGCCATAACGAAAAGGGTTGCATGAATAGTAAATACATAGAATTGGGCCCCTGGTAGCCTGCGGGCGCCGGCCATTTAGGGGTCTTTGGGGAAGAAATGTATTTGATATGACAGCTGAATTTTAGCTTGGTTTTTTGTATATATTATTTTTAAAACAGTTGATAAAAATAAAAGATAAAATTTGTGTTGTTATTCAAAATTCATTTGTTTCTGATTTTTCTGGTTCTAATATCAGAAATTTTATCCAGATCTCTTAAATAAACTGATTAAAATTCTATTCTTTAGTAAATATATTTTTTTATTTGAAAATGAAAGATTTTATATTCCCAAATAAATAACTTTCCTTGTCCCTTCAACATAAAACATAAAACACAGTTATTTTGTATATATGTATTTTAAATATAAGAATATTTTGTTGTAAGTTGAAATACAATTATATTTAACGTATATTAAAGGTAAGGTTAAAACAAAACATAAAATAATTATAAAAACATTATTCACCGATGAGAAAAAAAATGTAATGTATCAATGGTAATGGTTCAATTAACGTAGTTTGAATTTTCTCCGAACAAATGAAAATTGTAATCATGTGATACAAAAAACTATAAATTATTTATTAACGGCAATTTATCATTTATTCCTATTGACATTTCAACCCAAACCTGGGTCGAATCGCTTTTCGTGGCAGATCCATACGAATTTGAATTCACGCAAACAAAACACAGTTGTAATCTCGAAGTGCAAATATGTAATAATTATTCGTCGATAACGATTAAAAGGTCGACGTCAAACGCGAGTTGCCAGGGAGCAAAAAAAATGATAGCTACAGATAAATCATTAAAAACGAATGCGCGATAAAATAAAATCGTCGAATTAATCCTCAGCGTGTAATATTGCACAAAGAGAGAGCAGATTGGCGCTAGGTGGTTGTGTTTACCAGCGGATAACACAGGAACAGTAACATAAATAAAGGTCAGGCAACGATTTACTGCCATTTGTTAAACCCCAAACAAAACTCGATGAATAAATTAAAAAAGCTCGCGCTCAATGGCGGGAGCTTTCGTTTTACTGCGCGCCAGTGGGGTATATAGGTGATTACTATATTAAAGTAACAAACATTTCATTGCCTCTTACAGACCATTGAGTAACATTGTAAGACAGTGACACACCTTGTTACATAATCAACTTGTTTGTTAAATCACCATTCACCATTCAAAATTATTAAATGTATCAGCAAAATATTTTACTTTAATATACACCCAGTCCTCTTTTTACGCGATTTACTCATTGTTTCGCTGATTTTTTCTTCGATTTATTTTAGCTTAAACATGTGACGACCATGTGATGTGATTTTCTCTGAATCTTGTTAAAATACAATAATTAAATTTGTTAAATGACACTTTTTGGCCATAAATATTATCCAAACATGGAGTATATAAATATATTTTAAATTTACAAGATAAATGCACTCCAGACCCACACCGTAAATGGTGAAGGCTTTGAAAATACTACTTGTGAAGATATTGACGAGATCTCACTCGACTAAATGCTGAACGGCGAAGACTTAATAGAAATCGCTACGGCTAAAAACGATTCAGATAATAGTAGTGACAAAGAGACAGAAGAAGCAACACAGATAGTATTTTTTTTGACAAATAATTCTAATACTTGACGTGTTTGAAAATTTCAAAATGAACTGAGACTGTATGATGAATTAAATACACATTTCATTAGGTTTTCAAATTTTGACTTGTATTTGTGTAAGAATGGATTTTTACAGTCTCGATTCTCATTTGAAAAAAATATTGCCTTTATTTTCAATCGCTTTGTTGTATTTGGTTCTTGAGTCTATGGACACTACTATAAATATAAATAATCAGCGAGTAAACTTCAAAAACAGTCTGTTGTAAAATCTGTATAGCGTGTAAAGACCCTTCTAAGAAACCGAGTCTGATATACGTAACAATGTAAGTGAATATTTTCGATGAGTTCAGCGATAATTTTGTTGAAGTTTATTTTTAAAATATAAAAAATAGATAATTTAGTTATCAAATTTCACTCACCTGTAAAGACTATCAAGATTCTGACGTAGGGAAAACAGTCGAAAACTTTAATTTAAGAACTAAAAAACACGTAAGATTAAAAAATAGTAATATATATTCATTTCTTGAATCATAATCAAAGGAAAACAATGAGCAGCTGTGAGTTCTTGGAAATACAATAAAAACAGAGAAAAAATCATTAACAGAAATAAAATACTGGTAAATAACATAATAGTGAAGACAGGTGGCTTACCATTGTAAAATTTATTTACTTTGCGAATTACCTTTTTTCATATAGGTAATAAATTAGTTATACGAATTAAAAGTGTTTGTATAAAATCGTTTCCTAAAACCAGTAGAAAGGAAAAAAACTCCTGCATATTGTTATTAAAAAAATAATAATTGAGATCACTTTTTAGTTTACTTGTAAATAGCCTTACGATAGTTCGTCTGAAGATGCCTCTTAGAAAGGCAAAACACATGTCACAAAATGCTAAACGACCTGTCAAATAACAAAATTATCAAATTTAATTTAAAGTTTATGAAAATCAATTTACAAAAAGATAACGCCAAATCCTTATGAAAGAAAGAAATTACTATAAATAATAATTACTTTTCTTATAAGTAGCAAATCAGTTTTTCAATGTAAATTTGAAAGGCAATTAACACGTGGTACAACATAAATGAAAGATTTACTGCGATCATAAATAAATAATATGTGTTTTATTTAGTTTTTCAGGGTTAATGTGAAATAAAAACTGCCGTAGCCATAAGCGATAAAATATAGATTTTACGATTATATAATATAATAAATATATTTATCAATGATCTTTTTGTTTGTGCTTTTTAACCAAATTTAAAATTCGTATGTTTTTGTGTAAAATTTAATACCATTTTAAAATATGCTTGCTTGACATATGTAAATACTAAAATTTACCCATGCAAGAATAACATCTTCTTTTGGAATAACAAAATATAAAATCAACATTGCCCAAAGCTATTCTTGTTAAATTCTGCGTGTCGAACTACTATTGCTGTCCCCATTTCCAGAACCTCACTGCTAGCGCCAGTATTCTGCCACTAGGTATGATGTTTTTTCTTCCTTTCTGCGGAAAACGGAGCAAGTTTGATAATCTTCCTCTCTTGTAATTGTAGCATTGGGCTGTATACATAATTCTATTCTAAAACGGAACACAATAATGTTATAATAAATATTATGGACTGGGACAACAAAAAATAAAACAAATTTTTAGCAATTTACATAAAGCAAAAAACATTTTTATGCCTCTTACGTAAAACATATTGGACATTAAAATGTTTTATTACTTAAATAAATACAATACGTTTTGTCACGAGTATAATAATCCAGCACAATAAAAATCATTGATATGTTTTTTTTATAAATAGCCTAAAGTCGAAAAAATCATTGTTACATTGAACCCAATACACTAAAAATACTATTATTATAATAGAGTTCATTGTAAACGACAGTTTAAGAGTAGATCTGATAAGAAATACCCAACAGCCAACTTTTTTGAGCGTTCGTTTACTTCAGTTACAGAGTTTGAATATTTGAACTTACAGTTTCAAACTTTACTCATAAGCATGTATGTCTGAGATGTAAACATAATAATATAGTGATATAAGTAGTCATTAGCCACCAGTAGTCTACTTACCCCCATCTGTCTTTATTGTTGTTGACTGGTGTGAAAAAATCATCTCCTGTTATGTCTATCACAAGCATTTAGCTTCTACAATAATCATTTATTTTTCAGTCGTCATGGAAATTCATTATATTTTTTAAAACATTATTGCAAAAATTATATTAACAGATCACAACTGGTTTTGTTTGTCAAAAAAAGTAGTATGTCTATGTAGTCTAGTTTTAAGAGATGGCTCAACATATTCTTAAATTTAACATTTGATATCTTGGACATGGATGCTTGTGATGTCTTTCATGTCTTAGAATAAACATATCTTGTCGAATTGATATCATATGCTTTCAAATTATCTGAGATCTCGGTTATTATTTACTTTTTTTTGTTTTTGTTATTATAAAAGCGTTTGCTTTGAGTGAAAATTTTGAATAAATGTGAAATTAATACAATTGCAAAAATATCTCGAAGTCTTTTTACCCATTTTTTATTGGTTCTGAGCATTTTAAAATTGATTAAAACAGTGAAAATATATATTGAATTTTGCACCAACGACACTGAAAAGTCAAATGTTATCTTGTTGATCATATCATAACTAGCATTGGGTATGCAATACATGTCTCTGGCAAACGTTTGCAAATTACTGAAGCTTAGTAAAACGGGGCATGCAAAATCTCGCTCGTGCCATGTAATATCTACAAACTGTTCTTAGAAGGAGATTTCTAGTATACAATATCTAAAGTTACACGTATCATGACGGTATTGGTAACCCAAACTCGCAAGCAGTGTTGAATCATACGTAAACATTTAATTATTGCATATAATTGAACGCCACCGCATTGGGTGAATACCGAGAATGAGAACAATGTTAGACAGTTATCTTTCCTAGATAGTTTTCGATTGAAATGAGTTTATCTTTGCAAATCAATACTATTGTTCTTAAAAAACGTTATGTGGCTTAATCATCCTGTCCTGTCTTGTCCATGAAGTCATTCCGCTCCTTGCACTTTTGTTACAATGCGGAGTTGTCTTGCAATAATCTTTAACCCATTCGCTGCTGTCCTTAAAAAAAAAAACAAACTTGAATAAAAAAAAAATTTGCTTTAACTTATTAAAAATAGTTTGTTCGGTGGTATTAGCTGTTGCCATACATACAAAACTCATTAAAAAAAGTGTTATTATTTGATTATTTTTTTTGTATAACTATCACTCACTTTTAAGTTAGCTTTATAATAAAAATATTAAAACATTTTTAGTACTTTTTCCACATAAAATGTATTGGATCAGGATCGGTTTCGCTCATTGTGAGCATTGTCAACCGATAAGAAATACAATGAAACAGTGAAATTTATACAAAAGTTAAGTAATAGATTTTTTAAATTAAAAAAAAATTGACATTACAGCTTACGCCAATGCGTCAAATATTTTGAAGTTGAAAGATCATACGAGATATACTCGATGACGACTGACTTCACAAACACCATGTCTTAGATCTCAAATTAAAATTGAAAAAATCCAATTTGACATTGAACTTACCGGGAATCGAACCCGGACCCACCTGATCGGTAGAGCAAGCTCTTACCAACTAGATCAAAGCGGGCGACAAGAAAAACAAGGTATGACAAACAATTAGTATTCCAACTAAGCAAATAAATTGTAGCAAAATACAAGAAAAATAAACTATAAATAAAAAATTGAAGACCTCTTAGCAATCTTAATAGTTTGCATTTGCCTATTTTAATATGCCTATAATCTTCCTTAAGTGCAAGCAAAAAGTTTGTAAATGTTTTATTTCAATCGAATTAGTAGTTTGGCAGCCTATAGAGTACGAACAAACAAACTTTTTTTTATATATATTAGATACAATTGAATATTATATAAGCTCTCGTCAGAAACGTTAAAACTTACATTAACGTAACGTATACTGGCTGAAAAGGTATCAATCATATTCTGTTTTTTTAAGTACTTAACTAATTGTGATATAATATCATTTTGATGTATAGCCAATAATCGCATCGAAAAATATACATTTTGTAACATAATCGAGCTCGTCTATTTTCGTTTCAATTTTCATCAGAATAATACGCAATTTTTATTATCATATATTGCGAAATACATAAACGCTCACTGTTGTAGAGAAAAATAAATTTGTTCCAAATCATTTGATAGTGCAATCAGGCGTCAATGATATAGTAAGCGTCACTATATAAAAAAAGATATTTTACATTTTCAGATATAGCCGTATTTATTTCCCCGTATATATATTTTTGCGATAAGCTTAACAGATATACATTTTTCCGTGAATAAATATATTAATATTTTTTTCTCGCATAGTACATGCCTATATAAGTGTATTGATATTGCGTTTTGAAAAAGAAAAAGGACGTAAACCACAGTTTTTTCAAAACAGGTTTTTTTCGATAATCACAATATATCAATCTTGACACACGTTCTATCAAAAAGATGCAAGCTGCAAATGGTGAATTAGTATCTAAATTAAGCGTTTATGTTTGCAAAATATGACCTTGTAAAAAATTAAAACCAAGAAAAAATACTGAAATAAAAAATTTTCCTAGACATTTTCTTTAATTACTATTAGATTATATCAATTAAACACCGGTTAAGAAGTCTCCGTGCACTTCCAGGTTGTGTATAATTCATAATTTGCATATGGCCTAAAATCATCAAAACACGTTGTTACGTTTGTTTACACATGTTTGGGTTACCTCCTTTTTCCTTTCCACAGTATGCATTTCACGCTTCTACTTAAAATTGATCTATATTAAGATGCACTAAGCTGATTTAAATATCAATGCTTAAAACCTCTTTAGTATCACACTTAAAGACAATTTGGTAAAACAGGTCACAAAAAATAAATTCAGCAGTTGTTGTTTTTTTATTTTTTTTGTTATACTGTCCGTTTCAAACGTGGAGAAAATCTCAAGAGTTTATCTCAACAGAAGAGTTTTGACAAAAACTGTTACTCAGCTGCTCAGCCCCACTTTATTTTTCTTTCAAGCAGAATAGGGATAGAAGTATAGGGCTAGAACGGGATTAGTGGTATAGTTAATCGCTCTCACTACATCTGTTTTTTAGAATAAGAGAGAGGGGTGAAGAAGTCATAATTATTTTGTTTGATTTACTAAACAAATAAAAACAGTTCGTTTTTTCAAACGTATGAATTGTTATTTAAAAAAAAAATACATGATCAATAACATTGTGTTAACATTCAACTGATATATGTATTCTCATTATCAAAGTACGGCTAAATACATTATTCACACAAAGTATTGTGATGATTGAGGTTTATCATAGAGAAATGATAAAATATAATACCTAAATTAAATTCTATAGAGTTATTAAAAGCTTTGGTGTATTGTACATTTTATCAAAACCACTATTATGTCAAGCGCATTGCTCATTGAAGCTTTTATTAGTATCATTATAATTACAAATAGATTTAATAGTTCAAATGTTACATTTTAAGCGATATTGTTTTCATATTTAGTTTCCCATTTTAATTCAAATACTATTTCGGTATACGGAGCACGCGTTTCACAACACAAAAAACAATATTTTTTTCTAGGTAAAAAAATTGTCAAATACAGACACAATAAAATTGTGTTCGACGTAGACAGTTAATAAAAGATTATACACATAATATATCAAATATACTGGGTTGAAAAAAGTCTGAAATGAAATGGAAAATAGTTTTGGACGTCGGAGTTGAGCAAAGATATACAAAAACTATAAGATGAAGAAAACTTTACGCAAATATTTTTACAATTATGTGAGTTTTAAAGCATTTACTTATCCATATATGAGAATATATATATATATATATTTATATGAAAAACCTCTTGGCAAGAAGGTTATTTTATTATGGAAACAAATTAAATAGTCAGAATTTAAATCAATTTTTGGTCAGAATAAAAATATTATACGGTCAGAATATTTAATAAAATTTTTGGTTAGAAGGTTAGGTTAGGTTAGTTTAGGCAACGACTATTTATTCTGACCGATATATTATGACCATTTAATATAAATTCTGACCAATGTTATTTAAATTCTGACCAGAAAAATACGAGCCTTTTATTATTCACATCTAACGTACATACGCGTGACTCTGATAATGTCAACGTCTTTGTATAAAAAAACCATTTCAGTCTAAACGAGTTAACACAACAATTATCATAATATTTTAGTTTGAAATAAAATACATATCTTAAATTTTTATTCAAAAAATACAATAATATCTTTATGTCAGGAGTCCCACTGCGTTAGTAGCATGTGTATTGTTTTTATTGTCCAAACATTTGTTTTAACTTTTATAAAGATATTTTTGCAATCCTGAAATCCTCTGGATATTAATCTAACATCGTTTCTTTGCTATCTTCATTGAAAATTGAACATCGCATTTTCTATCACTAATTATTCTTTTCGTCGAGCATCCGAGGTGCCTATCTCTAGAGCATTGAAACTTCTTACTTCACTCTCGATATATATTATACATAGGTACATAAATGAACATTTTTAGAAATCAAATTTTGTGCTTGTGCTTTTTATTTCCGTTTTAATTTTGTTCTGTAATGAAATCTTATTTTAATATATTTTCGATGTAATCAGTTTTTTCTTATTTACACAAAATGCATAATTTTTATGAAGAAATATTCGTTATATTGTTTTACTTCAATCTTCAATATACAGAAACGCTGAGTAAAAATTTAAGCCGAGCGATTGATTGCATTGAACAAAATATTGTTAATATGTGTGAAGAAGTTTTTAAAATTCTCTAAAACTTGCTGGAAATAGGCAAACAGGGAAAAATTTTGAAATTCTTTGATATTTATTCATTTTAGGAAATCCGAAAATTTCCAGGATTTGAAAATCGCCAAAAAAAAATCTTCATGATTTTATCGTCAATGTTCAATCTAGGGATCCTGAGATTACAAAACGGGTTTAGGATTGGATGCCCTAGTAAAAATATGTTTCATTGTTGTGAATTTTTCATATTAATTGTAAAATACCTTGTTTAAGTTCTGGTATTTAGAGGGATTCATGGCTGGCTTCTGAAAATAAATAATTTTGCTTTTTCTCAAACATGTAATGGGATCAAAAAAAAACGTGAAACTTGTTTCTCATCATTGACAAGCAGTCATAAACTACATTTATAAAAAAACAGTACAAAAATTAATAAAAACTCATATTTTGTGATTTAATGACTGAAAAATGATAATTTGACAAAACAGAAATTTGTCGATACCTACTAAAAATGATTTATGAGCTACAATATGATGTTCGCATGTGTGGATATCAAGTTTAAATCACTCATATTAAAAAGAAAGATTTTGAAAGAAGAATAAACATACAAAATATAGTTACAGTAATGTTCACAATGAATGTTGTATATATTTGTTCTAAAACTTTTTAAAGCTAAAATTATAAAAAACAGTGTACCAAAACTACCCAAGTAGTGAGAGATATAAAGTATTGATAAAATCGTTAATATTTATATGTTATCCATGTTTCAATTTATGAGTGTTTATTTAAAAAAAAATACGTTTTATTATTAAATCCCATCCAGTCAAAACGTTAGCTGTTTGCGTATGAGCCATTTAGTAGCTCAGGGCCACAAGAAATTTTAAAATAAAATTAGAACGAAAATAACAATGTCGAAATGTAATCCAATTAAAAGTAATAATGGCGAAAGAAGACTTAGAATAATTAAATCCAGAGGGCTGTATGAATAACATATTACCGTCCTTTATAAGCTGAATACGATTCATACGCAGATCAGTTTCCTTAATAATTATTACTCACTCTATTTGTCTGAGCCATAATTGATCACTTTTAAATAACACTATAAATTAAAGTCACGATTAAACAGCTGAAGAATATTCCAGAATAATGGCAAATTGAACATCAGAATTAATTGATTCGCTTTGAACGTGATGGGAAAATTTATTATGGATATAAATTTACCAAATAGTATAAAGCTTCACGACACACATAAATCGATATATTTTGAGTTTTCATTTCATTAGTGTTGTCTGTTATTTTTATATTAAATTTATAATAACAACTTTCGCTAGAAAATAATAATCGCCAATTATTTTTGCTTTTTTAAGTAGACAATTGGGTACATGTCAAGTTTCTGTTCAATTTTCGTAAAAATGATATAATTTCGTAATTGCAATATGATAAGCTGAATCATGTGTATTTTTTCGATAAAAAAGATTTAAAAAAAACATTTGTGTTTTTTGTTAAACAACTTGAGATTTTTTATTGTTGTTGTATAAGTCAGCCTCTGTTGTCTATTGGTGACAGCTTCATTCTATCCCGGGGTTGGATGATCTAATCAAGAAATTTAAAAATAAAACAATACATAGTGAACCAATATCTAGTTCTAAGATAATCAACTCAATTTGTAATGCGATACTTTTTATAGCACTAGTATATGATAGAAAACTGATTGGTTATTAAAGATATATATATTTCTACACATACTTTGACTCTTTGCATGATATTACGACTATATTAGAGTTGAAACTCATAATTTGTTTATTACATGCGAAATCAACATTTGGCGTTACTTAAAAATGTACAAAAGATGTCTTTGGGGTTATTTTTTCGTAGCGTTAATGAACGTTATTTGGAAATTAAAAGATCGTTGAGGCTAATGAGTATTATCACTTTCCTTTCCTGTCATTCTTTATTGTGTTTTTACAAAGAGATTCACTTTTTGCGTATCATTATCACATGTTTGGTATGATGCCCTGTTTTGAATTTCAATCCGTTGATTAGGCAGCGCGTCACTATGTCCATCCCTTGTCAATGTCACGGCGCATAAAGAAAAGAGGCAAAGTGGGCGGGTGTGTCTGATGGGCGGAAAATGTAGAAAGTGTGGGACGGTGGGTGAAAAGCTCCCGCTGAGAAAGGAACACGTCTCTAGGGCGGCGGGGAAAATTATTCTAAAGACGTCTCATCAGTGAGAGAAATCTTTTAACTGCTAGAATACCTTTTTGATTTCTAAGCATTCGAACGAATGGTTATTCGAGAAACGATATTTCTCGAACAACATTTACTTACAAAGCAAAATTCATTTTAGGCTCTGCACATTTTCAATAGGTGATGAAACAGAATTTTCAAGCAATCATTTATCATAAATTTATTTCACATAGAAATTTTGGCAAAAAGCCACATCAAATTATCGTTATTGTATTTCAAATTTAGAATTGTATATAATATATATTTACTGGTGAAAAACCTAAGTTTTTCTTTTTTAATCAAAAAAAATATATTACTAGGAGAAATAATAATTAAATTGATTTGATTGAATTAAATAACAACAATGAAATTACAATGCCAACTTTTGAAATTAAACTGGTTTGAAAAACGTAAACGTTAAAATGATTTTTAAAATATTACAAATTTGATGTTCCTGAAGTATTTTAAACTAGTTATTTTACTTATTCACCATCATTTTATGTCATGTTTGATACTTAAAACACGGAGAAAACAATCATTTACGTATACAAGTTTTGTTTAAAAAAATCAATGAAGGTTTCCCGGAAAACCATACCTGCATGCCTCATTCTTTAATTGGGTATATTGTTTTGGAATTTTGTTTGCGATAGATTGAATTGTTAACCATGTCACCCGCAAGTGTATCTATAAAGATAAAAGAAACATTAATAATACAATTAGTCTTTAGAGGACAACCTTCATTAACATTTCCTCTACGGTGCTAAAAATGCTTTCGACATGTTGTTGGTCCATGGACCATGTAAAAAAACATGTTTTAACACTTACCGCCCTTTGATGTATGGTAGAATCCCAAGACGTGTATAAAAAAAAAACATGCTTTTTACTTGGTTCCCAAAGAGTTGGCAACATATCGAAAGTATTGTTAGCACCGTAGTGGAAGTGTTAATTAATATAGTTAGTAATCTTTCACTGAACAGAGTCTATGCAAATAAAGGAACTATGGACATCCATCCCATAAAAAAAAACAGTTATAAACTTGCAGGGCTTTGAAAAGCTTCGAGTAGAACCTAAAGTTCTCAAGCAAATTAACACAGCCATGGTGTGTATAAGAAATATTTTTGATTGAAATTATAGTGCTTTAAACACCGTCATTATAACGTTTAGTTAATAAATTATGCTTAAAGTATGCATATATTTTATTTTAAAAAAATAGTTTATTTCTGTAGCGTTAGAATGGTAGGAGGGGGAATATTTAGATACCAAAAACATCTATACCTTCCAACAGAAAATCGATAAGCCGATTGGAGAATTCTGTTCGTACTGGGATTTGAGCCCGTGAGGTCTGGAATTGAAGCCAACGGTGTTGGACACTGTGCCATGAACCCGATGTACAAATACATACATAAATCATAACATCTTATTAACCCTCCAGAGACGAGAGCTTTTTTTCGATACAAATATTTTTAAACTATATTGTCGTTGTATAGAAACCCCGCGTGACTTTATGGTTATGCTCATTCTTTTACTGTCGTGTAATATTGTATACGGACAGTAGTAAGGACGAGCGTCACCGCATGGGCACGCAAACATTCAGGATTGAAATATAGCTAAACGTGAAATTTTAAAAAATATTTATTATTTGACCTCTTTAGATAAACAAAATTTCAAAACATATACATAAGCAAAAGAACTGTAAATAATTTAATGTTTTGATAAAAAAAATAACTAACAGTTTCAAAAAGTCCGTTAAAAAAATGGAAATTCAAAAAATCGCATGTGCTTTTCGTGGCCGTTTCTGTCCCCGCAGCTGATGATTAACTGAAGTCTGTTCCCTTCTTAACCAAATATGAGTAAAAGCAACGATATTCAGATATAAAAGGGATGAATAGTGGGATCAATAGACAACGGTGTTTACTGTGACCATATGGTCACGCTCGTCCTTGGAGGGTTAGTTGGATTGATGCATTTAGCTATTACACAAACACGCGCGGAGGTACACATTGTTATACGACACGAGAATTAATATTAAATTTTATAATATTATGTAATCAAGTAATTAATGTTATTGCTTATTGACTTCAATTTATTTTAGCATGCAAATGGTGAAGAGATACGTAATACTCTAGAGTTTAGGATACGGGATCTAAAGAAAATTAGCATGGTAAAACCGTGGGTGGGCGAGAAACCCCACAAAATATTAATCATCGTATTTTAAAATGACGCCAGCGTTTTGCGACATAACACGTCATCTGATGTGTTAATATTTTGTTTAGCCAGAGCTTCTGAATAAAGCAAAAGCTCGCCTTAATCCCCGGTGGTTTGTTCGTAATATCAGCGAACATTTTCTTGGTGCCATTTTCATTTGTTATTAGGTCGGGCGTAAGAAAGATAACAGTAATGTTTGCAATAATTTATAACGGTCGGATAAAAGGTTGCAAAAAACGCGTATTAAATCTTTTGACATTCGCAAAGGGGAATGATTTCGTACTCGATTTATGAAAGTGCAAATTAACATCGTTAAACGCTGGTAAATGTAATCATTTCCGTTTTATTATATCTGATTTTAGAAAAAAAAAAATTTTATATGAAAAACAGAATGCCAATGCTTAGATTTTTTTCGCCTATATAAGTCAAAAAAATCAAAAGCATGAAAACAAAATGTTACCAATCTTCATTGAAAGGTCATTACTTTTCCAATGCATCTTTTTAAAAGCAAACATAAATATATATGTTAAAGCCTGTGGAGGAAGGCCTGCGGTCTCTTGGCTACTCTGATGCGGCCTTTTGTCTTGATCAAAAAATTATTCGCAAGCTGTTGGAAGTAACCAACACATGATATGTTCGAGAGTCGAAAAAAGGGGGGGTGTCAACGTTTTCTTTATTGCAGCCTTATGTTGAATCAGTTAAATGAATGTAGCCTTCAGAAATGAAAAGGTTTCCCACCCGGTTTACGCCATTATCTTTTCCGGTTCTAAGCTCAAGAAATGCGATCCCAATACCCACATTTTCTTAAGTATCTATTTGAATATGGGTGATACAATGTTTATAATTAATTATATCATAGTTTTTTGGAGCTTTTGTAGTTTATATAAATACGCGATAATGCGATAACGAGATAAGCGCCCGTGATAAGCGATCGTTTGTAAGATAGCTCGGCTAAGCGCCTCAGCTGCAAATTCATATTAGTGCTGGAATGACGTCTTTTTACGCGCAACTTAAATATGATTATTTATTAAAAAAACACGGATCTTTACAAAAAAAATATGAGGAATGATGCAGAGAGATTTTTAAAGCTATTGGACTATTTTTTTTTGAAATTCATAAGAATAAGGCCAATAATGAGGAAACCACTGGGGTCCCTAAACGACCACCATCGGCAGAGAAGTATTTTTCTAGTCTCCGAGCCGCGAGAGCTATTAATCGAAACATATTTGTTGATAGTGTGATGATGATGGTCGTCATATTTTGCATCAACCATGACCTAGTTGGTAAATAAAAAATGAAGCATTTTAAATATATTATTAATAAAACAAACGTTCTACTGAGTCAATTGAAGAATTAATTATTCATATGTTCTGTAAAAAAGTATACTTCAAGACAAAAAAAAAAAAATCATTTTGAACCTGCTCTAATAAAAAATAAGTAATGCTGATTTTTTTATTTAAGATCATATCAATGGCCTACTTTCATAGAACGATAAGTCAATAATTTGAATTATATTACCGATTATATTCGAATACCTTTCTCTAAATCTCCACAAAAGTACAACTAGAATAAATCACTTGTTTTCTCTCGGTAAGCAGATGCTTGTGTAATATGAAAATAAATAAGTAAAACAAATCTCTTATAAAAAATCGTAATATCGTTTTATGATTAAGTCAACATTGCAATACATTTGAGTTGATCAAGATAGATGACTTAATGACTGACAACTCAGCTTCGATACGTCAAAACTTTGTGAGTCATATCTCAAAACTACTAATTTCTAGTTATAGCATTATAAAAATAAGCCATCTTTAATATAGCTAGTATTCAAAAAAGTTTTGCTAAATATAAAACGACAGAGAGATATGTATGAATATAATATATAGTTTTTTATGACTTTATTAAACATATATCAAACATTAAATCAAAAATAGACGCAGATAGACATTGATCGACATATTAATTTAAAAAAAAAGTTTGTACAAGCATGAAAACTGGCAAAGATGTTACATAGCTTTAAACACTCCGTGTCTTTTGTAATTAGACTTCTCATATACTATTCTATCTTACCTGTTGTGCAATACAAGGTGAGTTTTGATTGGTTTGAGTAAGAGCTCGCCGAGTTTGATAGAAACACCATGCAAATTACTGACAGCATAATACTGGTGCCATTAACAGGTGCGCGTTGTCTATAGAAAACGTGCATATCTGTGCGTCTTCAGTTGATATGGAAGGATTTCACATAGTTACATACAGGCTGTGCTTTTTTGATCGACAAAAAATATGTGTTCTAATCTGTATATATTTTGTAAGTATTTCTCTTATTTATGTGAAAGGTACGTAGTTTATTTCAATTCGTTATATTACAGTGTTATTTATAAATATATGAACATCACCATTTTTTTTCTCACCATGCACACACACAATGTGAAGCGTATAGACCCATAATAGAGTTTATTTCAACAAAAATGTTTTTACGATAACTGATGTTAATTAGTTGCCCAAGCTTTTTGAGTAGGAATAGAAGGATGGGACTAAGAAATGACTTGTGTTAAGGTAATCGCTCTCTCTAAACTCCATTTTTAGAATATAATGGATTATTATTTCAAGAAATCACATAAATCCATGCCTTCAAACAAAAATTCATAAATCGACTGAAAAATCAGGTCAATTAGATGATTCTAATGAAGCAAAAACAGTTGGGCGGCGAGAATATATTCAGTTCCTAAATTTGTCATTGACAAACATCCGTAATGATAAAAAATATTATAATGATACGTTTATTGATTTGAAGTTTTATATGGGTAACAAACATCAAGAAATTTTGCATAAAACATAAAAAAAATAATCTAAGCCAGTAAAAGTGGTCTAAGCTCCACGTGTATTTTTTAATTTAAGATTTCGACTAAAGGTGTTTAGTAGTATTTCAATATTAAATTTGAATCGTTCAAATTTTGCAAATTCACACAAGTTTTATCAGTAAACACTCGGGATTCGCCTTTCGACATCTTCAGAACGCCATACGCGTTTTTTTATCCATGTTCGCTCCCAAATGTGAAGCATATGTGCTTTTAATGGAGGTATCTCAACAGAATTATTTATTACTCAGTCGCTCAACCTCTCTCATTCAAAGACAGTAGTAGGAATATAAGGATAAGGCTAGGACAGGAGCAGTGGTTAACTAATCGCTCTCGCTACGCCCGTTGTTAAAGTATTGGAAATGGTGGGAGGGAATTTTTAGATATAACAAATACCCATGTCTTAGAACAGACAACTTTGAACAGAAATGCTGTTCGTACCGGGACTCGAACGCTGGTACGCTTACCGCTGTGCTATAAAATAATTGAATTTACCTTACGTAAAACAATTCAACAAAACTCACATTCACGCTATTGTGGTGCTAAATAAAACAACTTTTTTCTAAATGCAAAATCAACTGCAGTTAATATTATAACTAATAAAGATTGATTCACACATATAAATATTTTTAATTTAAATCTTCTTTTTTATATTAACCACAGAAATCATCATGTACATTTCAGCTTGTGTGCAATGTGGTTTTTTTGAAAGCACTCGGCAAACCTGCATTTGATAGTGAAGCTTTTCCGCCGCTGACATAAATACCCATACATTATTTTGAGACTCTCATTGCGGGAATGAAAACGTTCCCTCATTATTATTAAAGTCTGTCTGTTCGTTTCCGCGTCTCCCAGGACCAGTAGAACTAGTAATATGTTGATAGCTTTTATGTGGTTAAACATACGGAAATAAAAAGCATACCTGCTCGCTTTAGAATTTTACTTGCAAAATTTTCCGTCAAAAATGACAAAACACAAAGTTCTTTCTCTAATGGAATATTTTTTTTTTTATCCATGTCTGCTCCCAATGTAGAGCGATAGCTTCCCAATGTAGGTATCGCACCAGAAGTTTTTATATGAGAGCTGTTTGTTAATAAGTCGATCAACCTTTCATTTTCCAAAGAGAGCAGTAGGGATAAAAATAATGTCGGATCCCATACGAACGGTCAGGTTGGCGTTGTTGGCTTCCGAGGCGGATCTCACGGGTTCGAGTTGCAGTACGAACAGTTTTCCTATCGGTTTATCGACTTAAGTTCGAAGTTATGGATATTCGTCATTTATAAAAATTCTTTTCCAATCTTCCAATCCTAAAATATTGTAGCACAGCGACAGCGATTAGATAAATACTAGTCCTGTCCTAGTCCCATACTTTATATTTCTATTTTTTTCTAAAAAAAATAAGGCTTAAACAATCGAGTGACAAGAAGTTCTCGTAAAAATTCTTTGTTGGGATTTTTCCATTACAAGGTCATATGCTCCACATCTGAAGTGGATGTTGATTTTTTAAATATCTATAGTCTTCACTCTTTAATAATTATATGATGAGTGATAAAGTAGCAAGCATGTGACATGTTTTTTTAACGATTTTTGTAATATTGTGTTTTACAATAAACAGGGGGGTTCATCTAGAAGAGCGTTATTTATTATTCGTCTGGGCTGCATGCCGGATTTTGCTACATTATGTCACGTGAGCCTTAGCATTTCAACAGTTGTACGTTAATATAATATATCATATACCATACATAATATAGTGACATAGCATACATGTAACGTTATGTCGCCAGCTGTGGTGTAGTTGGTTAGAGCTTACTCTACTGACCAGGTGGGTGTAGGCTCGATTTCCAGTAAGGTAAATTTTTTAATTAAAAAAAAAATTGAGACCTAAGACGTGGGTGTTTGTGATATTAATTTTCCTTGAGTTTATCTCGAGTGACTTACAATAAAATTCTCATCGAGTTTTTATCGTAAGATCTTTTAATTTTAACATATTTGGCGTATTTGCATTAGCTGTAATGCCAAATATAATATATATATATATATAAAGTATGTTAGATCACAAAAATATAAATGTATTCAAAATACCACTAAAATACTGTGGTTGTTTTGGGCCTCACGTACAATCTGAAATTCACTGCAGGTTGAGTATCGCTGATCCAGAAAGAAGACAATCACAAAATTAACGTCAGCAAAATGATGCTATAAGAAAACCAAAGATGACGTATTACGTAATTTGTTGAATGATGTAGAGTGGCAAAAGCACACGGTACTGAGAAGCCAAAATAATTAATGGTAACGCGAGACCGAGCTGTCATACTTGGTCGTGATGCGCCATCTATCTTGCGATATCATCTCACGGCGAAATTCTGCACACGCCTACCTACATCTTACACTTGCGGCGTCTACGTAAACTTATCAATGCGTTAGCCATTCCATTATTATTAATTACTTAATCGCACCAAATTGCTTAATTACATTCCGGCCGATATAGAATGTGCTCAATTACCATTCCACACCCATGCTACATGCCTTTACCCAGTGGTGTCCAGACCGTTTATATTTAAGTGTAGAGTATTTAGCTAATTATAAAGTAAGCCCGTTTTAAGCGACATAGTAAGAATCATTTACATATATTTTATGTGACGTCCTGAGCTGCAGTGAAATTTTCTGTTGAATGTTCCCCCCAGTGACAAGAGTTTTTTTTCAATAAAAAACACATTGAAATCATAGATAACTTTTATTTGTAACAGAAATTTAACAAAAAAGTCGTTTTATAGAAACCTCACTTGACCATATGGTCATGTTCATCATTATATTACCGTGTTATATTGCTTACGAATGTAGTAAGAACGAGCGTGACCGTAGGGCACACAAACATTCGGGGTTGAAATATAGCTGAACTTCACAGTTATTAAAAATATTTACAATTTGACTTCTTTAGATTAACATTACTTCAACACAAATATATTTATAAAAGAATTATATGTTTTGATAAAATAATAACTAACAGTTTCAAAAAGTCCATTAAGAATAAATGGAAATTCAAAAAATCGTATGTGATTTTGGTTGTCGTTTCCGTCCCCGCAGCTGATGACTAACTAAAGTCTGTTTCCTTTTTAACCAAAATTGAGTGAAAACAACGATATTCAGGTAGAAAAAGGATCAATAGTAGGATCAATAGACAACGGTGTTTACTGTGACCATATGGTCACGCTCGTTCTTGAAAGGTTATTAATCAAATCAAATATCGGGTCCGTGGAGCAGTGGTCAACGTCGATAGTTTCCGTGACGGATCTTTCGGGCATAAATCTCAGTACGAATAAATTTTTTTAAATCGATTTTACTGTCTGTTTGAAGGAATGGGTGTTGGTGATGAATTTCATTCCCACCTCTCCAATCCTAAAATAAAAACGGCAAAGTGGGAGCGATTAGTTAACCACTAGTTCAATATATGCAATAATGACAGAGAAAAGGCAGTATTTATATTATTCATCTGTATTTTATTCTCAAGACCAGGTTCTTGTTTACAACTTAATCAGACCTAAGCATGTTTATATTGAGCATAAATAATATTTTTACTGACTGAATAATAAATTTATACCAACAATTAACGTAATAAAATACCAATTGTCAAACATTTTAAATACTGACCGCTAATAATTAAAACTATAATAACTAACTAATAACAAGAATATCATTCAAATATTCATGGCCGTTTGCGAAGCTATTAAAATAATTATATAGTTTCATATTATTCCAAATTATTAACATTTTCTTGATATTTAATATTTTGAAATTAATAAGTAGTCGTAAAATTGTATTTTAAATGATTTAATTTAATCGTCAGGATTGTAATGTTACTTTTCATCATAGAAAAATATTTTTTTGAAACAATAATAGTGAGTCGTATTAAAACAAAAAAAAGCGTTCATTGAACCGTGTGAATTAAAAAAATATATGTTGACAGTTACTCAAATATTAAAATTGATTAATCAATGTTTTTAAACCCACAAAATATTTAAAATCTCCTTTGAAAGATTTAATTTAAATTAGATCTGGCTTATTAAGTAAAATTCATTAAAAGTTAAATTTATCAAATAAAATTGGATTTATTTTTATATTGGAAAATCGCTCCAACGTAAGTTATTCAAAGCTTTTTAAATTGCTTATATAAAATGATTTGTAAACTATTTTTTAGTTTCTACAAGTATGCTACATATATTTACTGACTAATATAATATTAAGGCATAACATGGTCACTTCTGGTCACTTCTCTTTTGGATAAATACGCACACGGTTTTCAAATTAGGCCGGTTAGTTAAATTGGATAAAAAATAATGGTGGCTGCCCAAGTATAAAGATCTTTTATCGCTCAATCAGGTTTCAGAAGAATCAGCATGGAATTTTATTTTCACTTACACTGCGAACAGAACGTTTTATTTAAATTCATTAATAATTTACATATTGTGTAAAATCATGGCTTATTAGTATTTAAAGAAAATATTATTGTGTCCTGAAAGCTATGATGGACTATTCATAATTCTTTAATTCTCTTTTGTCACAATAATCTATTTGATAAATCTAAAACACAACATGAAGAGAACTTTGAAAAGTCTACAATTGAAATCATCTACCTCAATCTTTCAGAAATACTACGTAAACATTTGTACTAACCACGACGTAACCAAAATGCGTAAATGAAGCATGATAAAACATTTTCAAACGACTTTTAACATGGTTTATTTTTATCGAAAAAATCTTGAAAAAAAAACCAATACATGCAATTGATAGTCGATCCTCATTATAACATAACATACCAAAGAAAAAGTCATTTTATTCTCGTTCTCGGCCTTTATATTAGCCTCAACTGTCTGTCTCACAATAGATCGTTGTTTTAGAAAAATCATAGAATAATTGGTCTTCTATTATTAACTTAACCAAACAAAATATAATATAAACTTAAAAATAACGTTCAGTGACTCGTTAGAATTCACGTTTCTACATTTATTACAGTAATACTTTATAAAAAAATCTAAATAATAACAATCATTATATTGAAATTGATCGTAAAAGCATTTCGTCTTAACCTACCACTGCCCAACACTTCACAGTATAGCGTCGTAATTGAGCCAATTGCAAAGTTGAAATTCTTCACGCGTTACCCGTCACCTTAGCATTTGCATGCTTTCTATCAAATTTTTTGGCTATTGCAGTCTATTCAAAACATCCTTATTTTATGAAAGATGATCGATTTTAGTATAAAGAAGACAGTGAAACCCCATTTTAGGTTTTGAAAGGACCGACAAAATAAAAATACTGGGAAAACGTATAAGGAATATTTTTTTAAGTACAAATCACGTACGTTCATATTTTTCTGTTTTTCGTTTAGAACTCTTATCAAATTAAAAATTGATAGAGTCGTATACGTCATTGAAGTTAGAACAGCAACTTTAAATACCTTAATTTTTCTTGAAAATACTTAATTTGTTATGTGTTGTTTTTAGTGAATTTTTAAATATTTATGAAACAAATTACTGAAATTAAAAACGAAACAGTCGGAGTTTAATGATAGTTAAATAAAAAGGAATTGAATAAGCTGCGTGTCGTAGTAAAAAAACGTAAATACCGGAAGCGTTCAATTTCCACTTAATTTATTTTTCTATCAATAATTATTTTTCTATATTTAAATTATAAATAGAAAAACTCGTTGTTCTGCCGATTCTGTTTTATTGATACAAGACAATTCTGACAAGTAGAGCAATTTAACAAACTTGATGTAAAGCTCCACGATACCGATTTATATACCATATAACTCTTTAATTAAAAAGTTGTGATGACTAACTCAGTTTCTAAATAAGAATGAGAAAATATCATAAGATTCTGATATTCGAAGTGTGTTGCAAAATACTGAAAGACAAAAAAACCTAAATTCTGGTACTTTAAATGGCTCTTAGCTCGCGTGAGGTCAACATGGCCGCCGATCCCGTAGTTCATTATCATAATAAATTAAGGTGGTCACAACACCGCCGAGACACTTTTAATTTAAAACTTTTAGTTTGTTTGATAGTGGCCGTTACTTTTAATCGAATTTTTGTAAACGATGCATCTGCATTAGCGAAATTGAAAACTTAAACATAAATAAACACTTCAATACTTCGGATAGCTATTATTGGCAATCTATCCACACAATCTCGAATAGGGTTACACGTTGCGCTCATAAAAAAAGCTTCGTTTTGTTTTTAGACAGTTAAATACACGCCATTTTTTTCATGCACATAAATCAGGCTAAAAAAATACACAAAAATAAACATTATTCTTTATGCCTTATGTGTTGACCTAAAATAACTTTCTGTTTACAAATACAGAATGTTTTTTTCGATATAAAAAATGTTTGATTTCTCAGTGTAAATATTCTTTTTTTAAACAAAATTAAAAAAAAACGTTTTAACGCCTTTTGATTTCTTAATAAAATTAAAACAAAATAATTTAAAATTTACTGATAATCTGAAAAAATGATTTTTTATGACCCGAGTAAAATAATAGATTCGTGCATCGATTTTGAGCGCCTTAGATTCAAAACCTATTTAACTCCAAAAACCAAAATTGTTGGCACAGTGCAAAGAACTGCTGTAGGCTTTTTGGATACACGTTTTTGTAAATGGAGTAAAGAAAACGTTGACACCCCCCTTTTTATTTGATTGTCGAACATAAAATTGGTTGATTACGCTCTTTTCCCAATCGCTTACGTTTTTTTTTTTATCAAAGTGAATATTTTGTTTAAGCCAAAAGGCCGCATCAGAGTAACCAAGAGGCCGCATGAGGCAGGTTGCTCTCCACTAGTCTACACACTTTCAATCTTTAGCAGGATATTTTAAAGTACATTATTGTATGTGTAAATATGTAATATTTTGTTTTGCTGCATGGAAAATAAATTTTGTATAAATATTTTAATAATAAATAGCAGAGAAATAATAATTGTACAACATGGTTATATTTATTTAAAAAGTATGAAAATTTCTGCGCATAGTAAACTCTATTATTGCACGTATAATATGGAATATTTAAAATAGCTCTTGAAGTTATTGGAATCCTTATGCATATAATATAATGTATTCAAATTGAGGTAGTATAATAAATGTTCACATGTCTGCGGCAAGGAGGGTTCTGGTTTGAATTTTCTCTCTTGTGGCGCTTTGCAAAATTTATGAGAGAGTTGCATGTTTCCAAATGTCTGTGAAATCACAACAGTTATTCCTGTGATAACGCTAAGCAGCAAGAATAAAACTTAAGGTTTATGAGTAGACAGCTCACATAGTCAATATTTGAATAAAGTCAGGCAATTTAAAAATAACCAATTAGGATTATTTCAATAAATTTGTAGCGTTTTTTACGCATGTCTAAAACTGAAGTTGTTTTTATAAAAACAATTAGACCAATACAATTAAAAAGTAAGGTAGTAAACTTTTGAGCTAAATTTGATAATACCAATATTTGAGGCCTCTGGAACAAAAAAAGACTTTGTTCATAAAACGAGTCGTATAATTGAACGAATGTAAGTTTTCAAATTATTAAAATCAGTTAAAAATGCGTACGATGAGCGAAATCAGTTCCAATAATTTGATGAATTACTATAAAAGAGCTGTGTTTTACTTTTATAAATATATAACGTCTACCAGGAATTGATTGTTATCACTATAAAATTAATTCATGTTTAAATGCTCTGTTAGTGGTTCATGTTTATTATTATTTTCCACTCCGGTAGCGCATAATATTAAAAAAAAAATCTCATAATAAAATACGTTATTTGAATTACATCATAAATATTTTATAGAACTGTGGTAGATATTCTATTTTCAGATTATGGTGATAAAGAGGTTGTGCTTCAGTGCGGCGCCACGATAACGTGAACATAACATAAAAGGCATTCGATAAATGTAAAAATATTTGCCATAAACTGTTGTACCAGTTTGAATATTATTATGATTGTTCATGGTTACAAAATAAGATTTCGAAGAAAATTTCTGCCGTGTCATGTAAGGGTAACGATAAAATAATTTTGTAGCTATTGTATATTACGAAATAAGCATTTTATTATATCGTTTTAGTAAGTAGTGTTTAAGTTCCTCGTTTTTTATATTGTATTTTTTTTACAAAACCTGACTATCTCATCAATTGAATTTATTATCACGATGTAAAAATAGAAAATACGAAGAAAACAGATCTTTCATTTTTATAGTTAGTATTTTTTAATCACTTTTAAAGTATTCACTGTGAATACTTGGTGGAAAAGCATTATATTATATTAAAACAAAACACTTTTTTGCACAAATTCATCACTAAGTCAAAAGTTAAAAATGCTTTTCACAAGCAAAACCAGTTCGAATCATATTAAATAAATGTAGAATTAGTACATAAAGAGTGTTATGTTTTTTGAATATTTTTATACCCTTACTCCATGGACCACTTAGATATTAGATAATATCTATATAATAATTTATTTGAATTTAAGTCAATAGTATAAACATTTAAAGAAATATAGTTTTATGTTGCTTATATTAAAATGTTACCGACCAACAGTTGAATATGATAATTCAGTTACAGAACGGTGATGATTTAAATAAATTCAATATATTAATTTGAATCATTACAATTTTGAACACTTCCACACCTTGTATCACTCCCAACCCTCCTTACAGATTATTCGTGCATTAAAATGCACGGATGAACTTGAACGCCTGAAGATGGAAAATGGCGAAACAGGTCGTTAGTGAGAAAACGTGTGCTTTATAACAATATCATAACTATCATAAAAATAAAGGAGATTTATCGATTTTCATTTGTTGTCAGCTAAATTTTTATCGAGTTTGAAGGCCAGAGAAACCAAATAAACACAATCTTACAGTACACGATTTGAATTTTAGTCTAAATTATGCAAAACTTTATTATTATTAAATATCTGCATAAAAAAAGTTTGCAAATGATTTTTCTGTTGTTGCGAATACACTCAAGCGTAAAATATTATGGAAACGTGGTGGACTAAAAGAATTTTAGGCATGTTGTAAAAAACTCTAATACGAGTTGGTGAAGAAATAAAATAAAAGTTCTTTGCAAAACTGTTGACGTATTCGATTTATTTTTATTGGCTTGATCAATTGGACAAGAATAAAGCTTCCATAAAGTCCCATTCAGCAAACTCTTTATGTCTGGCAACATTCAACTTCCCAAGAAAATGGTTTATATTAGCCAGATATATAAGTAAATAGTTTTCCGCGAAATTGCAAATCTGCTCCACCAGTAACCGAAAAAATGTCAAAGACTTTTTTCTGATTTTATTTCTTTAGCGAATATATTTTTTGCACAAAAATAGATTATTGCTCATAATAGTTAAACGCCCCATAAAGTATACTTAATTTAATTAAATATGTTTCTATTCAGCAATTTCTTGTAACTATTTTAGTGAAATAAATTTAGTTTCTCTTACAGTAGCCACACTTATTTCTATAACGTACAATTATAAAAAAAAAACACTCTTTTTTACTGATTCCACATTTATTTATCAAAACCAAAACCAGTTTGCCTTATAAGAAGCACTTTTAACTGTTAATATTAATATACACAAGTATTTAAACTCTACTAAGTAAGGTAAGAGGGGCTTAAAAAAAATGGTATAAAAAGATTTAAGTCGTTCAAATTATGTACATTCACACAAGTTTTGTCACTTACGACCTGGGTTTTGCCTTTCGGCATCTTCAGGCGTTGAACTTGAACTGACGGTTAGTAAATGAATGTATCGTGTTTGTATAAGAAATAAATGTATCACTATGTTTAAAGCCATTGGTGAAAAAGATTAACCCTTGGGAATGCATACAGATTTGAATGGTGAATACTTGTGTAATAGTGAATGTTTGTTGGAAATAAAATAATGATTATATTTACATACATAAAAGGTATAAGAGTGGGGAATTCGGCATATTTACCTGCTCATTCAAAATCGGTAGGCCACTTAATTGTGCTTTATTTATTTCTAAAATTTCCTGGAAAAACAATTAATGGACGTCCGTATTTGGATGTAAAATTTCAATACTTTGTTTCTCATTCAACACGTGTGTTTCTGACATTAAGTGATGGGCAAAAGTAAACTTGTCTTTTAAAGTCTAAAGCAGCCATACTCAACTTTTTTTTCCTCCGGGCCACATTCCGATATTTGCTTCTCTACGTGGGCCGCAACATATTTATGGTATACTCCTTTTTTTTTTAGCTCATCGAGAAATTTTAAATCCACGATTTGGTATACTCCTTTTTTTTTAGCTCATCGAGAAATTTTAAATCCACGATTTGGTAAGAGCTTACTGGGCCCGAGTATGGCTGGTCTAAAGGCTAAGTTTAATATGCTTTAAGTTTAGTGTGCTCTGAAAGTCTAGCTTTTTACGTTCTTTCTGTTTTTCCGATATAAATTTTGTGCATCAAAAGCATTGCAGTCTATAATCTAATTAAAGACTCAGGTTTCAGGTTGCTTAATTCAAATGTCCCAGGAATCGTGACTTTCAAAAGGCGTAAATTTTCCGGAAATTTATTCTCGACTTGCCTCGACACAGAATCTCTAGTTGTAATATACATCTTTTTATAGAATAACAGATTTTGGAAAGATTTTATTATGTTTTGAAAAAATGTCATCATTTGTTGAAAGCCTTGCATTGTTATATTCTATATTACCTTACTTTTTACAAATGGCTCATATTAAAGTATATGTATTAAGAATGTCTTTTTTGTCCTATAAAATCAGTCAACAAGAAACAGTATGTTATTGTAATATGTTTGCAAAATTTACCGACGCTGCTGATGTAGTATTAATTTATAATATTGCAATGTACAGAATTGGTATGCTAAAAACAACAATTTTGTAATCTGATTCATGCTTTGCACAAAAATAAATACGAAGTTGCTAGATGAGTGTGAGATTGGTCATTATTAATTTAAAAAAAAACATCGGATTGATTTTTTTTACATCTTCTTTGCCCAATTAGGGTTAAAAAATGCTTCACCAATTGTTGGAATTGGTTATTTAAAAAACATCACTTTGCCATTTTTTTTACTTCAATCCCGTCATAAGAAAAATCATAAAACTTTGTCTTTGTTAGTTAATAACCTTTAATTTTATTTATTTGCTAGATTGAAAAAAAATATTATAGTTTTTGTTACGTTTTGTTGGGCTGAGGTCAACCGTTTTTGGGAAGGATATTTTTACAAATAAAACCTCACTTAACTCCGATATTTTCAAAATTTTGTATGCTAAATGTTTTAAATACACGAATGTGCTTAAATAAATATTTATAGATTTTACACATTAATAAATTAAACTTTTTCAAGAATTAAAGCATTCTTCTTCACAAGTCAGATTACAGCTAAAAGTATTTGTTCCAAAGTAAATATATAATGTAAATTTAAATGCAAGTGTAATTAAACGAAAAAAACTAGAAAATATTTTCTAGCAAATAAACGTCATAAAACAAAAATCTTTAAAAAAAAATGATATTTGTAATTGAGTTTAAAAAAGTGTTATTCGTCACTTAAGGTTAGTGTGCCAAAAGTTTCGTGTGAATAATTATTGAGAGAATACTTTTGTCGATGTATATGTAAGACAAATATGTGTTAAGTATTGTGTATGAAAAACGAACTGTATTTTGTATGGAAACTTTTTGGACCTTTTTACCTTGGGAATAACAACTTGATTTCCCTTGCCGCTTCTGTATAACCATAGCATCGTCTCACATATGTGAAATCGGACTATTTTTTATCGAAAAAAAATATTTTCAATACCTAATGGAATATTTATACCTGGATAGATATATTTTTTGGTACGACGTTTTTAATTATTCTTAATCTTCGTAAATAAACACTTGAAGGACGTATGACAGCCTCATGGAATTCTTACTCGGTTTGTATTTACACATTTACCTATAAAATGTACAACGGTGTTGAATAGTAAAAAGTATGTTAGTTAAACGCATTTTTTGCATTTTGTGTGTACACCTTAAGTACGCAATTATACACAGATTTATATTTATCAATTTAAGTAATAATGAATCATGCATACTGTATTGTTTAAACTTAATCTCTTTTAGGAGAGCATCGAGAGTTAACGTTAACGTTACAAATAACGTATATCTACACTTAAGTGTAAATATCAATTAATATTGTAATTTTTACTTATAAAACATATATTAAAATGTAAACGATCATGTGATGTTTTATTATTTGAATTGTATTTTGTTGTCAAGTATTCCGCGCAATTGCTTTTAAAATCTTCAAAAAATATGTATTTTGTCTGGTCATATTAATTCTGAAAGCACTATTTTCACGTGTCTTACATATGGCCCCCCGAGAGGTAAAGTGAGCAAACTAGCAAAATTTCAAAACTTTTTTCTTCCACTTTTAAGTACAATCACGTTGTTATTTAGAGTTTTGGTGGATTTATATTTTTATTTTACGGAGAAAATACTATTGGAATGTGTTTTAACGGAGATTATTTCACTTTGATATATTAAGCCGCATCTGGTGTATGAATCGTATTTTTTCTATAATACCGCTTGGCTCACTTTACTTCTAATGGTTCCATATAATCTCGTGAAGAAAATATGTGTTGCATGTATGGGTTGTCGGTTTTAAAGCAAAATTTGCGACATTCGAACGTCGGTTTTTTCATCTTGGTATCATCTTTTCAATTATTGGAATAATATATTTTTATTATTATTATTCAATTAAAAATGTTAGTATTTAACTTGAAACTGCCTTAGCTATAAATGAATCATGATAAAATATGTTTTTAGTCAATACACATTCCTTAAATGTGTTAATAATCTTACAAAAAGGCTTATTTTTTTTTTAAATATTTTACTGCTTGCGTTTTGAATTGGATACACTCCTCGGGTGGCTACGCATAGTAAGTGAGGAATCTGTGAAATTAGGTAATATTAAATTTTATCCAGTTATAAATGAAACAGTGTTTTTAAGAAAATAGTACTTTATTGTTACACTGACAACACTTTCATAATATGGAAATGCATAGTTAATTTGATTATTTATTACGGGTTTTCATTACATACATCAATATTTTGAAGTAAACATAATTTTAAATAATTTGGTTTAATATATTTTAATAACGCAGACTAAATGTCTGCAGTATAAAGTACTTAAAATTAAAAATAATAAAATGATCCAAAAAAATGTATTTCAAATGAGCAATCATATAAAATTAAAAGTTTACTCCAATATAGACACTCAATTCATATGTTCGTTTGTAAAAATCAATGGTAAATCAGTCATAAAAAAATAAAAATTGATAAAATGTTAAATTTTCACGCGAATAGTTTTTATATTTGGATGTTTTTAAATATCTTAATAATGTTTATTTGAAAAAGTCAGACATATAAAAATAATACAAAAACATGTCATGGTAAGACTATGTTTGTTTAAAAAAAAAACACACATTTTTCTGGAAGTTAATCGCAGGAAAAATGTTAACTTTTTTAATAATATCAAATATCATTAAAAATCATATTCGGTAAACAGTTAACCAAAGCTAAACATTAAAAACAAACTGTACACGGATTGGTCGTCTTAAGGTTTTTGAATTAATTATTTTCAAAGAGGTTATATTTCACAATAGAATCTTTAAAAAAAGTGAATTTAAGTTTTCTCTCATTTAGAATATGAAGTTTTTTCTGACTTGACAAATGTTGAAAATCATTTTTGTATAAAATCGGTAAAATTAAGACTTCTGTTGATTTTAGTCAATATGGATTGAAAAAAAGCTAAAAGGTATTTTTTAAATGAATTTATTTATTTAAGATTTTTATCAAAACGTCGGTTGAAAGCGTTCATCATAACTTCGTTACGAAAACTTCAACTTTACTTAAGCAAACATTAAAATTTATTATATACATTAACAAAAATATTTCACATTAAAATTAGTTTCACGCTTTTGCGGTTGAATACTTATAACTAAAAGTCCCTTTACACTTAAGATGCTTGGGAATATGCTGTTATACAGAGTGTCAAATTCTTTAACTTAGTTTTGAGCAAGGTTCGAGAACTTTCCGCCATTTATCAGGTGGATTTTTAAAAACCTGTCAGTCAAGAATATAAATTAAAATTTAACTGTTGAGAAATGACATAAACTTTTGATTTGATTAATCAAACAATTAGCAAACCTTCAATAACATAGATATTTAGAAATTTAATTAAAAACCTCACCGACTTAAACACTTTCTTGGTAGTTGATTTTTATTTCTACGATTCTGTAATTTAAATAATTTTTATGGAAGAAAATATCACTGAGAAATAATGAAAAATAACAAAACATTGAATATATTTATTTCATCATTTTCATTGTAAAATCAAAAGCTGCTTTACTACGCTAAATGATAATTTTGAATTTATTCATAATCGTTATTTCTTACAATATTTTTGGATTACAGCCATCAAACATTTATATCAGGTCTGAATCAGAGAAGTGAACGTTATTGGCTTTAAATCTTCAATCGGATAATCTCATATTTTAAAAAAAATCTATTAATATGTTCAGATGATGCTTGCTAACCACTACCTGTCCAAGGCCCATATTTACAAACTTCTGTACTTTCCTTTACTGTTAGGACCAGTTCCAAATTATCGTAACGAGAGATACATGCCCTGATGTTTTAAATAATTGTAGAAAACGTACAAAATAGTGTTTAATTATTTTTAAAATAAATAATTCCTTTCCACCAAGTTTTTACAATGAACACTTTAAAAGTGAGAAAAGTTCTGTTGGAATTGGCTCTACAAGGAGTATATATCCTACATATTTGGAGCGGATGAGGCTAAAAAAACATTTTTTCAAAAGTAAAATTGATTTTATATTGCAGGTTATAAAGAATATTTTTAAAAGATTACTTTACACCACATCAAAATCATTAATTCCAACTATTTATTTTGTTCTTATAAAAAAATTACTCGAAGTTTGCATAATATGCTATATTTTTAATATTAAAGATCTTTTTTTTTTTACCGAAAAAAATTAGTCTATTGAATTGTAGAGCTGTAAAAAATCTAGTCGAAAAATGCTTGATAAATCATATGCTTTAGAACGTTAAAAATAAGCAATTCGGAAACTAAAAAAAAAATACGGGAATAAATGTTTTAAAGTATTTGACACACTATCACTTATAAATTATGTTCCCAGTTGTAAAATCTTTCATTTTTTTGAAATATATACAGAGTGACTGGATTTCATATTGAAATAAAATTTTTGCTCCATGCCACATTCGTTTATTATCCAATGTAAAAGATTTTCATTTACAAACAAAGCTTGACGATACAATCATCATATTATAATCAGGGCTGTAGACTCGGGTAAAAAAAGATTCCGAATTCAAGATTTTTTTTCAATCATTTCATTTTAACTAATATATGTATACCATAAGATCATCTTAAGTCAATTTAGCATGCAGTAGCAACACTATGGACTATTGTGGTTTAAATACACATCATTAAATATATTTTTTTAAATGGATCTGAGTCGTAAAGTTTTTCCGATTTTATTTCTGACTCCGGACAAAACCCGACGACTCTACGACTACCAACTCCGACTCCACAGCCCTGATTATAATAACAGGCATATTATAATATGGCCTACAGAGTTTAGCCTTAAAATACTTTTTACACTAATATATATATATATATATATATATTATATACTTTATCAGTTGGTACATCACATTTCTTAGTAGTACAAACTATCTTTTAAAAAATGTGTTATATCTAATTACATATAGTATTTCCAATTTAAAACCAATCAACAAATAAACTGTGACATTTTCAGTATAAATTTAAAATAATTATATAACAGATATAATTCTATAAGAACAGGAATATAAAATTTAGAATCGTTTTTAGTTGCAAATTTTTAACTACCCCGAAAATATTTTTAAAAAAGGTATAACCATAAAATATATTTCAAATACTGAAAAAAAAAGAGTTGTTTTTTTTCATAAATATAAAATTGTATTTATTTGTTAAATATAAACAGTAAAAAAATGATTTATTTTAAATAATACATTTATTTCTCCGAAACAAATAAAGAGTTTTAAATATACACAATTTACGCTAATTTATTTGTAAACAAAAAAATAAAAAAAAAATCTCAACACTGTTATTATTTGTAAAAATCATACATATTTTTTTTCATTATCTCCCAAGCTTAAAAATATACTAATGATCGGCTTCATTCATAGATAAGACATTTTTTAGTTATTCAACTATTTCATCCGTATTGAAAATTATTTCTCAACGAATGCAACCGGTCCTCATAATATTTTAATCGTTTTTGAAAGTGTGACTGCATTTACAAATTAAGTTATCCTTCATCAAAAAGTGATTCAACTGCTTGATCTTCTCATCATCAAAAAATAAACAATATTATTATATTCACAAAAATGTAAAATAAAAGGAAACAAAGTCTCCATTTATCACCATTCTAAAAATTAGTCCATCACATTTGTCAGCCAAGAGAATAGGTTTTATTCAATCCAAAAAAATGTACACACAATTCAGTTAATATTTATCATACATGTAATTATATAATATAAACACGTTTTAATAACAACCCATTACATTCATTCGTTTATAGACTGACAGCGATAAATATAAAACGATATTACTTTTAACCAAACTTCAATAAACACTTTCACACATTGGGTATAAAATTACTCGTATTCGCTTAGATATATTATAAAGATTCAAAATTAAAAAAAGGTTATTCCCGTCGAAATATGCGGGGAATGTCTGTCGATCACTGCATGCCGTGACAGTAGCGCCAACAGTGAAACTGCTAGAATCTGAAGTATGGAAAAAGTGTTTCTCGAGGCTGCGGCGCTGGATGCCAGAGCACTGGCCGCTGTATCGACGCATTGTTTGAATTCAGCGAAATCCACTTTTGTAATCGCGCAGTAGTGGGTATGGGCGCAGGCACTCTCACACGCTGCGTCATTCGGGGAGTCGTGGACTCTCACGGAATTCGCCCGAAAGTATCTGCGAGAAAGTTACAGAAACATTTACTTGAATGAGATTTGTTTTATTTTTATTGTAACATCACAATTAATACTTAGTGACGGTACCGCCTTGTCGCCTCATTTCTTCCAATGTGCGCAGTAATCACTTGTGAGTTTGTGTGTGTTTGTCTGTGCCTTAGTATGTGCGTGTATGTGTGCTGCGTTATACATAAACAGATAAGTCATTAATAAATTGTAATTTTACAAACTTATTACTATTTCCCAATAATGTTTTTAAATGGTAACTCTGAATTGTTTTTTATTTGAATGAATATCACTTCATTATTTCAAGAATTGAAAATTTATTTCCATCGAGTATGTAATTCAGAAATTCAAAAAAGACAAAGTACACATCGCAATAAAAGTTTTTTTGATCAATAAGAAATTATCAGTAGCCAATTTCACTTTTGGATTAATTATTTTCTTAACTAATACCATAATAAAACATGTCTTTTTTTTACTTTTTGTTAAGTATTAAGTGTATACTTATTACATAAAGAAGAAGACCTATTTATTAAGTTATAAAAAAATATCAAGTATTCTACATAAATATATTTTAAGCGAGGATTAAGTTAGATGGTAAGCAATGAAAGAAAAGTTTGCTTACCTCGAAAAGAGGTAATTAGCGCTAGGGCGATCTTGCATGAATCTTTCCACCAAGTTGTGCAGCGAATTTGCACTGATTTCCTGAAGACCGTAGTAGTTTGTAAGGTTGTATTCTGCTTGCCACTCTGCTTCACCTATTCTGTTAGCGTTTCCTATATCCAAATAGTACTGGGTGTAATCCAATACCTGTGGGAAAGTTGAAAAAATATTTTATGCAAAAGTAATTAAAGCAGATTTATTTATATAGATACTAAAATATTAAAAGTGTATGTCAGTAATTGTAATTTTATTTTTACCGAATAAGTTTTACAACCAAAAATACATCAATTCAAACAATGATTAACGGTATCTTTATTTTATCAATGTATTATCGAATTGTTACAAGAAACGTTTAAGATTATTATAAATCAGTTGAAAGTTATCGTGCTGAGTAAAACCAAGCATGATCTTAATAAATAAACCTTTGCTTATACTGTAAGAGCACTTATATAAAATTTTATACAAAAAACAATATTACTGCAAAAATAAAAATTAACTTTTTACTTACACTTGATATCGCAAAATGTGCTAATGATATAAGAGGTAGCAACAAAAAAGTATCTTTACTAAAAAATTGAGTGACATGTTTTTACAATATTGGCAACGAAATGTTGAATTAATTCCATAATTGGTTAATATGGTTTACATTATGAGCATTAACTGAACTTAAAGTATACAAAATAATGAATTTAGTCGTATGCTACGATTTTAAAAATACAATTAGTGTAACAACTCAGATCTGATAAATCAAAAGCACTAATCAAGAGTTAATATCGATTATTTTTTTTTTCATTTGAGCCATGTATATTTTTATATCTCAAGTAATGGTTTAACGAATTTATTAACAAGATTAATTATTTAATGAGACAATATATAATAATTTATTTATCAGTAAAAGGATCGCTTTGATGTCTTTTTAAAACTAAAACAATCTGAGTTGAAACATACAACAATATAAAAAGGAAATGTTGCTCCAGACCATACAAAACAAATCACTTCGAACGTTAACAGGCGCACCCTGGTACGTTCGAAATACCACTCTCCACAGAGACACCAAAACTGACACCATATTCGACCACGTCATGAAACTGTCGAAGAAATTCTACAGCGACATGACAGACCACTCAAACGACACTATCAAATCGCTACTAAACGATTACATAAAATACCCACACACCGACATAGCACGGCCAAGGAAGGTTCTCCTTCTCAAACCCCCCTAGCTCCCCCCCGACCCGACACCCAAATGCTGGTACACCACAAAATGACACACAAATCGGGGTGACGTCACAAACCACCCCAGGCACACGACACATGCCGACACTGTAGGCTCGACCTTCTCTCGAGGGTAAAAAACAAAAAAAAGAGGGACAAAAAAAAAATATATATATAATATTAATAAAAAAAACATATATACAAACACAGATAAGCAATTCCCCAAAAAACAAAAAAAAAAAAAATATTAACATATACTGCTGCTCGAGGTTAATGAATCACCCTACAGTGTCAACCACCCAACCAACCAACGCCAACAATACACACAAGATCCCACACACAACTTCATATATTTTTATAATTTTATATACCATTGTTTCACCTTACCATTGTTATTTATTGTATATTATTATTGTTATTTACTTATTCTTGGTTGTTAATTTTTTTTATATTATCATTGTTATTACTTGTTTGTTAAAAATTAAAAAAGGGGGGGAAAAAAAAAAAAAAAAAATATATATATATATATGTTTATATATATATACATACATGTCCATCCTGTCTCAACAAAAAAAAAAAAAAAAAATATATGTATCATACAAAGCAGGATCGAACACTATAAAGGGAAAAAAAATAGAAATCCCAACATGAGACGAAAGGGCAATTGGAGTAATCCATAAGGCCCCACACCCAAGTGTAAGACAATAGTAGTACTAAATAACAAACACTCTTCTTAAAACAATTTTGTTTCGCGCAATAACGAATCCGCACGATCAACCTATGATTAAAAATAAAAAAGTTAAAGAGGCAAAAATGAGTTGAAAGTTGAAAGTTGAAAAATGAATTTTTTTTGGAAGTAATCAGACTTAATTGTTAAAAAATAAATGTGTTATTTTTGGATTCCCGGTAAATTGCTCGAATGCAATTGCTCGAATGGAAATTGCTCGAATAACAAGATGCTCGAATGACCAATTCCTCGAACGTCAATTGCTCGAATTACAAATTGCTCGAAAATTTTTATAAAAGTTTTATAAAAGCTTAAACATTAATTACTCATTCTTTAAAAAAATATTTATGCAAGTCGGGAAATAAAAACCATAAATCAAAATAAGTCATAATAAAAAAATATTTTTTATTTAAGTTGCCAGTGGTCGAGTGGAAAAGGTCGTTGGTTTTATTTTCGGAAGTCAGGGGAGGGGCTTGAATCTTTTTAATCAATTATTTTTCAAACTATTTATGGATTTCTGTTTAAAGGCACACATATATGTAATTTCTTGAAACCCTCTAACCCATTCTTACTAAAAAAATGGGCGTAGCGATAGTGATAAGCTAACCGTTTGTTCTGTCTTAGCCTTAGTCTTCTGTGTTCTGGAAAAATATAGAAACAGTTTGAGTAACTAATTAACAAGCAGTTCTCTTAGAAACACTTCTGTTGAGATAAACTCCATTAAGAGGTCATATGATCCGCATTTGGAGCGAACACGGCTAAAATAAATACTTACGAAAATTATTTCAAACCAAGCAATTCGAGCAATTTGTAATTCGAGCAATTGACGTTCGAGGAATTGGTCATTCGAGCATCTTGTTATTCGAGCAATTTCCATTCGAGCAATTTGCATTCGAGCAATTGCATTCGAGCAATTGCATTCGAGCAATTTACCGGCTCCCCTTTTAATGATTGTATTACAGATTGACATACATGTTGACAATGTAACCGCCAGGTGCATTAAAAAAGACATTGTCTTTGTACCATTGACATGTTGGTACAATTGACATCGAAGTTACTGTATGTGTTATACTTTTAATGGTAAAAGTAAAACATATTTAATAAGAACAATATTTTTATAATGAGAAACACTTTTAAACAAAGAATTGAATATTGTGTATTGAAACATCCATTCTCGGAAACTTTTTGCGGTCACGGGACATCATGATTCACATTTTTTGAATCCCGGATCTTGAGAATGATCATTAATTTCATGTTTTATTTTTTATATATTGATGGTTTTTATACTATATTGTGGTACTATTTTTATATTTTATGAATCCCGAAATCCCATGATTGCATGCCCTTTTACGTTTGTATCCACATTAAAAATAACTAGACATATCCATCTTTATATTTAAAATGTAAATAATTTGAAACTTTATATTATTTGAAGTGATGAAGTTTTATTTGTTACATTCTGTTACGTTATAGTTTAGTATTTTTGACTTTAAATAAAAAAGTAGTGAAAGAAAAACATCACTTTAAAATTTAAAACATAATAAAACTCCCTCTTGAAAGAATTGTCCCCGTAACGCAGACACACAATAGTCGACGTAAATCCTTTCCAAAATAAACAATGGAAAACTGATATTTTAGCACAGCGGCATTTGCTTTGAAAGCCTTTTTCAAAATAATAATAATATGACCCTGTTATAGAGGACATATCGGCCTTGACAATTCATTCGCAGGCAGTCACCGAGAGAGAGAGAACTGGCCGAGAGATTCGCACGTTGAAAAACACGCATCGGGTCCTCCTGCAATGTAGCGCAAATACATCCACACACGTGGGCCTGTGACAAAGACTAATGACGCAAGTGAGCCCCATTATGTGAAGTACAATGGGCGCCCGACGGTGTGAGGCTGAGCCCCCCTCGACCTGTCACTTCCTTCCGTTTCATCAACATCCGCGCGATGCGAACTTCGCGATTCGAACGACGAACGCGGGAATACATTTACATTTAAATTGTCGGAATGTATTTTTAAATTGTTGACGGGTACGTTGGTTGCTTATCCGCGAGTCGTCGAAACGAAATTTCAATTTATTTTCCGAAACGCCGTTTGATATTCAAATGGCATTTTTTTGCCATTCGCCGAGTAGGTATCTAAATACGTTTGTGTTATTATGATGTCGCTGTAGATCATTTTTCAAAAGCACTGTTCAAAAAACATTGTTTAGCAATTCATTATACTTTCGATAAATGATCTTCATACTAGTAAAACGTGTTTATTGAAAAAAAAAACTTCTGCTAAATAAACATTCAAACTTTCTTTTTGATCTGAAACATAAGTATTTTTGTTTTATCAAGAACTTCCTTCGGAATAAATAAGACGATAAAAAATACAAATATACGAATGTGGGTATTAGAATTGTGGGCCATACTACATACACTAGTTGAGACAAAAATTGATTTATTGGATATTTTTCAAAACTAAATTCAGTCTTGGAAAAAAGTGAAAAACGTAAGACATTTACATATATGGTTCGTGCAATTGGCAACATTATTCGTGAATCTAGTCCAGCCATACTCAACCTGCGGTCCAATCAGCTTTTATGTGCGGCCCAAAATAGTTTTAGTCACCAAATATTAAATGACGAAGATAGTTAAAAGTTTGACACAATATCAAAATTTACAATAATTTTTAAGTTAACGATTCAAGACTTTGGATAAATTGGTATTTTTGTGTATTTCCGTATTTTTTATTTGTTGTTCATTGTTATTTTTTACATTGAAAAATACATGAATACATAAATGTATACATATGTTTTATTTTATTTTGACATCATAATACATACATATGTATGCAGTATAGTATGTGTTAAATTTACAGTTTACTATAAATAAGTTGCGGCCCGCGTAGAGAAGCAAAAATCTGAATGCGGCCCAGAGGAAAAAAAGGTTGAGCATGGCTGATCTAGTCTGTATTTAAAAATGACGAATAATAATGTGATAAGTTTGAAAAATTAAGTGAATTCATTGAAAAAACAAAGTTTTTTGATTTTTTTCTTAACTTAAAACATATTATTTTTCTAAAATTAAAGCCGCACCCTAGCTCAATTTTTATTTTGTTAGTGTGCGACTTTTTTGTTTATTTACTACCAACAATAAACAATTAACAGGTACCGTATATTTATTTAGTAATCTGCGAAAACCTAAATAATGTTGTGTTTCTTCTCATCAATAACTAAGTAAACTCAGCGTCGATATTCTGTGAACGGATGGATAGTGGTGTTGTAAGAGAAAATATCGCGATAGGGACTGATTCGTTTTTCCTGTCTCAATATTCAACCTTATCCGAAAAGCACACATCGTGTGGTATTTGCCCAGCGAAAGGTTCTATAGCTAGAGCTTTTTGACCTAATACATATTACGTGGGGGCCTGAAATGTTTTGTCGGGCGTTTCCAAATAGACGGATATAGTCAGATATAGTCAGCACTACTTAATTTATTACCTAATCATTTCATTTGCTTTCATAATAAAAGTAGGTCAAAGCTTTCTATATATATTATCAGTACATTTATTTAAGCCTAAAAGCTGTTTACACTTTCCCTGACATATTTTTTCTTCTTGATAAATAACCATCGACATATAGTTTTCTACTATGACTTATTTTAGCCATTGACTATATTAACGATTGTACTATTGGACGAATGAAATATGACATTTGGTTATTTAATACAATTTTTCGCATTACACACTTTCTTTTAAATAAGCAAAAAACGCTAATTTTCATGAATAAACAATTATTTATCTATGAATTCAAATATTACCTTAATGGCTTCTAAACACTAGAATCTATTACTCTTGGCCGGATCTTTGTACAAATAAATAAGTTGCTATCTTTATTTCAATACTTTAGAAAACATGCAGTTTTAAAACTTTTATTTTACGGATTTGTCATGTTGTTTCCCTTTTTTTATATCTCAGAAAAAAAACTGAAAGCTTTTGCGTTCTACAATTTCTGTGTAGATGCTTTCATTGAAAATTCATTTGCTTAAAGTAAGGAGCAAATATATATATTTTTTTTCTGTAATAATTGAACACTTACTATTAGCAGTATGGTTGAGAAGAATAATATTATTAAATCATTAAGCATTATGATCATGACAATGGATAAATGTGTTGACTAATAGTTCATGTTTCTGCTACACAAACATAAAGGTATTTAACTCTCGCGGCTCGGAGACTAGAAAAATACTTCTCGGCCGATGGGGGTCTTTTAGGGACCCCAGTGGTTTCCTCATTATTGGCCTTATTATTATGAATTTCAAAAAAATAAATAGTCTAAGGGCTTTAAAATATCTCTCTGCATCATTCCTCATACATTTTTTTTTATAAAAATCCGTGGTTTTTTAATAAATAATCATATTTTAAGTTGCGCGTCAAATATACGTCGTTTCAATGCAAATGTCAATGTGCGATTGGCAAGCTTTGCTTAGCGGTGTTCAGTCTAGTTATCTTACGAACAATCGCTGATAAGCGGGCGCTTATCTCTTATCTTATCGTATTTATGTAAACTACAAAAGGTCCAAAAAACTATGATATAAGAATACCTTAATTATAAACATTGTATCACCCATATTAAAATAGATATTTAAGATAATGTGGGTATTGGGGTCGCATTTCTTGAGCTTAGAACCGGAAAAGTTAAAGAAAAATGATATGAAAAATAAAATGGATATTAAACATACCTGTCCTCTGTCTGAATCAAACTTGTATAACCTGAGTCCAGGGTTATTTGGCCCACCCGTTGTTCGACGAGGTGTCACCGATGGAGCCAGCATTGCCCAGGATACTGGTTTTCCTGCAAAAGTATTGATCAATTAGAATTTCGCAATATTGTGTATGGGAGTTTTTTTTTATTAACCAACACGTGCATTATCCGATCTTTAAAACAGCACGCAGAGACAAAGTCATTTTTCTATACTTATCCACCAAACAATCCTTATCCTCTTTGAGAAGACAGATTGATCGAGAGACATTATACATTTTCGTTTGAATGTTAGTCTCAATACTAAGAGTCTACATATATAACTGACTTTAATACAATTTATCTTATAAGAAAACGTTATTGGATTAAGTTTGTTTCATAAAAAGAGCGACTGTAGACAAATTTCATAGAAATTGTCGTCTCTAATGATTA
This sequence comes from Himalopsyche anomala, assembly GCA_031772345.1. Lineage (NCBI taxonomy): Eukaryota > Metazoa > Arthropoda > Insecta > Trichoptera > Rhyacophilidae > Himalopsyche > Himalopsyche anomala. The sequence continues at coordinate 21,020,515 of CM062830.1, forward strand.
ACAATGGGATAATCAATCATTCTTACATAATATAACAATGTCTTACACTATCTTGTTGTTTGTCTTCATATTTTATACAATGAATTATTTTATAATATTTGTAACGTATGAATATATAAAATAAAACATTGAAAAAAAATACTTTAAAATCATTTTTTTTCAATTGATGATAATATGAAAATACTTAGAAATTATAAAAACTTTGTCGTCTTAAATGAACATAATTTTATTATCAGACAAAAATTTTGTTAAGTATAAAGTGAAACATGTCTTGATTTTGAAATTCATTTTTGTAAATATGTAGAATTATGTGTTGAGTTTTTACGACGTTCTTTATGTTAGGGTACCGAAATATACTTAGAGGAAATTGAATGTTAAATACGTTTTACGAGTCTTGAATGAATCTTCGTATGAAATAACAAAGCAAATGGTATACAACCGTTAGAGGCCTATGCTATCTAACATTTATTTTATTGAAGAAGATAAAACGTGTAGGTATTTGCATCAGAAATTCTGCGGAATGAGTATAATCCAAACAAGCAAAAATATGGCATATGAAAAACCTTTTAACATGCGAGTCGTACGAGGACGCACATCAAAATGTCTACGATTTTGCTGAATATGACAAAGTTTATTAGAACAATAAAATGTTATGCTCAATAAATCTTTCTATTAAGCGAATTCTTCGTGACTATTAACATTTTTTCGCTGTCGTTGAAACATTATTAATATTGCGTTAGCCTTTTGACTGTGAAGAGAACAAAAAAAAATATAAACAGCATTTTTCAATTATTTTAAATATTCTTTTACCTTTGTAACCAATTATGTAAAACTAGCATTGTAAATTATTTCAAAATACGTTTTATGTATACGAATTTCTCTAGATTAAGTAGTTATATTTCTAATCGTTTATTTAATATAGAAAGCCTTACTTATTTAACTATTATTTGAGCAAAAACCATAAAAGTGTTCACTATATATATATTAAAAAAAGCATTTATATTATATAATCATACGCTAAGTAACTAGCCTGCAGCGTTTTCTTACTGAAATTAAGTTACATATTCCATATTATTTTTGTTTTATAAATGATGAAAATCTATAAATCGATGTATGATTTCAAGCACTGATTTTGGTACTTAAACTAAGGTTTTAATTTTAAAATTTAACACATTTTATTATAAATCATATAAAACATTTTAAAGTGTACTTTATATATATATATAAAATGACAGTGACTTTTGCTTAAATTAAAAAGATATAAAATGATTAGGATAATCTCTATGCAGATTTTTCTAAAAGCCTAGATGAATAATACAAATATAAACCTCTTGATCAAATGAACTTATTGAAAGTTGGCTTAATAGTTGGCTTACCTGAATCGTTATACATGATTCGGAAGGAGTCTGAATGTAGATGTCCGAAGAACTGTCCTGCGATTATAGAAGAAAATCGCCTTACTAGTTTTAAATAGCGACGATTGCTCTCCTCGGAAAGAGCTGCGTGGGGTGGTGGAGGAGCGCCACCTTGGCGTTCATCCGCCCCTGGAGGAATATGGCCGACAATGTACACCTGAGGAAAAGAAGAAAAAAAAATAATTACGTGAAAGGCTGTGGTTGTAAGATAATAACTAATTTAAAAATTCATAAATTGGATAACCCGTTTGAAAATTGAATCAATTTGTAATACTGTATCATTGGATGTATTCTACATTTGTGTATTGTGATTTCGAAGTTTTGTTTATTAAAAATGATTGTCCCTTCATCTCATCTCGTCTAACGTTAAAGATTAACTGGTTACGTGCTAGCTGGTTTCAAAATAGTTTCAAAATGCACAGTGGAAAAATTGTAAGAAGAAGTATTCTACATTTTGTGGCAATTTTTATAGTTTAATTTTACAGGCGTGAGAGGAATAACAACTATTTCAGTAGCACAAACTGATAATTATTATTACAACCAGAATAATTGTAATTAGCAATACGACACAAAATAGATGTTTTGTTTTATATGCTATGTCAGAAGGTAACCTTCAGCCTCTTTCTTTTTCTGATGCGGCTTTTTGACTTGATTAAAATATTCACTTTGATCAAAAAATTATATGCAAGTAATCAAGCTATTAGATGTTCGACCGTCGAAAAAAGTAGGAGAGGTGTAAGCGTTTTCTTTACTGCGGCTTTATGTTAAGTCAGATAAGTGGTATTTAGAAATGAAAAGGTTCCCCACCTCTGTGCTATGTTATCACTGAGGATCTCAAATTTTCTTCTGTATAACGTTTTATGTTACAAAATTGAAGAAAAAGTTAATTTATTTTCGACGAAAATTTTTATGCAAGATAAAAAGTACATCAAAAAAATTCAGATAATAAATCAAATAGCAACATATTTCTGATTTCGTATTACATTGCTGGTTTTAGTGCTTTTTGCTTATCGTATTCTAAAAAAATCCAGATAAAAATGAGACCACATTCTAATCCAAGCTTCGAGCGGAAAATTTATAGTACAGTATTGAAACAATCTCTTTGGTGGCTATACAGCACAAATAAAATAGTAGTCCTATCTACATGGTAAATCATCTGAAAAATAACAAGATAGTAAAACATCTCGAACGGGTAAAATCTGAGATATTGGGGTCTTTGGGCTAAGAAAGCCGAAAATCTAGGACAAACAAGAAAATAAGAAACAGAAAAATGTCAAGAGAAGGATTTTTTTATTACCTCGAGCACTTAAAATATGTTATAGTTTTTCGCTATTGAAAAGAATTCTGTGGCCAATCATAATAATTGTATTATCTACAAAAAATGCTTTTATAACAATGGAAAACTTTTAGTCATAAACTCAGATTTTGATTATTTTTGAGATATAGCTTTTTGTTTTTGATTATCTATTTCAAGTGATGATATTTAAAGTAAATCACATACTGTGAATGATTTCGGGATTCATAAATATAATTTGACAAATACCATGTTAATGTAAACAAATTGATACTACATCATTAAGTAGAGAAGGTGTTTTTAATAAGACATTGAAATATTAAATAAAATATTTCCAAACTACAACATCGAATATTAGGCTCGATAAAACACTCTTTAAACGATTCAAACGTGAATATGATCCTTACATACAATTGTACATATTATGTGTATGAATATGTAATTTATTATGCTTTATGACCTAATCAGTGTGCCCAAAGAGAATTCAGATTATTGTTTCAAACAGTGTTGTATTTTACGAATCTAAAAAAGTAGAAATATAAGACAAATGAAATTTTAAAATGATAAATGAATAGAGTCAAAAATACCTCGTTAAACTGATAATGAAATTAGGTATTATTACACAGATCATGGTTTCATTAAAAAAAATAAAAAGTATGAATATGTCTTCAAAACATATTTTCTTTTAGTTTGTTCACTATCAATACTTGGCGGAAAGGCATTATATTAATAAAAACACAATATTCCTTTGTACTTTATTCCACTTTATTTAATATGTCAGTACCGGTCCTGACATACTAAATAAAGTGGAATGAAGTACAAAAAAATATTGTGTTTTTATTAACATATTTTCTTTGTTTTATATTCAATTAATTTATGAAAATTCAGGTAACTGAAGTAAGGCTTCAATATGAATATAACACTAACGGTAGTCTGTGGCGATTATTAAATACGAACATATTTTCGTTATAATTTTAGAGTTATTTGTACATCACTTTTATCGTGTGAATTCCCACAAAATAAACGATGAAAGTTAATTGAAAACGATTTCAAAAGAATATTTAATCAGCTAGAAAGCACTAAATATTTTCTGAGAATACAAATTAATTATTAAAATGCAACGTTCAGACTTGATAGCTTTGGAAGCTTTGCTACTTTATTAATTATTCATGAAACAAAGAATTCTTAACTATCTCAATTGATCGATACCGTACAGTGTAGTTGATGTAAAGCGAGTTTTGTATATCCAACTAATACAAATTAATTAAGTGAAAATGTGTGAGAGTTGTAACTATGTATATAATTGTTTCCTACACTGAATAATTTTCACGTTTTTATTTAACTCTTACGCGATGCTTTTATTGTATAGCCAACTGCCAATAGAGTTTTTAGTTTATTTGAAAGATTTTTTTACGTGTACATATTTGTTATTTATGACTTACATTTTATCACTTCATTCAAATATAGATCAGGTGGTAAAATTGTTTTTTATTTATAATTTTTGTCATTGTAGACATTAATTTTACATAATTTTTACTATGTTTTTTTCGTACATATAAGTATATATTTTAAACATATTAAAACAAAAACTTTAAGATTAAGACAAAATTAAGACAAATTACAAAAAAAATCAGACAAAAATTAAAATTAAAATCATTCGTACTTAAACAACACTGTGAGCGTAAGATTGTCTGAGGATGCCTCTGAAAGAGGCGGAACACGTGTCACCTTTAGTAGCACAATACGTAGAATAATCTAACTTATTTTAAATTTTATATTAAAATTAACTTCCACAAAGTTACCGCCATATCCATCGATAGCATAAAGATTGAAGATCTCTCTACTCTTTGTTTTAGGATATAAAGAGTGAAAATGATTTTTAATGAACCTCTCAGGAATCCATGTTTTCGGACAGGAATCCATATACTAATCAAACACTCAATTTCAGTACAAGAATTTTACTAGGGCGTTGACCATGGACCCGGTTACTGTAGACAATACATACATGGACAATTTAAAATGAGTGAATGGTATAAATGTTATGTTTGAATATTATTTCAGGAAACATAACCACCCCTGCATATACAAGGGGTGCATTGATCCAATGCCACATTGACCGGCCGCCACTGCCTACTACTCTCTTTGAAAAAGAAAGCCTGAACGACTGAGTAAAAAACAGTTTTCTTAGAAAAACTTCTGTTAAAACTGTTGTACTCCACATTGGGAGCGGAGATGGATACAAAAAAATGTAGATTAACAAACAAACCTTGTTACTTAACAATTTATAGACCTTTTGGAGAGTTAGATATCCGTTCTTTCGATATTTATTAAAAAATACAAACTCACGCGGGAGCAGTTTGTCGTTTATTTTATAGCCGATGGTTACGACATATTTTTTGTTGTTGATTAAATTATGATTACGTTTCGTAAACTACGTCACGTAAAGAGATTAAGTTACGTAAGGCGTAAACCTCATAAAGCACCAATACGACAGATATTCTCTGGAGAGGCATACGCTCTGATGGAAATACTCAATGTTATAGATCACTCCATATACGTGTCAGTGAAAAACGTGTACGTCCAAGCAACCAAATAATGTATGGGTTCTTTTTTGTTCAATATAAGGAAAGAGATCGTTGTACCAATTATTAACCAATTTTTATGCAACAAATTTTTCCCAGTAATAAAATATAGTAAATCCGTTATTAAAAGTCTAATATTGTCTAGAATTGATGACATTTTTTTATCCATGTCCGCTCCCAATGTCGAGCATATAGCCTACTAATCTTAACAAATTTTTTTCTAAGAAAACTGTTTGTTACTCAGTCGTTCAACATTTCTTTTCAAAAGAGAGTAGTAGGGTCAGAGGGACAAGACTAAGACGGGACTAATGGTTGACTAATCGCTATCGCTACACCCAGTTGTTAAAGTATCGGAAATTTCGGAAAAAACTTTTAAACATAAAAACACCCATGCCTTTAAACATAAATTTATAAACCGATCGAAAAAATGCTGTTCGTACTGGGACTCGAACCCGCGAAGTCCAGCACGGAGGCAAATAACGCTAACCGCTGCACCAAAAAACCCGACAATTTTTAGACGTCACAAACACTCATGCCTTCGAACAAAAATCGAAAACCAATCGCAATTTCTAGGCTGAAAGTAAAATAAAATAAAAAATCTAAATAATTAACTTATTTTTTAATTATCAATGGTGTAAAAAAAATGCATTAAAAAAAATGTATATTTTTAAATAGTTCATCGTGAGCGAATATTTTTGCCATTTTATTGTTATATGACATAACAAGCTGGCTTTAAAATATAATACTGTAGTAAATCAAAAATAGGTCAAAGTTCTTTATTTTATTTTCAATAAATACATACGAAATAAATACAGTTGCAAAAAGGTACACAACATTCTGAATGAAATGTTTTTTTTTATACTCCAACCATTTTGATTTAGATTATTCGTCATGCTTCTTTTACGTCGACATTATTGGGTAATATATTTTTGGGTTTTTTATGACTGCAATTCAATGCATTCCTCATTTCAGGTTCGTCGTGATATGCAAAAAAGAATTTGTAGGATTTTTCCCTTACGGTCGTTACATAGTCATAAATTTACTTTGAAGGTCGTAACATGTAAGAAGTACGGATGAATTGTTAAATGAAACAACACATATGAAAAATTCTTCAGCAATTTACATAATAAATTTATAATAAAGCTTTTATTAACACATTATAAAATATTAATCAACAATTTTAAGCAAACTTAAAAAAATATACCTAATATAAAATAACAAATCATTTGCAAGATAAAAAAACGTATGCTTATTTTTATTGATATTCATTTGCCGCCTGCGTGGTCGAGTGGTCAACGTCGTTAGCTTCGGTTACGAGGGGCACGGGTTCAAATCCCGGTGCGGACAGTTTTATAAATTGATTTTTCGATAGATTTATGAATTTCTGTTCGTAGGCATGGATGTATGTGATGTCTTCAATTCCCCACTCCCACCCATCATATCCTATGAACGGGCGTAACGAGAGCGATTAGCTTACCACTAGTTCTGTCCTAGCCCTATCCTTCTATCCCTACTCTCTTTGGAAAAAGAGATGTTGAGCAACTGAGTAACAAGCAGTTCTCGTAAAAACATATCTGTTGAGATAAACTCCATTAGGAGTCCATATACTCCACATTGGGAGCGGACATGGCTTAAAAAAATCATATAAAGTAACTGTTACGTCAAAAATATAAAAAATATAAGAACCAATAATAAATAGACCAGTTGTAAAATATAATTGTTCTATCATTTAGCAGATAGATAAAAAGCATTTCTTTTTTTGAGGGAAAAATGTTTATTATGGCATTAATAATTGATATCAAAATACGCTGTAAACGTTTCATTTTTCCGGAAAAATCAATCTTTTTTTCTAGAATAACATTGTATTTAAAGGTCATAAAAATTATGACTGTCATTTTTTTTATACATTCATATTTGACATCGTATTCTTATAAACGACAATTAATCGATTATAGGTACGTGGTTTACTGACATGGGAAAAAAAATTTGTAGATACCATAAAAAAATAAAGCATTTAAACTAATCAGATTTTAGTAATGTAAACTGAATACATTTTAGCTTAACATTTAAAATATTAATATTTTCGCACATGTCCGATGTCATAAAAATAAGATATTCTCTGCTATACAGCTTAAAATGTTTACAACAAATCAATAAAAACCGATAGTAATTAAGTGCACAAATTTAATCCAAGATAACTTTAATTGTTTCTGATGTTTTTATTTTCTTGCTCGGCAAAACAAACTGCAGGAGTGAGGAAACCTAAATAAAACGTTTATTAGCTCCTACACATTTTTTAGATCCACAACAATAGTTTAAAAATAACCATTTCAATTTGATTAGAGATTTACGGAAGCTGTTAAAGTGTACACATCTAATTTGAGAGGGATCGGCTAATTTATAACAAGTCGTTTTATTACATTATACGTAAGTTACAATGTTCTCTAAAATAGTGAGTAAGTAGTTACTTAAACTAAGTCATTTCTCTTCAAACACTGCATATTAAACGCGCAATATTGATTGATATATAGTTAAAATGGCTTTAATTGATACAAATATTCCGTAAGCTTAATTTTGTTGATTCGGCTAAAAATATTTGCTTTCTATAAAAGCAGTAAATATTTAAATGACCGCTTCGACACATTCACTTACCGTTTAATATATCAAAATAACCGCTTTGGAAGAAGTAATAAAACATTGTATTCGTAAATTCACTTTTCAAGTCACTTTTAATGCAGAGCAAGAAAACGTCTGAAGAATCATATTTCACGCAACATGCACTTAAACAGGACAATATAATTCGGGATATTTTGAAAGAGGTATTGGTACTTCTGAACCCAAAAGGAAGCTTAAGCAGTCTTAGGTATGTAACAGAATAAAATATATAAACCATAAAACGATTTCTGATGAAATAATAGGACAATTAAAAAAAGACGTTAGAAAAGTAAACATACAACTTGTTGAAGATTGATTATAAAAATATTTATAGAGGCGAATATAACAAAAATATTTTGTATAATTTTAAAAATCAGTTTGATTATGTGTGTTTATTTAACTGATTTTGGCACAGTTGCTTGTCATGTTTGTCGGAAATTTGTTTTTAAGATTCCAGTTTATAAATCATTTTTATTAGAAATAATCTATACAAATAAATGCTTTTTTCACAAACTGATATAATAAATGCACACACTGAGTGCTTCCAGACAAATAATTATTGATATAAAAGAATCCTTTTCATTACATAACTCAGTATTATTGCTTACTAACTTTTGTCAGAAAAGTGATGATTTAAAACTGATGACATTTAAACATAAAGCGTTTCTGCGTGCTAAATTTCTTTTTCATTTTTTTTTGTACGTAGTGCCTATTTTATTTCTAGTTTTAACTAAAAAATATTTAATGCCACAAACTGATTGTAAAAATACACTAATAATTATAGTATAAACATAGTTAGTTAAAATCCTCCAAGCTTTAATATCTTAAATGAATACCGTCCTGGCCGTTATACACACCAGCATAATTACAACAAAAACTGTGCTTTATTTAAAATAATACATGAAATTAAAACATATGTATTTCCCAGAACTTTGGGTTGTTTTATTTATACACACAGTTGTATCCTTTATGAAAATTGAGCTATGTATCGTCTGGGGAGGGTATCCGAGTCTCTGTCGAGATCCTAGGAGTTGTTGGGTTGTGTCCCTGGGCGATAAAGGTTGTAAAAGCTTCGCTGTCACCGAAAACCAGTCCTAATTAAATCAACTCTGATGGGCGTAAAGCTGTGGTTACCTTTACTTAAGTAGTTCACTTTCGTGGAATAGTAAGAAGCAATCGATATTGAATCATAATACTGCTGACATTAACGGCAAATATTGTAAATGCTTTACACTTTCCTTATTGACTCTGGAACTGTATGATAGATAATTTTAATTAAAAAAAACGTGTTGAATTATTGATTTAATAAAAGCGTTACGTGTATATAAACTAGAAAATTACCTGATTGCTAATTTATTGATCAAAGTTTATAAAAAAATATGTTGCTCTTCTGAAAAAATAATATCGCATTACTTTGGTCAGAAAGAAAAGTGATATGTTTTAAAACAGTCTATTATTTAACAGTGTATTAACACGAAAAATAAATTATTTTAGCATTTTAAAATGAATGTTAGTGTGAACAAACATGAAAATATATCAATTTAAATATATATTTAAATTTCAAATCATTTTTTAACAGTTTTTATTTAAGGGTGAGTGCAATAGAGACAAATTATTGTTACTTATTTTGAAAAATTTGTATAGCTAATTGAAGTCTTGCGATAGGATTTTCAAAAATCTCCAGTTAAGGTCAGCATTCTTTATTTTTTTTATTCCACTCACTGAAATTTATTTATAAAAAAAATAACAGGAGCCAGTGGCTTTTTTAAAAATAAATAGTTGCATATCAACCAAAACGCACTATTTTTTTTCCAAATATGTATAGTAAAAACTTAAGATAAGTATGTAATTGATTTATATCATTTCTCCGTTCGACAGATAGTATTTCAAAATTAAATAAGCCATGAATAAAATTTTTAAAAAATTAAAAATAATAGTGTGTTTTCGTTGGGATGTAATTATTTAATGAAATAAAAAGAAGTCACTGTCTAAGCACACCGCTTTTTATTAATTGTTGAGAGATAACTGTTAACGAAGTATAAATAATATATACGAAACTATTAACTCAACTGGGATGTTTTAAATATCCTTTAAATGTCGATTAATCAATTAATCGAATATTCGCAAATAAGTCACTTAACGATTTGTCAAAATTATAGATGTCGCAGTAGACTGCTATACTCACTTTTTGGCATGTATGTAAGGTTACACTTACTAATCATATTTTATAGTTATAGTTACTAGTCATATTTCATAGTTATACTTTGTAATCATATTTCGTATTAAATCCAGTGAACTTGAAAATATTATTAAAGTGCCATGGAAGATGTATTTTTAAATATTATTTTTTCATTTAATTTGTATGTAGTGCTCACAACGAAGGATACGACGTATTCGTAAATACTCGTGTATATATATATTTTTTAGTTTTGTTTGTCAATCAGACTCAAAATTAAAAATACGTTGATATGGACTTTTTAATACGCTTAAAATGGATTTGAACAAAAAAAGGTATATTTTGTTAAGAATAGATCAAAACAAAGTGTTTTAGATGGTTTATGCTAGAACAGCAACACTTGTATATAATTAAAACCTTTTGCAACATATTTTCGCATAAATTGACAAAATAAACAAACAGCGCATAACTTTAATAGTTCCTAGTTGCATACATATTTATATCATTCGAGTAGTTGTATTATTGGACTGGGTTGCGAAACATAAATATTACGTTTCACAAAAATTTTCTACTTGCCTACTGCCAGTTACATTTTCTCTCTTACTTCTGATATATTTTATTTGTTAGAAAGCTCATATTTCTTTTCAATAGGTATTGTTTTCTTGGATTATGTACAAATGAAACTAGGGCACTGCCAAAATACTCAGTATAATATAAATCGACCGATAAAAATTTTCCTCTACATAATTGAATATTTGTATATTAAAGTTGAAGAATAAATTGTTGAATACGAACAGTAAAAAAGGTACCTTATACTCTTGATTGATAAATAAACTGCAAATTAATGTTCTGTTTTACACGTAAATCAATTATGATTTGATTACATTTACCAAATTCAGTAAAACAACCAATATGTCAGACGTTAAGTATAGATTAGGCAGAACATTTTTTTATGACATGTATGCATTTACAAATATGAACAAAATATAATTATGAAAGTGAATTTGAATTGATGAGATTTATATCACGGTCAACAAAACGGGATAGCATACAAAAAATAATAGATTTACGAGTCATTAGAATTGGATTAATTATAAGAAGATATCAATCAAAAAGATTTATTGTAAACAAATGAAGTATTGTTTTTTGTCGTTTCCAATAAATACATATTTGTATTTGTTCCACTCAATAATGATTAATATGAATTTAATTTGAAATTATTGTTTCAACTTTTATCCGCTTCAATACTTTTTGAACTTAAAATTGAAATTTAGTAAAGTAAAACCTCGATGTAACGGATTAATAATGTTGCATTTCAACGTAGATTCCATACAATTAATGTAATTTTACTTTATTTTTTGATTCTTTAAATGATAAAATAAACAACACAGTACTTTTTTTTACGGATACGTAACGGTTTTAGAAACGAACAATCGTCTTTGATCCAATATTGGATGAGATAAACCCTTTTCTACTTTTTTGTCCACATTTATTACTATACTTAAATTATATTATCTCGTCAATTTAACAACTCCGAGTAAAGTAAATATTTGTTGTTAGCCATTGCTTCTATTATACACAAACGTTGTATGTTTGTTGTAGTACCATAAATACATCCTTTTTCATAGAAAAATATTTATATACAATATAATAATATGTAATAAATATCGTAATACAAAATAATTTAATTTAATACAGTTATATCATTTCAAGGATGTATACAAACTAGTAGTTAAAATAAAATATATCATTTTGAGACGAATTCCAATTTTGAACTTTTCAGCGTTTTTCTTTTAAGAAATACACAATAAAGTATTGATATTTATAAAAAAATCTGTATGAATGATGAGAAAACATACGAAACAATATCGGTGGGAGGTTATGTTGTGAAACCCTTTTTTAATCCATTTCTGCCTCCTAATGGAGGTATCTCAACAGATTGTTTTATACGAGAACTGTTTGTTAATCAGTTGTTCAACCTCTCTTTCATCAAAGAAAGTACGTATTACTCTATTTTATAACATAGTATTTCTTATTAAAAGCAGTAAATTATCTTAAATTAATTGTAAATGGCTGTTAAAAAATCGTTTATTTGTATCAAAAATTCAAATTTGTTTTGATATTTTCTTATATTTTTTTAGTAAATAAATAAAACAAGTAGAATTTGAGTAAATAATCAATAAATTAAAGTTATACTCAGAGTACAGAGTAGGTGGCTTGGCAGAAAGTTCAAGCGGTGACATTTTAATTGACATCGTGAAATATCAATTACTAATTGGCATTTTGAAGTATCAAATTGTCAGTAACGAAGAATGACCTAACTGTAACAGATGATATTCTTGTATGATTATTTGTGATCTTTCACAATGAACCGTTCACTAAGTGACTTTATCGTACTTCAATTGGTGAATATTAATTAATGCGATCAAAAATTAATGATTAATCAAAAAAATCGATGGAAAAAACGCACCCTTGGCGGCATACATAGACCTGGTGCCAAGTTTTTTGAGTGCCTTTAGGATATGGAATAAACTGTCCACTGCGAAAAGGCTTTGAATGTGTGCTTTCCGTTTTCAACGAGCACACATTCTATACAAAAATGGAAAAAACAGAGCCTCCGGAGACAAAGGAGTCACGTTATTCTGTTTTATTGATCAATAAAAATATACGAAGGGTCAATTGAGACCCAAGAATAGAACTGACATTGTTTCATCAATAAATTTACTTCAATAATTTTTTTATGCCTTTCAAAGCGGGAGTTAATTAACACTAATAATAATGAATTCAAAAAGTGGACGATTTAACGATACCGGGTTGTCAGTTAGTTTTGTAAGGAAGCGGCTTAATCTGAATAGTATAAAAGAATTTACCTCCTTCAACATAATTTGTTGATAGCAGAAGATTAGGTCTTCTCTTAGGAATCGTTAAATTAAATAAAATTGTAATAACTGTAATTACAAACTTATTAGGTAACAATAAGCAATTAATTAATGGCAGTAATTTAAAAAACTATTAATTACAGATTCGATTAAGGATTTAATGGTGAGGGGCAAGGGAGATAAACTTTTTCTCCAAAAAAAGTAGCAAATTTTTTGAAGTGACAGAAATTTTCTGGTGACAAAACTAGACCTGGATGTTCAATAGGACCGTCATGGTTATGTTTACATTACGAGAATAACATGCCTATTTCTATAGACATAATAAGACAATCCCAGAGAATATGCTCTGAATTTGAATTACTGTCACTCATCATTACGGAAATTCATGATTTTTTGATAGAAACCCATAAATCGATTAAAAAGCAAATAAATAAAATAATTAATTCGAGAACCAATGACCGCGAATTTGAATAAGATGGTAGCCGGTAAATTGCTCGAATGGAAATTGCTCGAATTACAAATTATTCGAATTGCTTGGTTATTTAAAAGATTTTTCACGACTTTTTCTACGAATTTCATTTTTATCTTGTGCGACACTTATTTAGAGAGTGAAATATAAACATAATTTTCGTAAGTATTTATTTTAACCGTGTTCGCTCCAAATGCGGAACATATAATCTTTTAATGTAGTTTATCTCAACAGAAGTGTTTCTACGAGAACTGCTTATTAATTAGTTACTCAAACTGTTTCTATATATTTCCAGAACACATAGAAGACTAGGGCTAAGACAGAACAAACGGACAGAACAAACGGAAACAAATTGATTATCTTGTTATTCGAGCAATTTCCATTCGAGCAATTTACCGGGAACCGAATAAGATGAGTACTCAAAAAAAATTCCAAATCGGTAACAAAATTGGCAACAGTAAAATTGTTGAAATAATAACAATAAAGTTCAATAATATATTCTTGTTCATACATTGTTCTTCATGTCACACTCAAAAATAACATTAAAAATGAAAATTTTGTGAATCATTGTAGCTGGTGCGAATATTATTCCGAGAATAATATGTATATACACGCCGTCAAATAAAAGAATGAAACGAAAACCAGATAACGCCATTTGCTGAATTTGATTAAAAGTAAGGCCTTAAACCGCTTTATGTTGCTTGTACACAGTGTTCGATACATGCTCCGAAAAACCAGTACGGAATAAACAAGTCGAAAAAAAACATGTTTATTCAATTTTAAAACCATCCGCGCTGACAAAACTTTATTACGCAAGTTCGTTCGGAAAGGGAGACATGCCCGTTTCCATGCAGTGGCGTGACAATTATTCTGCATTCTATAAAATAACATAACATTTTATTTAAAAACATTTAAAAAAAATAACTGTTTTATAAAAAAAAAAATTGTCTGTTTTTTTTTTTTTAAGTAAATATATCAGCCCAATATTTTATGATTTAAATAAGTGTGTGATCGAGTTGTCGATATCGTTGTTTACGATTTAGGTGCTGAGTTTCTAATTCCAGGTGTGGGAGTTATATAAATGGATTTTGGTTTATAGATTCAAAGGTAATGAATATCTTTGATGATTGGAATTTCCTCTCATTCATTAGATTCTCAAAACGGAGGGTTCAGATAGCGATAAGCTTATCACTAGTCCTATTTTATCCATTTCCTTATGTACACTACTATCTTTGAGTTTAGAACCCCGAGTTCTATCAATGCCATGATTTAATATATTGAAAAGCTAAAATATTGTTTTTTTGAACCTAATATAAATACAATTTCTTTAATGCTATAATGTCTACATACCAATTCTACCAAATCATTTTTTACCCAAAACACAAAGTTATTACATTCAATTTAATGATACAAGGCGTGGGTGATCAAACTGCTGTCCGTTGTAGCTGGAGTAGTGCGTTTTTCAAATAGACTCTAACTAATTTTTATATATTTTTTTTTGAAATCATCAACAGAATAGAGGTATTCTTAATTGAGAAGTTTTCGTCTCAAAATAGGCTCAATGCTCGAAAGTAAATATCTTTGTAAAAGTACATTTTAAACCATGGAATTCATAAAACCAAAATACAGATGTTCGTTGATAGATAAATCTCTAAGAAATTTGCTGCGCTTGGCAACTACAAACATCCCAATTGTTTTTTTGTTTTAATCGTTTTAAGTAGGCGTTCAAGTGCACGGATAAACTTGAACTGACGCATAAACACGAAACATTCATTTGCTAAGCGTCAGTTCAAGTTCATCCGTGCACTTGAACGCCTGAAGATGCCGAAAGGCGAAACCCGGGTCGTTAGTGACAAAATCTGTGGGAATGTACATAATTTGAACGAATCAAATTTAATATTGAAATTCCACCAAGCACCTTCAGTCGAAATCTTCAATTATCCCAATTGATATTGATACTTTAGTAAAGGATACAAAACTGCCACAAAATGAATACCAAAATAAATTAAATTGTTTAAATTGCTTCAATATAAATAATTGAACATTATTACTTTTACTTATGGTATTAACCAATATTATACTTTTAAACAATATAAGATGTAATGTATTACTTTTGATGCGGTCTTGATATGGTGACAAATATTTTTTTGAAATGCGAACCTTGGGTTGGACAGTTGTTATACGTACATTTTATTTCTTATTTATGATATTGTGAAAGAACTTTTCTTTTCATAAATACATTTTGGCTCATCCCACATTCCACAATCTATAATATATGTATATAAATAATTATTTTACTTATTTAATGCTTCTACTCTAAATCTCGTTGGCATCACGTTGATAAATCCATCTCTTTTCATCTTTTCCTGGAAAATTTTACCGTAGCACAAATTTCCAGGAAATTTCCAGTTTGCATCGCCACTCATGCTTACGATTTTTCGAGAAATGTGAGATAAATATATGAGTGTTCTATATTACAACGTATTCTTAGAGAAAAACATATTTTCAAAACTGTTTTTATTTTGTATCCATTCTTGTGTATCAAAAACATTGAAGACTTAAAGTTCACGCATATTTGTCATTAATTACCGATTTTAGATGTATTTTTATAAATATTGTTATAGTTTTATTTCTCTAAAACAGGCGTTGCAATTTTTTTATCTTAATGTGGGTGAACGAATATTTAATTTAAATATACGCTTCTATTTTTGTATATGATTTGAATAGTTGCTTAAAAACAACTCGCCCGTCACTGATCTAAGTAGAAAGTAAGGAAATAAAGAAACGGCAGGATTAAAATGGCAGGCTTTAGCTTAGATAAAGAAGGAAAGTAAAAGAATATTTTTAAAACATTCCCCGCCCGTAGTAGATGAATCTCCTTAGTAATCCTGGATTAGTTTAATCTCGTGACCCAAGAAGCGGTGAGAGTTGCCACAATCTGCTTTCTTTATTTCCCGAAAATGGATATCGAGCCCTCACCTGATAAAAAATAAATAAAAAGTTCATAGTCTCCTTAACAGCACTTTGCTCTTAAATAAGATAATAATCCTCCTTCTAAGATTGATTTAAAACTTGGAGAGCACAATGCATTCTTTGTTTATATTTTGGAAAATCTTAAGTGGCACCTAAAGCCATTAAAAGTAAGTAATTCTGAAGATTTCGTCTATGCTGCTACATTATTTTACGACATAAATATGAAACTAGTCATATTTGAATTGAATGTTTTTAACACTCGCGGCTTGGAGACAAGAAAATTACCTCTCTTCCGATGGGGGTCGTTTAGGGAGCCCAGTGGTTTCCTCATTATTGGCCTTATTCTTATGAATTTCAAAAAAAAAATAGTCTTAGGGCTTTAAAATATCTCTCTGTATCATTCCTCATATTATTTTTTTTTTAAATCCGTGTTTTTTTAATAAATAATCATATTTTTAGTTGCGCGTAAAAAAGAAGTCATCCCAGCACACATATAAAATCGCAACTGACGAGATTTAGCTCACCAATAATTGCACATGCTATTTTACGAGCGACCGCTTATCGCATTATCGCGTATTTATATAAAATGAGGCATGGATGTCAGTAAGATATTGTGTTTTTTTTGAGAATAGTATTTGAGGATACATAAATTATTATCTTTAACTTTGTACACATCAATCCGTTTTTTTTGTTCTACTTTGAGGATCTTTTTTATTTAGTTGATTTTTTCTTTTCGGTTTTATTTAATACAGACGGAACTAGCGATCAATTTTTTTTTCTTCTACAAAAGGTCCAAAAAACTATGATGTAAGAATACCTTAATTATAAAAATTGTATCACCCATATTAAAATATATATTTTAGAAAATGTGGGTATTGGGGTCGCATTTCTTGAGCTTAGGAACCGGAAAAGTTAAATTGATTTTTATTGCATCTTTAAAATTGTATTGGATGAATATATTATTAATATTTTAATACGGAACAATATAGTAAACGGTTTTTAATAAACCATACTTTCCATCAATCGAAAAAAGAGCTTGAGTATTAATTTTAAGTATTATTTAGACTATTATTCAACTTAACATGAATATGCTTGATTTAAAAAAAAAACAAAAATAATAATATAATTAAAAAAACCAAGAGTAATATTATAACTCCCCCTTTTTCTTTGACATTTAGCTCTATGTTTAATGAGCGATACAATATAAATTATATTACATGGCTTATGGGTAAAAAAAATGTTTTTTTTACTATTGTCGTGGTAAAGCATTCAATTTTTCGTTGTAGGGTCATTAGTACAGTATTTCACGTCGTTTGTTTCCGTGACAGAAATCACGGCTTCAAGTCTACTGATAACTATAACACCGGGAAGGTAGTCCCACAATTTTCCCAAAGATCAGCAAGAAGCAATTCCTTATTAAGTATATTGTAGTAAAATCTTAATTTTTATAAAGTTTAACATAACGAATGATACACGAAAGATATTTAATATTATTTTCTTTCAAAACTTTCCTTATTTAGTGTCCGAAAAAACGTTGGTGTCGCTTTGTTCACCATTGCCCTAGCCTATAACTTTCTGAACCGTTCGTGGTATAATCTTGTGTTTTGCACCACATTTATAGCAATTGAAGAGGAATGGATCTACCTTCTCGCGAATTGTTTTCGCAATGGAATTGACAGTTTGAGAAAAAAAAATCTTGACAATACTTCTATTGGAAAGGTTTTCTTCATTTAATAATCCAACCATTTGTTTTTTTCCTCGTTCGTGAGATTAGTTATTGTCACCGTTACGAAAAAAACTTTTATTTTTCGAAAAATTGAAATATTTTTTTTTAGTAATTTAATTAATTAAGATTAGATCATAAATAATAATAGAGTACTACTTAACTGACAATTTCTTATTTAAAAAACCGCTAAAACTTGTCAGCGTAATGCAACAATAAGATCTCGAGCATTTGTTGGCAATTTAAAAGTCGGGCTAAAACTGACTTTTCTCGTTATGTTAACCCCTACCCTTTCGTAAAATCAAATTTTAAAAAAAATGATACTTATTTTATTACTTGATAAAAGTTTCCTTTAAATGCCAAAGTCACTAACTACATTTGTTTAGAATTCGTCACATTATCTTACTTTAAATAAAAAATATCAAGTGGCTAAATTATCCTGGTAAGGGACTGTATATTGACAAATTCAAACAAAACATTCAATACAAATATTATTAACAAGGACTCAGACATATTTGATTGCATGAACATTCTCTTTGAAGATAAAATGCAGTAAGTAAAACGTTATTAAGCACGGACTTTATATGTGTTTGATCTCCATGACGCTTTATTATTAATATGACGTGTACATCTTTTTGAGCGTAGGACATTCATCAAAAGCTTTCGAGCTATAAGTAAGAACTTTTGAAAGTTGTATTTCAAAAACTTAGAAACTTACGTTAAGTAAAACCCTTTGAAAATTTAAAGTTTTTCACGGGTAGTAGACTGTAAATAAATAGAACGATGAAATAAAGAGAAATGAATACACAAACACCAACTAGTTGGCAGAGGTTAGACGTTTGGCTTTTTTTGTGAACCATTTATATGTTTTTTTTTTAACAATTTAAGTGCCACCAACGGATTCAAAATGTTACAATTAAAATTTAAAAATATATTTTAGAAATACTCAGGAGTATTACGTTATTTGTTAACTTGACAAATAAATACTTGGTTGTCACAATTTTATTGAAGAATAAGATTTATTATTTTAAAGTTACTGTTAAATACATAAATACTTTTAATAAATGATTGAAAATATTTTTATTTAATACTTAACCATTTACAAATTGCTGTAAAAAAATTCTAACATATAAACATGTTAACCTTAATGAAATGAAATGATAGTTCATGAGATATTCTTGTATTTACTGAGAAAATATGTACGCAAGTAGAAGAAACATGAATTTTACTTGAGTGCTACTTCGCTTGAAAGAGAAAATTTTAAATAAAATACAATATACCTATATTTTTTCGCTATATTTTAAAACATGACTATGTCTTATTAATGGTGCATATGTTTAATATTTTCAATTTTTTATATAAAATTAACTTAATGAATTAAATATAAGCAATTGTATATTTAAAGCTTTGGAAAGTAAAGGCTCGCTTTACAAACTTGATCATTCTAAGGAAAGTAAATGATATTTTTATTAACTCGATGGCTGTCACAGACAAGATATATCGTAAAATGTTTCGTACTCAACACGCCAGATACGAGTAAACTCATCAATAACTATTAAATTAACATATGCAAATTATAGACGGTATGCTAGGTAATTACGTACTTTTTTCTTCAGCAACAAAAAGGCAAATAATACATAGGATAATATATTAA
Organism: Himalopsyche anomala; assembly: GCA_031772345.1. NCBI lineage: Eukaryota > Metazoa > Arthropoda > Insecta > Trichoptera > Rhyacophilidae > Himalopsyche > Himalopsyche anomala. Next base: position 21,040,335 of record CM062830.1, read on the forward strand.
TAGTAAATAGGATAATAGAAGTATATCTTTTCGAAATATGTATAAAAAAATATGCTTCAAAGTGACATTCCAATTTAATGTAACTATAACACTTTGTTTCCATTGTTTTATGTATAAACTTATAATTAAAATTGGTAACATTTTGAAAATAATTATTTGAAACTGACGTTCATATTGTTGAATAAACCTAATATATTTACTTTATTGATTACATGTTTTCATACCATTTTTTAGTGCTATTGTATCAATGATTGACAGGAAACAACATTAAATTTATACACTAAGTAAGTTGAGAAACCCTTGCCGATTTGCTCAAGTTATTGGTTTGCAGGCAAAACTCAAGAAACAAGTTTCGGTCTAAAGATTCCATAAACGGGGCAAAAGAACGAACACGCATTCAATAAAGCGAAAAAACCGCTTTAAAATTTCCGAGTAACCAGCTAAACTTTCGCACGGGGGATGCTCAAGTTTGCAGAAATTGGATTAACATACATGAACGCACGAAACTTTCCGTTTTTCGACTTGAGTATTTTATTTTCAAACACATTTTGCACTCCAGTGTAAGTACGTATATACAATAAGGATTAATGAGGACTTACGAGCGTGCAAGGGTATGGTACTTGTGAGAGAATTTTCTCTACTATTTTGTATTGGATTTCTGCGGATTCGGGAATCTCGACCGGCAATCACGTGGCTAGCGAAGCGTCAATGCAGACAAAACAGAGAGATTTATAGACCGAAATCAGGCCACGATAAGGGGAAAAATCAACATGGGAACTTGAAATCATGTGTAGTCTTGCGGCAGAAGAAATTCATTTGTTGTAATGGCGTGTTTCCTGTGAGGATATCTGGATAACACGGCTCAATAATAAATGGTTTATGAGATTTGAAATGAGTTCATTTCATTACTGAAGCTTACACAAATAATAAATAACCATTGTATTGATTGAATTGGCATTCAATTCATATAACTCGTATTATAAAAAGAAGACTAAGCCGAAAATATTTCTTTCTGAACAGTTGTGTAAATATTTGATAGTTCTTTTGATATTGCTATATACGGAGGTAAATGATATAATAAGGATATATTTGTCATAGAATTATGAATTTCCTATCTGCCTATAAAACTCAAATGAAATTATTTCCCTGTAATGACCATCACAGTACTGCCCCATATAGCGAGATAAAATATATAATATAATTGTGGGAACTGGAAAGTCACTCCATTAGGGTTATGATATCACTAGTTATCTTTATTGTACCTCAATAAACGATTCTCGATTTGAAAATGTTGGCAAACTGCAGTCTAAAACTGTAAGAATGATCCAACTAAATAACGATTATTATCGACTGTGGAAAGGAAAAAGGACGTAACCCACACACCTGAAATTTTACAGGAGGCGCAAAAAACGTGTTTTGATGATTTCAAGCCATATGCAAATCATGAAATATACACAACCTCGAAGTATACGGAAACTTCGAAGCTGGTGTTAAGTTGACATAATCTAATATTAAGTTAAAAAAATGTCTTAGAAAAACATTTATTTCAGTCTTTTTTCTTGGTATAAATTTTTTACCAGCTCATCTTTTTCAAACAAAAAAGCTAAATTTAGATACTAATTTGGCATTTGCAGATTGCATCCTTTTGATAGAACGTGTATCAAGTTTGATACATTGTGATTATTGAAAAAAACCTGTTTTGAAAAACCGTCCTTTTTCCTTTCTACAGTCGATATGATATTATGTAGGTGTAAAATAGTGCAACACTGTAAACAATATGTTTCATGTTAACTTTTAAATTAGTACATATCTCGTTTGCAGATAATTTTTAGATGAGCGTTAAAATGTCATACAGCACGAAAAATTCTTTGCTGGGACAAAGTAAATATGCTGATAGCGAGTGAATTCCGTAGACTTTCTCAGACGCAAACGAAACACAGAAGAGAATAGCAAGAATGAAATATATACTAAAACCCTTATCATTCTAAGTAGGCACGTTGGGTTTGATCAAAAGATCTTTCATGTGTGTATTGTCTAAGATTTATTTTGACTCGGAAAATTGAAAATAAATGTTTAGAGGGGAATTATAAGACTCAAATTCGCTTTTATTCCATTCTTCACAGGAACGTTTTGATAAGATTTTTTCGCACGTGCTAAATAACCATAAAAGTTCTGACTAAGACATTATTTCTCTCTAAAATCTTTATTCGGAAATTTAACAAATAATTTATAGCTAAAAGTTATATTTTATCGCATAAGACTTTATTTTGTACGACTGTAATAAAGCGTCAGTTGAATTATAGTTAAAATTTTCTTGCTGTTATTATAAATTAAAAAATAGGTTCTTTACTTCAAGTGTTTTCATTTCTGAGACGGTTATGTTTTAGGTGTTGTTATTGTAACTGCTTAATTAGACATAACATATTGCCACAAAATATATCTCAGTTTTATCTGGAAAAACTTCATAAAAGTTTAAATCAGCCATACTTTTACTATCATACTATTCGACCCATACATACATAACAAGGCTTGAACAATTAGTTTTCAGTAAAATGCATCATATTTTCTAGAAGTTTCAATTCATTTACTTGCTCTAACAGAAATTATGTTGACCTGAAAGAAAAATTACATATTTTAACATTAAATTCTATATTTATTTGATATATGATATTAAATTATTTGTAATTATTAGAGTAAAACCTTCCATTGAATTGTATTGTAGAAATAATCACCTGTATAGTTTTCAATTCAACTCAAACTCAACTTTGAACTGATTGAACTTGAACTGAACTCAGTTTCAACGATTCAAATTTAAATATAGTAATAGTTGGAATAAAATCAGTCTTGGCTGAAATAAAAATATACTGATAAACATATAAATGAGAACATACATGGACTTATATTAATTCACCATTCCCTGCGTGAAGTATAAATTTGACGTGAACGATCCACTTTCCATGTGTACAAACTGTCAGTCATAGATGGTAAGATATCTCAAGATAATTGAATGCAATTACTGGTAGCTTACGGATCACAGTCCAAAATTCTCCGTATTCATGAAACACAGTGTTTCAGAGATTTGGAGTAGCTCAGCTCTGATTGCTTTAGTTATTGAATGCTTGTTGTTGTGCTTGAAACATTGATTAATATAATATGGATTAAATGCAAAACACTGTAGCCAAGGCATGTAAACTAACAAATTGATTACTAATCTTGTTATTTTCACACTGGGCTTGGTCGTCTATTGACATATTTTTTATGGATTGGCATTGATACATATGTGGTTTAGTAATTATCCTACCTATCTCAAGTTAGACCTACGACGCGAACAGAATAAAAGTTAAGCTTTATTTATATGCTGCAAGTCATGATTTATATATATATCCTTATTATTACTTTGATTGTAATTTGAGTGTGCTTAATTAAAGTTTTTTTTGATAATTATTTTACTTTTCTTAAATTTAAAATACTGTTCGACAGAGGCGAATTTTTATTACACAATGTTAATCTTTTGACTAAAATTTGGTTGATACACTTCGTATATTTTTATAAGTATTCATGTTTCATATCGTCACGTTTAAAATTATTCGTAATACTCATAAATAATTTCTGCTTGTTTAGAATAGTAGTTATTTTCCAGGCTACAAAAAAAATAGTGATATATAAACAATTTTTGTTTTAAAACTTTGACAGAGTTATTGACGCACATATCTTTAATCTATTACAATGCCTAAAATTTTGAATAAATCGAAAATTAAATTAAAAAATTACAGAGTACTTTTGCACTGTAATATTAAATGTACACAGAAGCTAAAAATCTTTCTTAGGTAAATTGGTAGTATGGTGCATATATTAGATTAGATTAGACGTTGCGATGGCAAAGTACAAGTTTTGTATACATGAGAAGCCTGGTTCAAAGAGTACTTCCCCCCTTCAATCAATGTCTACTTTACATTCAGACATCCTGCTTGTAGCGGCGGCAGGCGATGGCTCTACGGAACCCATTTTACGTTACTTGCTCGAAGCTTGCAATTTTCAGCTCACATTTCATATGATAGCGAATTTAAAATATCTAATAAATCATTTTGTTGCGCAACTCTTCTAAATAATTCAAAAAATATAAAATGGAGGACAGGTTTTTTAATACATGTTAAAAATAACTGAATTTAACTTAATGAATTCCTCACTTCTGCGATATACTAATGGCAAAAACGAGCGCGTTTATTGAACAGATGTTTGCATTAAACAAAATTTCAGATACAACGTATTTTTGATGCATTTGGCGGTAGCTTCATTTATTTTTTAATATGAAATGAAATTTCATATTTTTGTTGTTCTACAATTTATGACACGGTTCTGATGATGCTTGTCAAAAAAGAAAAATACGTGTATTAATTTGTCATACAGTCAGTGGAATAACAAAGTAATCAAATTCAAATTTATATTGGATCTTAAGCAATTTCACTAGTTGGGGCATTAGGATGTAAGGAAATTTACCAAATTTCTCTATCTAATCTAATGGTGCGGGCATTTCAAAAGATTCTCATTCCTACATTTGTCTTCTTTAAGCAGATGGGAATCCTGTTTTAGTAGACATGTTCTATTTAATTTATTCAGTTGAATTGATTGTATTGGTTGGAAATCATAGGGAGCGTCAAGTGTAGCTATACTTTACTTACAAATCAATCGTATATCGTCGTTTTACTGACAGATATCATTAAATGACAGATATAAAAACTTACTTATTTTGTCATGCTTTACCCAGTAAATAAAAAATAATGTCAAAAAACACGATTTTTGAAGAAAAATTGAAAACCCTAATAGTAACTTAGTGATCGCTGTTACAAGATTTTTGCAAGAAGTCAGTCAGTGCGGTAACTTACTATTTTTCACTGGAATTAAGAGAATAAGTATTTGTGAGACTTTTTGGAATCTTTAAGATTATATAAGGCAAAAGACTTTGTTATTATTTAAACTAAGATATAACTGATAAAATTTAGTTGAAACTTAGAAGTAAATCAACATTTGGTATTTTAATGAATTATTGCAGTTAACCGTCGAATTGAATCACACAGTATAAATAGTAAGTTACTATTTTCAATTATACAACGTAAGAAGTGATGAATAAATTTAATTATTATTTGTTTTATTATTTAAGAATGCATGAAGAAGTTAGAATGAATAAATAATTACCCAAAAAAAAACTTACTAGCACTTTTGAATAATGAAAATTTATATCGGAGAGATATGCTTCTTCATAAAAATAAATTCATTAAAATAAAAAAATAAAGAATTACTGTAGCATCACTTCGCCGATAATTATTGAAAGTTAAAATAATGTACTCAAGTGATAAGTATCACAGTAATGTTTTGAATAGAATCGTTGGATATTTTGTGCTATTTTTAAATATTAAATTTAATTTATATCTATCTTATAGCACTGATCTTTTCACACATATTTCATGACGCAAAAAAATATCTTCAAACTGAATTAACTAACAAAGATTGTTTTTATTAGCTTTGTTTACTTATATGAATATGATCAACAAATATACTAATTAAAAATGTGTAAGTCACCAAAACCAACAGATTCGTTCAAATTTTCGTATGAATTCTAGTATTTATTTAGAACGCTTCGGTTAAGGTACGACCGCAATATTTCTGTAGAGTTTATTCGGATGGGAAGTCCCGGTAAGGCGAAACTACTTCACCATTTCCACCCGAGTGACTTCTCCCGCAGAACCAAGTTTAGAGTTTTTATTTACTTGGTACTGGAAGACGAATGTGTGCATAATATATCGAGCTTTGCATCTGAAGTAAGTGTTGTGTTCACAAAAACCACTCGTTATCCGGAAAAGCGGAAAAAAACTCAAAAATAAATTTTAAGTGAAGTACTTACTACACAAATAAATGCACTCTGACGTTAAATCTCCATTTTAATAATTGTATTTGTAAAATTTATTTGATTTTTAATTTTCGGAAATGGTAAATTGACAAAAGTCAAAACAAATATTTTTTATATATTTTTCGTATTTTTTTTGGCTCGTATTTTCCCAGTCAGAATTTATATTAGATTGGTCAGAATTTATATTAAATGGTCATAATATATCGGTCAGAATAAATAGTCATAATATGAATGAAATTTAAAAAAAACTTAACTTAACCTGACCAAAATGGTTATAAAATATTCTGACCGTTAATATTTTTAGTCTGACCAAAAATGATTTAAATTTTGACCATTAAATTTGTTTCCTTTTTTTGCCTATTATGGCTTGTTATAGATAGATAATTGAAAAAAAGTTTTATGAATAATTTATTGTTTTTCGTTCTGTTGTTTTTTACACTTTTAACCAGCAAAAACATATTTTTTTCCGCTCCCAATATGGCCTCCTAATGGAGTTATCTTAACATATTTTTTTCTGCGAACACTGATTGTTACTCAGTCGGTCAATCTCTTTTATTCAAAAAAGTAGTAGGGATAGAATAATAAGGCTTGGACAGGACTGATGGTTATCTAATCGCTCTTACTGCACCCAATTATTAAGAGATTGAAGGGGTTGGTGGGTGATTTCAGATATCACAAACATCCGATAAATCGATTGAAAAAATGCCGTCCGCACTGGGACTCCTAGGACTGGAAACCAACAACAATAACCGCTGCACCATAGCAAAAGTTGAATATTACATTGCATTTTGTTTCCTTTAGATACCATTTGGCTTATTTTACCTATAATTGACTCAAATCTTCATTTGAAACAATATAAAAAAAAGCAAAGTTTCATAAAATAATCCGTCATAGTTATTATGGTGTATCATAAAGGTAAAGATAGTTTTCCACTTTGCTAATGTAATAATATCATAACATGCCTTATAGTATTATTTTGTAATAGTTCAAATAAGTTGGCGCCGAAATGACATCTAGTATTATATGATGTCGCCAAATTACGAAACGTGCCTGATTGTTTTAGCGCCTTATTGTATGTAGTTTTTTTGGCAACACTTTCCAACTTTTGTTATAAAACTTTTTATTGTTTTGTATAACGGACGATGCGGAAACTTTTTTCCCTTGACTTCTATTGTATTAAGCAACGCTGGAATAAAAAAAAGTGTGCAAAAGTGGCAATGTAGCTTTTAGCTCCAGTAAACGCCTAATTTTTACTAACGTGTTCAAGGAAACAAAACAAAATTTAATGTATTATATTAAGTAAGAACCTTTCAAAATAATTGAAAAAGTTTTTTTAAATAAATCAATTTAATAATATAAATATTTTTTTCCGTACAATTTTAATATTTCGTTTAGTATAACTACATTTTGTTATTTTGTTTTTATCAACTTCTGGCGTAAGTTAAAAATTTATGATTTTAAAATGAAATAAATATTTATTAGATGTTCGTAGTCGATCGAAATATTTCAATTCATTTTGTGGTCTAGAAAGCTTTCTATCGAAATGAAAATAAAGATTTTGCAAACGAAAACGAACGAAATTTAAATTTGCAAACGAAATATAAATTTACAAAACGTACACACAATTTTGATACGAATTAATTAAATAACAGTCATAATAGATTTTGGTTAAAGTAGATTTTGACGCTTTAAAATAAAAAAAAAATTAAGCATTTTTTAACGGTAAAATATTTAATTGATGTTGAAATGATGATTTCGTAGGAGTGAAGTAAATTTATACTCTTGAAACGTACAATTAAATTAAATTTTCATTTCAAATCATTGGTAAGTGATAAATAACAGCACAGCGCTTGCTTATGTCAGCAGAAAAATATCAACAAATGGCGACGGTTACTACGACTATTATAATTACACTATGCTTATTATGATACCTCAAGTCGTTCAGAAAAACTAAGTTTCTTGGAGCAGCTCGTTGGCTGCATTGTTTTCACTCTCCTATCGCTTACAAAATATATTGAAGATCCAGTGAGACTTCAATAGAATATTGGATACATGAAAGTGTGAATATTGGCAGATATAATAACAAGCTACTTAAAAACCAAACTGAAACTGTATATTCAAAATAAGTGAAAAAAGTAACACTTTAAACGCTGTTATAGAATTTTCATTGTCTTTTTTACCTTTAATGGCGTCATGTGAAGACATAATAAAATTTAATGTATGAAAACTTTGTGTGTATAAAGATAAATCAATAATACAGTTATTCTAAGACAATGTTGTAAATAGAGTAAAAAATGTAAATACGGTTAAGATTTGCAACACCGCTTTATACTGTCGTATAAAATGAACAGGTGTAGAAGCAGCGGTGGGTAGAGGTGTGTAAAAAAAGTTATGTTTTTTCACTAATGCTCTTCACAAATTACAATTAAAATTTCGTTATTCTCTGAGCGCCCGAAGCGGTAAACGTGCCAATATGAAAAGTATGTATCATCATTCATATTTAAATGTTTACCGTAGGTATAATATACAATTTAATAATTTAATTACTATCCAAAGATTTCATTTTAAAGAAAGAGCAAAATGAATATTTCTTTGTTTCAATGTTTGGACTGATGGGTTAGTGTACATCGGCCAAATATTCAATATGTGAAAGACTAAATTATCTACGCATTGAATTAACCTGGGATATTAAACGAGGAACATCATCTTTGTTTTAACCTTTCTGTATATGGGAGTTAAACTAAGCCATGTCGAAAATGGTAGTTTTTCCCTATGGCTCGTCAAAGCTTTTTTATAAAGTTTTTCCTAGAAAATCAGTTTTTTTCTATTTGTTAAAATCATTGATTTTATCATATTTGAGGTTATATTTCGATTTCGCTTAAATTGACATGGTATATTTTCCATGTAAAGTTTTGTTAAAATACTTTTAAAAATTACTATGTCTTGTTTAAGGAACATTCGTTTTAAATATAATATAAATTTATAAAATCACTGAATGACTTCTTGTGACCTTAGTATTTCACAGTAGTAGAGTGCTCTCAATTGATAATAAAATAATTAAACATTTCAATAATATTTCTACATTCAATTTAAATACTGTTTAAATTTAATGGTTCTTAAATGTTAATTGTACAGAATAAGATTAAAATTTAAATAAAACATCGCACAATCTTTCCGGTTATATAATAGTATAATATAAATATAAGTACTTTTATTTTAATTTTTCTTGCGGTCCTAAAGCACTATTTTTTTATGCGGCCCACTAGAAGAAATATGTCAATAATGCCTGGTTGAATTTAAGGACTACGACATTTTGAAAGTTTTTATAGATGAGTAATTTTTAAAATATTTTATGGATTGGTTTTGTACTGCGGTGAAACAATACACATAAATTCAACCAAAAATCCACCCCTGTACGGTGAAAACGGTCGATGAATCCAAAATAGGGTCTTTTCAAAATAATACTACGGTCCTTTGTTTACGGTTGAATGCTTGCGTGCTTAATTGTGGGTAATTATTTTAAAAACGTCCTTAATTAACAATCGTTATTTATTTCCATTATGCAGGGAGAACAGTTTTTGGACTATTGACATGCAAAAAACATATTTATCCACCGACACAAAAGAATCGTTTTAATTCTGACGTTAATAGAAACGTAAAATGGAGCTGTTGTGTGAGATAACATTGTTGACGAATTATATTGATTCATTTTTTTTTTGTCACAGTGAAAGTGTGAAATATCGTCAATGTTTACATTAAATGGCAGATAAAATTTAAGCAATCATCATTACAATCCACATTCTCTTTGAGTAGTAAATTTATGATGTAATTAGCAAGTGTATAAGCTCACTGATGAGTGCGAGACAGAGTATAAATAATAAACAGTTTTAGGTTATTTTTTTATACTCGCAAGCGCTCACCAAAGTAGATATGAAATCATGGCATAGATTAGATAAGATTAGATATGAGTCGCCCATTTTCATTTTTATTTACAAACAAACGTGTAGGAAACCGTTATATTGAAGCAATATAATATTTTTTCTTAAACCAAATAGAAGAATATAATATCAATTTAAATTTAATTCACTAAAATGTGGTTATGTTTTAAATGTAGAAGATTCTCTACACGTCTGTTTGTAATTATTTCCAAAATAATTAAAATGGATAAGGCGAATTTTGGAAAAAGGCGATTCATATGCAAGAAAGAAGGCGAGAATAATTACAAGACATTGAAATTTTCGAGGTTATTTAAAATGAAAAGTGACAGTAAAACACAACAACTGCGTGATTGCGTGCGCACAGCAGTGGAGAGCGGCTGGCACTTTTGAGTGCACACCTAATCATTTTTGTGTTTACAATTTAGCTACGTCAGTGTTGTGACTGTGCACATTGAATTGTTAAATAGCTCATTTGTTTCTTTATGCATACTGTAACTGAGTCAATTGTACAATATATCATAATGCATACTTCAATTGTAAAATATACAATAAACAAACTTTTAAAGCGATGTTTGTCAACGGGATCTTTATCGCCCAAGATTCAAACTTTCAGGAAAGGTGGTGAAGTTTTTCGTTTGTTATACAGACATTGTTTTTCCTACATAATTTTATTTACTACATTGTGAGCAACTGGTTGAAACTCTGGTTCACGAGGTTAAAAATTTTAAAATAAGATTTTTTATTTAATATGTAAATCTTGAATGTTACAAATAATTGACTCGACACTTTTTTAGTATACTCAAGAATGAAAATTCAGCGTCGTGAACATTTTCTCTAAGCTGAAGGGTTAGCTGTGCGGAAATTTCTAAGGCTGCGTGGAGGCTGCGCGGACCGAATGAAATTCCGCGCGGAATGAGTGCGCGGGGTCTTTATAAGGAACGTTGGTCGTGAATCATATTTGGCATAAATTATAAAGTTTTTAAATAAACTAAATTAGTTTCACACCTACACATTTCTGTGTATATGTGCCGTGGCAAACCATTAAATTTATCTTCGTTTTTGATAGAAGCTCATGAACTATAAATAAAAAGGTACATATTATACATATACTAAATAAAGTAACCAATTTAATAAATTTTGCTTACTTTAAAAATGTCTTCGGCCTTCTTTGAGATAGGTACTGTGGAATTGGTGGGCGGTATTTTTTAACAATCGACATAAAAGCAAAAGTGGGCGGTAGATATTCAAAGAATTTCTAGGCCTGATTTAAGGAACACACCTTTTCAGAATCAGTATTATTTGAAAACCCTGAAAAATTCAGTAAAGAAGTTTTTAGATAAACACATTACAACGAAAAAATTATTTCAAGAATTTAATGAAAAAAATGCTAATGCTTAAGAATTATTATTGAATGTCCGTTTACTTGTACAATGAAAGTTTATTTTATTGATGTGTCTACGGAAATCCAATTTTAAAAGTATTCACGACAGGCAGAACTTTTTTGACTCGCTGAAGTTTTGTATTGTATTTTTCATTTATTTAAACAAGTTTTCTTTAATATTGTAGTAATAAATTACTTATCGTTCTGACAATTTTCAACTTCTAACAGTTATTTATTCAGGTATTTTGGTTAAGTTTTTATAACGAATTTTCATTGAAGCGAAAAATCTGATTGATTGGTTAACTTTTTTTACCTTAGATTTTTCATCGGACTTGTATTATTTTTCTTTACTTTACCTAAATAATCAGATTTTTTTATTTTGAATATTGCATTTACATTGAATGTACATACATATATGTATTTACAATACTTTTGCGCCTATCAATCAACAAATAACTAATGGATTAATATTGATAATATTAGGAACAATTAATAGTGACGGAATAGGTCACGGATTCGAATCCCAGTACGTACAATTTTATAAATTGATTTTTCAATCGATTTATGAATTTCCCACCCATACTATCCTATAAACGGGGCGTATCGAAAGCGATTATCTAACCACTAGTCCTATCTTAGCCCTATTCTTCTATTTCTACTCTCTTTGGAAAAAGAGAGGTTGAGAAACTGAGTAACAAGCAGTTCTAGTAGAAACACTTATGTTGAGATAAACTTCATTAGGTGTCCATATGCTCTACAGTGAGAGCAAGAATGGTAAAAAAAGTATGCTTTTAATGAAATACTTATCTTTAAATTCATATAAATTATAATTAAGAGTATTACTTCAAGCAGAATGTCTTTAGACTTTTTTTAATTGAACTAAAGTGCACGGTAACCAAATCACCAAAAGACGAAAGAGGAAAATGTTGTTGATTTGCCTTTATCGTTGCTACGTTATGTAAGACTTCTACTTACGGACAGCAGGTGGCGGTGGGTTGGTGGTCGATACCAGTCACACAATGTTTCAATAAGTTAAGCAATTTGATATATATATTTCATTACTGCTGTACACGATGATCATAGAAATATTGAAATAGATTTAAATTATTAGCAGTGTCTATTTTCAAATATATTTGTAAGGTCTGGTGATATAGAATGTTTCATATTGACTGTGGAAAGGAAAAAGGATGTAACCCACACAAATTAAATTTTACAGGAGGCGCAAAAAACATGTTTTGATGATTTTTTGCTGCAGGCAAATTATGACATATAACATATATGTATACACAATTTAAGTGCACGTAGACTTTAAAAATGGCGTTGAATTGGCTAAAACTAATTTTAATTTTATACACTGTTATAGAAAAAACATTTTTTTAGGTACTTTTTCCGGGTTCAAATTATGTACATTCATTCACACAGATTTTGTCACTAACAACCCGGGTTTCGCCTTTTGGCATCTTCAGGCGTTCAAGTGCACGGATGAACTTGAACTGACATTTAGATACCATTTTTTACTTTAAGCTTACATCTTTTTGATACAAATTGTATCAAGTATACATTGTGTCATTTGTATACATTGTGATTATTGAAAAAAAACTGTGGGTAACGTCCTTTTTCATTTCCAAAGTCGACATTATTTGTTATTGTTTACATATCGACTGTGGAAAGGAAAAAGGACGTAACACACACATGTAAAATTTCACAAGAGGCGCAAAAAACGTGTTTTGATGATTTTGGCCATATGCAAATTATGAATTATACACATTCTTGAAGTGCACGGAGACTTCTAAGCTGTTGTTTAATTGACATAATATAATATTAATTAAAGAAATTGTCTAGGAAAAACTTTTATTTCAGTCTTTTTCTTGGTTTTAATTTTTTACAAGGTCATCTTTTTCAAACTTAAAAGCTAAATTTAGATACTAATTCGGCATTTGCAGCTTGCATCCTTTTGATTGAACGTGTATCAAGTTTGATAAATTGTGATTATCGAAAAAACCTGTTTTGAAAAAACTGTGGGTTACGTCCTTTTTCCTTTCCACAGTCGATATATAAATATGTAATAATTTTTGATTATTTTAAGCGCATTCAAATGAATTTTGTTCGTATCAGATATTACAAATATAATTATTTGGATATTTGTTACAAAATATTATGATTGTTTTTAACCAAGTATTTGAGGTTAAGATTTCCTCTAGTGAATGAAGTATTTCAATAACATTAAATTTCAGCTCGAGCGTTGTTCTTGGCTTTAAGTGAGCGATTTATCAACGATTTTAATTATTTCTTGGGTTGAGTTCAGCGCTACTAGCTAGCTGAGAGAAGAATATTTGTAATCGAAATACTTTCTATTAAATTTAAGAGTCGCATAAGGTGAGATTTTAAATGATTCGAAACTCGGTTAAGTGAAAACAATTGCACGGAACGTTTGTGCCTTTAATCGCGTTAATGGGCGAACCCAAAACCATAATTGCGGTAAAAGCAGCCACCATAGATAGACAAAGTCTGCATTCAGACCGGTTGGAATGATTATAACAAAATACCAAAAGTGAACAAACTGACGTATTTTATGTTACACAATTCGCGTTGTTTTCGCATTTCATTGATGTCGTTATAAAGGCTGTGTTCTAAAACAATTGACAGTAACTATAATTATCTAAAAAATACTACCCTTAGCAACAACATTATTTCTTTAAGTGATTCAACTTCAACATTTGTTTCCAAAATACTTTAAAAAGCTCGAAAAGAAAATACATCGTTTATTTTGAATAAGCATTTATATAAAACACTTTTATTACACTTAATAACGCTACCATCAGAAGTGCGCTTACGCAAACTTATTATAATATAATAATTATAATATTTTGTTTCATTATTTGTGAGTTTACTTGAATAAAAATAATTAAGATTGAACACGAATATTTTATATGACAAACTTGATATTTAAAATAGTAAATAATTTTCAGATAATCGGGTCTGTAGTGAGTTGTCAACGTCGTTGGAATTTTTTCAAAGGAATGATTGTTTGTGATGTCTGAAAATTCCCTCCCACTCTTCAAATCCTCAAATAATTAGGAGTAGCAAGAGCAATAAGTTAAGATAAACTTCTGATGAAATAATTCCATTAGGAACTTATATACTCAACATTGGGAGCGGATATGAATGTTTAAAAAAATCTTTGTACAAAGTAAGTACAGAAGACAAGCGACATTTAATACAAATCGAGTTTAATATTTTCGAGTTATGAATGTTAGTACATTGTCTGTTTTAGAATAATAACAAAAATTATATACATATCTTTAACATACTACATAAGTGAGTAAAAAGTTTTTTTATAATAGCTTTAACGATGTTATTGTTTCGAAATATCTATCGATATGTTTGAAACCCTTAAAAGTACTGAAAATATTAAATTGTTACTTATCAGTTAAAGGTTTTTTTTTTATATATGTTCATATTTAGATTGTACCGGTGTTAATGTGAAACATTATGGCTTCTACATGATTAATTTAAGTAAATAATAAATCTTCTTGTGATATAACTTTTTACCGATATTAAAATAAATCAATTAAAAGTGTAAATGGCAATTCGACAACATTTTGATAGTAGATAGAAGGCTTGTGGACTCGCCTAAGTACACGATGGACTATTACCCTCTAATCATTGATTTAATTTACAAAATATGCTCAGTTTTTGACAAATGTACACTTTCGTATACATTGTTATGCAAATTTTGTAGTAAGAAATAACTAAATTTGTAGTCCGTACAGTAAAAAAGCTTTAATGTTAATCCATCATTTTTTTTTAGTCATTTTTTTACATTAATCTAGTAAATTAATACCAAAAAATATAAATTGGTTGTCATAAAATTTGTATACAACCTTTATTAAATTGGACACTTTTTTGGCTTTATTAAATAAGCAGTATTGTGTTCAAAATAAGAAAAGATTGAAAACAAATTGAAAATGTGACTCACTCAGGCACTTATATAATAAAATACAATTGCATTATTCAATTTAAAACATTCAATTGTTTCAAAAACGCACTTTTAATAACGAAATGATTGCTTTTACAGTAAACTCTCTTATAGCGTTCCTCCATATAGACACGTTTCTTATAGCATAGCTTTTTACACAACGCTAAGATTTCAAGATTAAATTAAAATTTTCATAAATATAACATATTTTACATACGTGTATTAAACAAATATTTGTCAGTAGCTGTTTGTCCTTTGACGTCCATTATGAAATACATATAAATACAGGGAAAATGTTTGATTTCGTTAAGTCACAAAATACAATTTGAAGAACCTAAACTCAAATTATGTGTGGGTGCCAAGTCCCTTATAATGGAGTATTTCTTCAGCGTAGCCCCAACCTTTACGCTATAGGGTGGTCGACTGTTATATAGTCAACTTTGAAGTCGCAAAATATATAAGGTGTATATAATATAATCGGTTATGAATCTTGAATTCCATCAATTATTATGAGTTTCTCTATAACAACATTTATGTTGCTCTATGAAAAATTGTATACGTTTTTTAACACTATGTATTATTCAATTTATTTCAAAAGTCAAACTCTTATTGTCATTTCCATTAAGTTTGTAGGATATATATAAACATAACTATTAACTGTTTTTCGCCAAAGCTATAAGTAGGAAATGTCCTTAAATACTGTAATGAACAATATGTAATTATATTTTAATTTATCAATAACAGAATAATATATGTTAGTAGCAAGGCTGTGGAGTCGGGTAAAAAAAGACGACTCTGACTCCGGCATTAAATAAAAAACCTACTCTGATTCTGAATTGATTGAAAAAATAGCAGCTTAACTAACATATCTGTATACCATCAAATCATTGATCACTTTTAGGGTGTTCACTGTCAATACTTGGTGGAAAGGCATTATATTAGTAAAAACACAATATTCCTTTGTACTTCATTCCACTTTATTTAATATTTCAGGACCGGTTTCGCTCATTACGAGCATCGTCAACTGATAAGAAATATAATTTAACAATGCTATTTATACAAAATTTACATGTATACATTTATTTAAAAATACATTTATAACTGTTCATTTTTGTATAAATAGCATTGTTAAATTATATTTCTTATCAGTTGACGATGCTCGTAATGAGCGAAACCGGTCCTGACATATTAAATAAAGTGGAATGAAGTACAAAGGAATATTGTGTTTTTACTAACATCAGATCATTCTAGTAACTATAATAATTCTAGTAGATTTCACCAATCAATATGATGAATAAGCTGATAAATTTTCAATAACTTAAATTATTTCTCTCCGGTTTTCTGACTTTACAGCCATAGTTAGTAGTAGACATCGATGCATTTTAAAATACTAGAACATGATACTAACTTAAAAAAAATAGCACAAAAAGAGATAATACTTATGTATAGTTTTACTACGGCTCCTTTTTTATATCATTACTTTCGAAAGTATAGTATTATACACTATTAATATAGGTTTGTAAAAAAATGTGAGATAATAAGACTGGTTATGAACACGCGTAAATACCGTAAAGATTATTATAGTATATTTATGATGTATTTGAAAATAAAACTAATTTTATATGGAATAAAATTAAAAAAGGTCCATTTGTCACATACATTAATTATTATTCGTAACGATAATTACTTTCCACCACTAAATGCTTGCTTGAACAGGTAAAAAGCGCTTAGTGATGCTAGTAAAACCAAAGATATTCAGGCAAATGTAGTTTTGATCCTACACGTTATAGTAAATGTTTCCGGAGACACGAGGAACATTTGTCAAGGCAATTTAGTCGCCATTGTAACGGTTTTAAGGGATTACACTAATTACAGCGTCGGGATGTTCCTGTTTTTCAATGTGTCCTTTGATGAGGTTCTATCTAGATATTCATTAGTGAAACTAGAAGATTCTTTGCGGAAATTATACCAAATACTTAATTGATGAATTTTAGGTATTCGGTCCATGGTAAGATTGACAGGGCCATTATAAATGTATAATAAAAAGTTATAGAGCAGCAAAAAATTAATAAATACTGCGTTAAAATTATTAAAAAAACAATTACTACTTAAGCAGAAATATAATTGTAATAAAAAATTGAAACCAATTTATACACTGTGGATGAATAAAACTAGTTCTTACCGTAAAGTAAAATATAATCAAAGTTAATTTAAATTTTATATTAAATATTTCTTCCCTAAAGAGAACCAATCAGTAGCGGTTCTAGGTACTGGGCTAGGTGGGCTTAGCCCGACCTGTATTTTTCACCCAAAATGAAACAAAACACGGTAGTTCACTTTGTAGTTCAGTTTTTACTATTCTATTGTTTCATACATACATTAGCTTTGATTTTATTATAAAATAATTTATCCTTTGCAGTAGTGTCGTAGTATTTGTTGATTTTCTTGTAGATTTATGTATAATGTGAAGTGGAAACATGTACAATTTCGTAAATAGTATATAATGCTAAACTTTTCTCTAGCCCGCCCAAGATTTGAGGTCACGAACCGCCACTGGAACCAATTAACATTATTTCATAAGTACGGTAGTCCGTTATTAATTCGTATACACTCGTATATTAGTGTTGCGCAAAAATATCTGCTAAATGTATCGTATGTTCTATTATGGTCACTTCTTTTTTGATTTATTTTATATATATCGTTCGAGATCTAGGATATGGGTGTTTGTCGTGTGTTTTCAACTTGTGTTGATCTTGGTGGTTTTTTTTTACAATTGTCTTTAAGGTGATTAGGATTTAGTATCTATCTGACGTTTTATATTTTTTTATGAATTTTTTTTTCCAAAAAAATTAACTGACAAATTTTGTACAATAAATTATATGCTTCGCACATGAAAAATTTGGGCTCAAAGAAGAAAAAACGCATATATCCCTGCAGAAAAAGCTAAATCCGTTTTCAAAACATTTATAAAAAGACACGTTTCGTACAAAACTGCGATATTTCCACAGTTTTTTTTTAACATAGAAATACGACTATTCGGGAAATCACTTCTTAATTATTGATTTCAAATAAAGACTACAACCAAATATCACATATATTTAAAATACTATATAATATTTCCTGTGTCCTTTTTTTATATAAATGGAGTTCGAATAAAAGTTGCTTGTCGTCTTCAATTCTATATTTAAAAAAATATCCATTTCCTCTCCAATGTGGAGCATATGACGTCCTAGTGGAAGTGTCTCAACCGATTTTTTTCTATGAAAACTGTTTGTTACTTAGTCGCTCAAACTCACTTTTTTTCAAAGAGAGAAGTAGAGAAAAAAGAATAAGGCTAGGACAGGACTAGTGGTTTAGTTATAACTACTATCGGCTACGCCCAGTTATTAAAGGATCAGAAGCGTAGGAGAGGAAAACATTTAAGACATCACAAACACAGATGTCATCGAACACAAGTCGATAAATCAACCGAAAAAATGCTGTTCATACTGAGACTCGAACCCGTGAGATCTGGTACGGAAGCCAACAACGCTAACCGGTGCGCCATAAGACCCGACATTGCTTACCCAAATTTTATATTACTCTTTTTTAATGATTTTTTTGTTGTTAAATGGCTTTGAATAACTATATTAGTTCCCATAATTTTCTCGAAAGTTTTACGTTCCTCAAAGAAAAGCAATCATTTTATGTGAATATATTTTTAAAACGCGACAATACAAACTGAAATTCAGGACACTTGTGCGTTTATCTCGGCTAGAGTGTGACGTCAAACTTAGAAACTGTAATTCACAGAACATTTAAGAACAAATTATCCAAAATATTACACTGTTTGTTCGTGCGCCAGTCGATAGCGCTAGTTCGCCGAGTGAGCCGATAAGCGAACCTAAGCTCTATGGATAAAGTTACAATCGAAATGGTGGTTGTCGGCGGAGGCCTCGCTGTTTGTTTGGTCACGAAATAGTTGTTGCTTTTAAGGTTCTATTTTCCGTACGTAGTATTTGGTGAATTCTCGTTAACGCCACCTGTTATAACTTGTATGCAAAACGGGATGTAGCGAATTCAAACTTTACAGAGACATGATAGTTTGTAGTTTTACTTTATACTATGTATGTATATACAGCTTTGTGATTTGGATACGAATATTATACAGATAGAATTATGTTTTTATTCGTTTACTACTATATCAAAATAGATAATATGAACCCTTGAGAGGTGAAGTGAGCCAAGTAGTAACTTTTCTTTTGGACTTTTTAGTACAATCACGTCATTATTTCGTGTTTTGGTGGATTTTATACTTTTTATTTTAAGGAGATTTTTATTATAGTCTAAATTAACTGAACTCACTTCAATTTTACGATACTTTAGAAAGACGTTTAGAATATTGTATCGCATGTGACTCAATTTTTCCTAAAATATTACTTGGTTCACTTTACCTCTTAGGTGCTCATATGTAAGCATTGTTAGTTGATATATCCGTGGTCCAGTGGTCCAGTGGTCAACGTCTTAAGCTTCAGATGCGTAGCAGTTGTTAGTAGTTGCTTAAACCTTTTATTTCAATTTAATTTGTATAAATAGCACTGTTAATATATTTTTCTTATTAGTTGATAATGCTCGCGATGAGCGAAACTGGTCCTGATCGAACAAATTTTATGTGGGAAAAGTACTAAAAATGTTTTATTATTTTTTATTATAACGCCATTCCACCAAGTATTGACAGTGAATACCTTAAAAGTGATCAAATGCATATGTTTATAACAAAAAATAATCTTAAACAACAGATCCAACGTATTTATTCTCCCGTGCAGTGTGGCCAACGTTCCAAATTGGCTCTTGGGCGCTTAGCTAAAACAATTAACCATAGGCATATTGATTTTGTATGCAGATTGAATGGTAGTTTGGAGCAAGTGATTAAGGCTGTAATGTAAACAGGCTGTATTATTATATCACAATTTAGTAGCAGCGGTATAGTAAAAGGTTATACAAATTGATTCTGAAGTTCGTGTTTGTCTTGCGGTTTAATGAGTTAATTAATATTATACTCGATATGTTTTCATAATAGAATATTACTAATTTATTGCATATATTTTTTATCATTTTCGCTATTTTTAAAATGAAGGAGGAAGTTTTAACAAGAATTTGTTGTTTTATGGTTGTTTTACCTCTTTCTTTAAATTTAAATGGAATGGATAAAAGTATTTTGAAGATCCTTTTCATTTTTTTTCCAAGATCATATAGAGGGCAGATGAAGAGAAAGAAAGATAAAAAACAATAAATTGACTTAAAAACCAATCTTTTTCGATTTCGTTAAATAATTCGTAACCTGTAACCAAATGAACAAAAGTCCAACAGTCAATTTACTTTTTGAATACGAGACCACTTCAAATTGACTTATTGAAAGTGTTTTATTGGTGTGTTCTGTAAAATTATGTAAAATGACAAAATATAAAATGCAACCCACTCTGGCTTATTTTTATAACCATTTAAGACCAGAGAATAACAAAATATATTTAAAAAATACTTGGCGTTCTAAATATATGTAAAATATTGCCGTAACCGAGTGGAAAATCCCCGAATCACAAAAAGAGCTGGAGATCGGATGCCTTAGCTGTTATATGGTTCGGTTATGCTATTTAAGTTTAATTAGGTTCTAAAAATTGAATTTAGAAGAAGCATTAAGCTTGCTTTAGTTATCTTGACTGACTGATTTGCTATCAGTTATCTTCAAAGATTTTTTATTGAAAACATTATGAGGAGTATATGGCTTTGGAAATAATAATGGTTATGAACAAATAACAAATGTGATTGAAAAAAAAAATCAAAATATTTATCACTTTTTGTTTAAAAAAAGGTTTTGACAAGATTTGAATACGTTTTTATTTTGAATCATCATGTTAAAAAAACTGTTTATACATATAAGATAAACGCAAAATAAGATTAAAAGTTCACTGTAGTCTCATACATAATTTGGTTTACGAGATGTCTGGTTTCTGTGGGTAGTAAAATTATGTTCAGAAATCGTTATCTTATTCTGAAAATGTAATATTAAATTTAATGGTAACGATCGAAAGTATCTTAACTTTTTCGTTTCTAAGCTCAAGAAATGCGACCCCAATACCCACATTTTCTTAAATATCTATTTTAATATGGATGATACAATGTTTATAATTAAGATATTCTTATATCATAGTTTTTTGGACCTTTTGTAGTTTATATAAATACGCGATGCGATAACGAGATAAGCGCCCGCTTATCAGCGATCGTTTGTAAGATAACTGCGCTGAACGCGTCAGTTGCAAATTTATATTTGTATTGGAATGACGTCTTTTTTACGCGCAACTTAAAATATGATTATTTATTTTAAAAAAATACGGATTTTCATAAAAAAATGTATGAGGAATGATGTAGAGAGATATTTTAAAGCCCTTAGACTATATTTTTTTTGAAATTCATAAGAATAAGGCCAATAATGAGGAAACCACTGGGGTCCCTAAACGACTCCCATCGGCAGAGAAGTATTTTTCTAGTCTCCGAGCCGCGAGAGTTAAGTAAATACTTTAATACATATCTTGGAATCGACAAATGTAATAGTAACGAAATACATATAGATTTTTCATCCATTAAATCACGAAACATTTAAAGGTCATAGTATTTCCCTTCGATATAATTTTCCTAACGCAGTATTAGCTATTTGACCACGTAACATACGGTTCGAGAGAATAAATTTTCAGAAAAATGATTTACCTCAATAAATATGAGGCCATGAAAAAAAGGTTCCATTTTCTTCGACAAGAAAATGTTTTGGACAAATAGCTACTGATTTTTTCCACCCATCCCTCTTGCGAAAGTTATATTTCAAAAAAAAAGACGACAACAAAATACCGGAGTATTCTAGCGTGGGTAAAGGTACCTTCAGAAAAGTCAAAAAACTTTACAAAGAGAGTGAGTAACTAAAATTGGCAGCGAGCGATTGTGGGATTTTTCAGATTTGGCGAACATAAATCACAACGTATTTATTTTACTTAGCTTTGATGTTGGTTTGATTAAAATTTCAACGACTTTTTCAAGGAAACACAGATACTGTTACATAATTGTTTTTTTATTTCCTTTTAACACATCCTTTTTCTTATTTTTGTAAAAATAAAAATTTTGCTTGTAACAAAAACGTTTTATATCAGTGATGGCGAATTTTCAGAGGAGTGACTCAAATTTTGCTTTTTATTTTATAAATACCAGCCCATGGGTCACTAAGTCAATGACGTCGCTTGGAAGGTGGGAGGAGAGGAAGGCTTCGCGAGTCATAGGTTCACCAGCACTGTTTTATAAAATTCGTTTTTTTTCCCTTGATCTTATTGCGTTATGGAAGGTGGCCGTAACACAGCTGATGTATACACAACGTTTGGTTTTGGGATAATTAAAATCCATCTTGTATATATCACCCTTAAATTAAGACTACTTGATGTCGTGTAGCCTCTTGTTCAACGGGGATGAAGGGATTAAAATAATACACCTAAGCACGGGTAGACATAAGTTATTTTCCATGAAATTTTAGAAAATAATAGGGCACAGTTCAATAGTTTACCAATTTTAAATGAGCAGGTAAATCTGTCAAATTCCCCACTCTTGTATCCTATATATAAGTAAATATAATTATAAATTTTCCAGCAAAGAAAATAAATATAATTCTTGAAATTATTCGCCATTCAAATATGTAGGCATTCCTATGGGTTTATCCAAGGATGCACAAACCGCGGCCCTTTTTGAATTTTGTGGCGACCCTAAAATGTTTTTCTCAAACATATTTTTTTCACGTAAAACATTTATTTAATATAAGTAAGCAAGCTTTTTCTTCAATGAAGAAGAATAAATCGGTTCTTAGAAACAGGCTTACAAATTTGTCAAAAAATAGTTAAAAATTAACAAAGACCAAGAACACATTAACTAATGAATTGCATATAAATTAAACTTAAATATTTTACAACGAAACGATTTTTAATAAGCAAGTACTCATAATCCTTTTTTTGCATGGCTTATTTATTTTCGAAATAACACGGTCAAAATTATATAACAGAACCTATTACTCATTTACCTAAATTCACTCAATCTTTTTTACATGATTTTAAGACTGTTTTAAATAGAACGTACATATGTTCTGTATAAAAAAGGATTGAGCGCAATTTAAATCATTTTTTTGCGGCCCGAACTCACGATTATTTGTTTTATGCGGCCCGCTAGAAGGTAAAAGTTGTGCATCACTAGGTTAATCCATTTCGCTAACAATGGCTTTAAGCTAAGTGATACATTTATTTCTTATATAAACACGATACATTTATCTACTAAGCGTCAGTTCAAGTTCATTCATGCATTTGGCCGACTGAAGATGACGAACGGCGAAACCCGGGTCGTTAGTGACAAAACTTGTGTGAATGTACATAATTTGAACGATTCAAATTTAATATTAAAATTCCGCCAAGTTTAAATTGTATAAAGAATTGTGTAGTGAAAATATGGATGCATAGATTTGATATTAAAATTATAGTGACGTTAGAAAATTTCTTAATAAATATTCTTATTACGAATA
This sequence comes from Himalopsyche anomala, assembly GCA_031772345.1. Taxonomy (NCBI): domain Eukaryota; kingdom Metazoa; phylum Arthropoda; class Insecta; order Trichoptera; family Rhyacophilidae; genus Himalopsyche; species Himalopsyche anomala. Next base: position 21,064,116 of record CM062830.1, read on the forward strand.
TTGTAAAATATTCATGTAATATATATAAAATGGGTTCGATAAATATGAATTGTATATCGATAAA